>CM040747.1:33808051-34368823 GCA_022829145.1 Albula goreensis
GTAAAATCCCGATTTATCTGACTGTTTCGCCTTTGGTAAAAATGTGAATAAGACAGAGCTTGGCTCTTAGGTCACTGCAGAAGCAGGGAATGGAGTGGGACTCCCGTCTCCTCTCCTCGACAGAAAATCGTGTTGAGAGGCGGGGTGGGGGGTTGGGGGGGCAGAACCAACTGACAGCCTCAGGCTGCTCACGCTTCCTCCTCATTCAGTGTCTGGCACGTTCAGTTGCCTGCATCCGTCTGCAGTCGCTGGCACGCTCAGTGCAGGGCTCGTTAAGCGGGGCTGGTGGGTTTAAGGGGACCGCGTGTTCGCCTGCGCTAAGCTGGGAATGGGGCGGGGGCGGGCATCGGGAGTGGGGGTTTCCTGTGATAGGTTGATGAGGAATTCGGTTAATCAAGTCAGCTGTTAGCAACGTCGTTAGAATGGACATTGTCTCACCACAGAGTAAACAGGCAGATAGACCAAAAAAACCAGCACAACTATTTCAGTTAGAGCATTTCTATTCATTTCTGTGGAGCAATGTAGGAGTTATCCAGACCGACGAACCAATGTTCATGCAAATCGTTTTGGTACTGAACAGGGACAGATGCCAAACTGTTAGCATCACAACCAATTAAAGTGGCTGTTTGATCAATTTACAACATGCTATGGAGTATCAATTGTATATCCTAGCTCTGCTAATGCATGACTGGGCTAAAAAACGGAGGACCATTAAAAGGGAGTGCAGGATAGGAGTGCGATAACTGAGTAGCAAACAGAGTCTAAAGTCTCATCATGTTGCGGTCTGTGGTGCATTCCTGACCTATGGGCCATATCTATGAGAGTGCTGATCTCAGATCAGGTTTCAATTCTCCCTTGTCCTTATCCTGACCTCATTCATTATGACCCAAAGCACAAAACTGACCTTAGATCAGCACTCTGCCTCTGAGACTGTTTTCAGACATGGGTCCTTTTCTCAGAAGAAAGTGGACTGAGTCGAATTCGCAACTACAAAGAGGTGGCACACAAAAGTTGTGCTTTTTAAGGGAATATTTAAGCTGAGCCATGCCTTCTCAAGGCTTTGACTTTCTAAGACAGGTTAATTTGGCCGTGCCATTTTATAGGATGGTCACTGCATCGTGGATATGCGCTGGGTTATGCTGGGGAAAGGTCCTCGACAGAGCGGGAACGCGTTGCGGGCGACATGTTCCTCAGCTGCCGAGGAATAAAGCGCTGCCAAATCGCACCGGGTCCAAACACCAGAAGGATTATCTCTGGCAGCGCGGCTAAAAGACTCCAGCTGGCCGCGTTTACTGTTGCTTTAATAGAGATCTTTCGGTGACACCACTGGGCTTTGTAATCAGCGGAGTTAATTCAATGAAACGACGCTTTGCTGGTAAGAGTCGTTATGCCTGTTAACAGTGCCGGGGGGGGGGACTTTGATGACCTGATTTTATTGTGTGCTGTCTCCTAACTTCCCTTATAGTTGTAGTTCAATTATATATGTGTGTGTGTGTGTGTGTGTGTGTATACCAGTATGGACCCTGTACAATACAACTATGACAGCATAGGAAAGATTGTAGATTTGGCCCTGTACAGAGGTTGACATGTCCAAGCCTCTTCTTCGTTTGGCGCCCCCTGCAGGTGAAGGTCATGGTGCGGGTGTGTCCGGCCCAGCAGCCCCGTGGTGCCCCTCAGTGCTCCTCCTTCCTGAAGGCCGACCCCCGAAAAAAGCAGCTGACCCTGTGCGACCCCTCCGGTCCAGGGCCCGAACGCGCACCGGCCTCCGCACCCAAAACCTTCGCCTTCGACGCCGTCTTTACCCAGGATGCCTCACAGGTATGGTCATCGGCCAGGCTTCTGAAAATAGATTTCTGTTATCACAAACAACCATGGTTTAATAAGATGCCGTCATTGCAATACAAGCAGCCCACAGACGGCACTTTTTATAGACAGCACTTGAAACTTTAACATCACAATCAACACACCAGGGAAAAAGCATCAAGCGAGGAAATGAGAAATGTAATAGAATAAAAGCATAAGCAGGTTTAGGCATCTATATACAAGCATCATAACTTCGCCAACCTAGTAATAAATGGCAACAAAAAAAAAGCATGACACGTGGAGTATCGTGGTTGTGTTACTGGTACATACTGTACACGTTCTTTGTGCGGGTGTACGCGTCGTGTGCGCCTGCATATGTAGGTACATGTGAGTATGTTCCTATCTGCGTAATCAGACCTAGAGTTTAGCACATTCTTATCCAAGATATGATCAAAGAGGTCCTTGAGAAGGAGAGCTAAGGGGGTGGGGGTAGGGGGTAAGTGGGAGTTTTGGGGTGCGAAGCCTTTGAAGCCTGTGAAGCTTCCCTGACGGAGGTTGAGCGGAGCAGCTGACAGCACCGCAGTCTGCTTCGCTCCAGTTCCGCAGGCCCCGCGGCTCCCTCACCCGCCACATCACGGCGGATCAGAGAGCGACGCTTCCTGGGAGTAAGTCGTCTCTTTCACCTGAGCGGTGGGTGGAAGAGAAGGATCTTGTCAACCGCCGAGGCACGCCTCCTCCCCGTGAGGCGCCACCGCCGCGGCTCGCGCCTCCAGCTTCAGCCGCCGTGTCCGAGTTTAAAAACTTTATTGGGAAGTGGCGAAAAAGTGTTTCGGCTTTTTCTCAGCCTTCACACCAGTGAAGGAAGAACAAATTTTTATAGCATCACAAAGGGGTGGAGATACCATGTACCATCAAGGGATGTTCATGAGTGCAATGGTGCCCCAACAAATTTTTCATAGGGGTGGCCAGGTGAGACACCAAAACCAAAAGCCATAACTGAATTTCAGGAATTCTTATATGCTGTTGTAGTATATAGGCTAGTTGAAAACTAAAGGGGGGCGATTGTTTCTGGGTGGCTGTGGCCCCCCCTTGGCCCCCTTGGTGGCACCATTGCATGAGTTGAAACGAACGGTGTACAGTGTGGCCCCGTTATAACGCGATCGTTGAGGTCCGTCAAATGTCATTGCCAAAAAAGTGGGGTCACCCTAAATCGGGGTTCAAGAAAATCAGTGTTCAAACTGACCCAATGTTGACCTGACATCCTAAAACACCCCTATTTTCACCCTATTTGACCCGTTTTTTGCACGTTTACCTTCTGGCAAGTAAATCACCTTTGAATTAATTTAGCAAATAAATCATTTTTGTTACAGTAGAAATTAAAACACAAATTAATTTTTAGTAAAGCTTTTTAAGAAAAAAAGGTCCAATGACTCATCACATTATATTTGTGTTCGTGTTAAATTGGGGTATGAAAAATTGGGGTTTCACTGTATTTTGATGTGGATAGCAAAACCTTTCATTTGATGAAAGTAAGTCAGCGACTGACAGCTCAATGTAGCTCTGCCCATTACGGAGTTCATGAAACCTCAACCTACCTTCACTAGCTGCCGCTCCACAAGCGGCCACTGAGCCATTTGAGAGCCTGTCACACTATTAGTAAAATACCCCTCAGCCCCTCCCATTCATGGCACCACACTGCTGCAGTGCATGCTGGGAAAGGTCCTAACTCTGCCTGTGCTTTGTCTCCACAGGCCGAGGTTTGTGCCGGGACAGTGGCGGAGGTCCTCCAGTCAGTGGTCAACGGGGCTGATGGTTGTGTCTTCTGTTTCGGCCATGTCGGCCTTGGTAAGAAACCTGCAATTCGCACCAACAACGTGCCGGTGTAAGTAAAGCAAGCAACATAGCGAGAGCACATAGCCACTCGATGAAGCAAGGCTGGGGAAAACACGTGTTGATACTAGCATGCAGACATGAATCGCCTTTCAACACTGATGTTTTCTTCAGGCAATGCACTCCTGCACATGGGAACTTGTCTGTATTTTTTTTCTCAAGAAAAACAAGGCCCATATCTCGTTTTTTGTTTCATGCTATATTTTATAAGCCCAATCATTTAATTTATCTGCCATTTTTGCTGCAATATTTTAATAAGTCCATGAATGAGAGCTGAAGACACAGCTGTGTCCCTGAATGCCATGCTTCACAGTTGTTGACTGTAGGGGTGAGTAGAGACGTATACAGACGATTACATTCTTGTTCACCCGCGGTCCCCCTCTCCGACCCCTTGCAGGTAAGACATACACAATGATGGGCAGCGATAGCTCCTCCCACACTCTAGGCGTGGCTCCCTGTGCTATCTCCTGGCTGTACCGGCTGGTGGAGGAGCACCGCGAGCGGACGGGCGTCCGCACCTCCCTCCACGTGTCCGCCGTGGAGATCAGCGGCGGGATGAGAACCTCCGTGACCTGCTGAGAGCGGCGTCCGGCAACAGCCATGCCCCGGCCCTCTACCTTAACGAGGACCCTGTCTGTGGATCCCAGGTGAGTGGTAGAGGCGGGGTTTTTGTACCTGCGCTTCTGCGATTGGGTCGTCGTTCTCAATCGAAGAGGATTTTGATATGGTTGGCTTTTTCTTGACAGTGTTTCCCTATGGTTTATTTTTAAGAGGGCTTAGGGTGGTCTCTTCTGTAAATTGTGTATCGTGATAAATGTTTTTCGAAAGACTGCACAAATAAATTTGATTTGGTTTGACTTGGTCCCACAATGGGAGGGATTTTAAAGCTTGTCAAGCTTGCCTCCTCCTGGTTCTTTCTGATTCAGTAATCAGATTTTTTCCCGATGAATTAGGAAACACTGGCTTTAATATTCAAAATGTCTCTGGTGCCTCTAGTTTTTCCTGACGTTACTGTTGAAAATTATCTCCCAGTCCTCTTCCTCTGGCTGAAATTTTTAGGTCATGAAAATCAGTATTCAGTTATCAGTGTTTCCTGGAAAAATCACATCCCTGCTGAGAGTGGAAATACACCCCCGCACCGCCACCCCCCACACCCCAATCACCCCCCTACACCTCCGCCCCACTCCTCTACCGGCCCCTCAATGCCCTAACCTCCGTCAGAGCTTTACCCTCCATCTCCCTGCCTCTACTTGTCTGTCAAAGGGCCCATAAACCCATAAACCCCATCCCTCTGTGCGTATCTCTTTCTCAGCTAGCCCAGGAGATTTAGGCTAATGGGCAAGAAATGGACCCTCCAATGTCTTTCTCTCTCTCTCTCTCTCGCTCAGTCTCATTCTTTCTCTTTCTCTCTTCCCTCTAATTTAATCCTCTCTCCCTCTCTGTACGCTCCCCACCTTTCTCTCTCTGTTCCTGTAACACCCCCGGCCCCGTCTCTCCCCTCCTCCAGCTCCATAATCAGAGCGAGCTGGGGGCCGCCTCCCCTGAGCAGGCGGCCTCTCTGCTGGACGAGGCCCTGGCGGCACGGAGCTCCAGCAGGGACAGCCAGGAGGAGGATCGGCGCTACTCACACATGCTGTTTACCCTGCACCTCTACCAGCAGCACCTGGACCAGGGCCAGGGAGCAGCATGTAATGGCCTGTGTGTGTGTGTGTGTGTGTTTGTATGCATGTGTGTTTATGTAATAGCTCTGTATGTGTGTGTCTGTGTTTGCGTACGTCTGCACATCTATGTGTGTTCTGTAATATCCACCAAACAACTGTAAAATTTTGCAATATCAAACTAGAAAGGCCAGGTGGTATGAATTGTAATAGAAATATAAAATCGAAATTGTTTTTGTATGACCATTTTTGCAGGTACATTATCTAGAGCATCGGGAATTTGGTCTGTATTATATCACAGCAAAATATTCTAAACAGCATTTACATACAAAAAGCATCCCAGCATTCCTTGCACATGTTCGTGCACACATTCCCTTTAACAGCCACCTAAACTCAGATCTATTTCTGTCTCTTGTAGTTATACATACGAGCAAATAAAAAGCTTGTCAGAAAGGTGTACATGTAAAAAAGAGGCTAATTAATGTGGACTTGTCATACAGTATCTGCATAGCCAGAGGCAGGCTGTTCCTGTAAGCAACCTCAATTTGCACCAGCAACGCAACAAATAAACATACCCTTAAAAAAGTGATGTGATCCAAAAATTCGAAATGAAAGGGGATCATTTCTAATGCGTCTGAAAACACATTTTGTTCATCAGTAGATATTTACTGTTTAGACATTAGAGATCAAGACCGAGAAGGTAAAAATCTCGCTCCCAGCCAATTTGAAATAAATTAAAGATGTTCATTAAAGACCAATTAATATCACCTCTGTGCGAATGTGCAAGGGCATTGCGCTCTCCCACGTGCTGTAGAAGATGTAACATGACATTCTCCATACCTGTCACAGGAGGTGCCTGTACATTAGCTTTGTCATTAGCGCTACAGTCCCGGAGCTGGGTCACAGGGGGGTACGGGCTCGTGCTTGAATAAATCTGAATACGTAATCAACCTGAATCCATCTTCAATGGAATGCTGATGAGCCACTCCTCTCCGTGGTGTCTGAAGGCTAGCCTGCATCACTATTCCAGGGAACGTTTTCGAATTCAGAGGACGATTTCCGAGTCTTGTCGACAAGAGGCCCGAAAGTGTCCGCCGCCTATTAATGACCTGCATTAGACCATTGCGTCTCCAGCGGGGTGTATACTACGCCTCTGTTGCTTCTCCCACCTCGTGCAAGAAAGAAATGGAAGAGGCAGCACTGTTTAAAAAAATGTATAGGACAGAGAAATGCCATCTTTATCGTCATTTTTTCTATTAAACCCAACTCTGCAATACTGCTACATAACTCATCAGATATGATAGATGTTCCAGAAGCTGCATCAGACTCAGGGTCTGGTGGTGAATACCTACCTTACAGGGGGAAACTTTGGTTAGCAGTAACACAGGGTGCATAGCAAAATGTCCAGGGCTAATTTTACACTCACAGTGTACATATGAGAACAACTAGACTCATATGTACACTGTTAGTGTTAAATTAACACTTTGCTTTGCAGTCAGGGTAGTGCAGTATTGGCTATATATTGGCAGTATAGCTAAATGGTGACCTCCTCCTGGTAGATCAGGTGCAGAAACTCCCTGCACAAGCTGCATGTGAAGTACTCTCCTCACATGTAATGTCTCTGTTAGTTGGACCAGTGGACTGCAGAATAAACAGAAGCAGTGGCTGACGTCACTCGTTTCATAGGAGAGTGGGTGCTTGTCCATGCTTTCCAAATTTCATAGAGGTTTCAACAATGACTATGAATAGCAATGCTAATGCAAAGTTACCGAAAGTGGGGGTAAATTCATGTAAAACCTGAGATTCATGCTCATGTGTTTTTGCTCAGTTAGCCTTCCTTAGAGTGCAGCTACATGATCTACTTAATTATTTTATCCTTTTAAAAATTTAAGTGGTAATTGTCAAATTTCAAATCCCAAACCATTCCAAAATATGATGCAGACATGCTTCATTATCAGTTCTGTGCTCACATCGGTATGATTGACTCTCTTACATGCTATTTCCCCCGACAGTGTCTGGGAGGAGGAGCCGCCTGCACCTCATTGACCTGGGAAGCTGTGAGCCAATCACAAGCAAGGGCCACAGGGGGGGTGGTAGCCACCGACTAACCCTGTCTGCCCTGGGAAATGTCATCCTGGCCCTGACCAGTGGGGCCAAGAACGTACCTTACAGGTTAGTCAGGTTTCTAAATGGCACTAAGGCCGTGTTCAAAATGTTCAGGACAGGAAATGAAGGAAGGGCCACAAACCCACCACACAATGCAAGGATACATTCCTATATAATTTAGGCATTTAGATGCTTTTATCGCAGAGAAACCTACAAAACTGCTTCCAGTAGGTTCAGTGATACCCTTTTTCAGCAACCACCTTTTTACTGAAAAAGAAACAAGACAGCCATATAGTTCTAAGCAAGCACACAGACAAGGTGTTGAAGGTTTCTGCATCTTCACAGGACTTTTGTTAGGATTTTCTGTTGCCAATTCAGCAATTTTTTTGTTGCAAAACCTTAATAAGGAGAGGTGGAATATTCACGCTTTTTTTAACATTTTTTTAACACTAAAATACTGATGCAGGGACAGCAAGCTAACGATGCTGCTGAGAGAATCTCTGGGGAACATCAACTGCAGAACCACCATGATTGCTCACGTCTCCGAGTCCGCCGCCGATTACGCCGAGACGCTCAGCACCATCCAGCAGGCCTCCCGCGTCCACCGCATGAGAAAGAAGAAATCTAAGGTCTGTGTGTGTGTGTGTGTGTGTGTTTGTATCTGGAGGACAGGGTCTTTGTAGCCAGACTTAAATGAATGCTATTCCGTGCAAGTTTCAGAATAGGTTTCATAATTTCTCCCTTGCAACAAACTGTACCGCTCCAGTCATGGGATTGTTCAATTAAGCAGCACAGCGGTTGTTTTTAATTGTCATAATAAACTCAGGAAGGGAAGATGTGTTCCTTTTTGGAGACAGCTTTGATGGCATTAGATTGCACAGTATGTCCAATTGAAGTCCGATGTTTCTGCTTTAATGGAAGAGAGATTTTAACCTTTGTGGGTTCAGCTTTAACCTGCGAGCAAATTGAACTTGACATTCACAAATTGCACTCTTATCATGGGTCATTTAAGACAATGAAGCTGAAATATATTTTAAGAGGATTAAAAGGAAGAGGGAACGATAACAAAAGAAATAGCTGCAGATCTCAATCAACTGTATTCTTGAGCATGTGTATGTGTACATTTGCATTACTTTATGTTTTTGTATGTGGATGCGTACATACATGTTTATTTGTATATGTGTATTTATGTGTGTGTGTGCACATGCTCTGTCCACAGCACACATCAGGCTCTGCTGGTGGGGACACTACGTGGGACGAAGCGCCAAGGCCAGGTGACCTGAGGTTTTATCGGTCTCAGACCCTCGACCCGACCACACTCGCTCTGTGCTGCCGCGATAAAGCTTCTCTTCTGGTAGCACGCAACCCTGTGACGCTGTCATCTACGTGGGACCGGGTGGAGCCTCGGTCTGTGAGCACATACTGGGCGTCAGTGAAACCCCGCCCACGTCCGTTCCCATCATCCCCTCCCTGGACAGGAAGAGGATGCGAGATGGTCACCATAGTGATGGGGATCACTTCAAGTGTAACACCTTCGCAGAGTTGCAGGAGTGGCTAGATTGTGTGGGTAGTGGTGAGGGGGGCAGGGGGTCTGCTCAAGCTCCAGGGGCAGTAGGTGGGGCAGCCAAACCAACTGATAGAGTCTCCCTTTCCATTCAGACTGCCACACCATCCCCCAAGTCAGGCAGTTCTCACAAACGCCCCTCCCACAGCACACTGGCCACTTACCCAGCAGCCAGTACCTGTCCAGTGTCTGCAACGGACTGTTATAAGTGGCCAGATCCAACTCCAGAGAGTTTAGGTGGGGCAGGTGAAGACATGGAGAAGGCCTCTTTTTGTGACCGCAGACCGGGTGTGTTTATTCAGAGCGGGTCTCTAGGCAAAAGCCACTCTCTCAAATCTGCGGCCCCTCCATCTCAGCAGGAGGCACCACAGCGACACCTGCGCACATCGGAGGGCAACTTGGCCTGCAGGGCGCCTCCAGTGGGGATGAGCCACCAGGGGGAGCCCCGGAGTACATCCAGCCCAGGGTCCCATGCCCACAGTGGGGCCTCAGGAGAGATGAGACCTCCTAGAGGGCAGCACTTTGATCGGGACGTCCTGACCACCACTGTCACCCTGCAAAGGCCAGTGGAGCTGAATGGGGAGGACGAGCTGGTGTTCACCCTGGTGGAGGAGCTGTCTGTTGGAGGGCTGGTGGATGACGTCACCCGTTTCCACACCAACCACCACCACTCCCCACAGCCCACGCCCATCAATCCGAGTCGGGTTGCCATCGTCAGTAGCATCAACGATGAGTTCGATGCTTACACGTCACAGACGAGCCTGTCAGGGCTGGACTCTGAGAGGGGCCAATCACAGAACACCAGACTGGAGGTTCCTGTCCTCCCAGATTTCCCTGCAATGCTCCACGAGGTCTCCTCTTTGAAAAAGGGCACCCCGATGTCCTCGAACAATGGTACCAGTGTTTCCTGCAACAAATTGTCCCCTGGCAAGTACCCACCTGCCTTTGAATCCACCAAAGCACCTTCCAGAGTTTACAAAAATGTCAAAGCCAACTCTCTCAACACGTTCCCATGCCCGCAAACCCCACAAGCTTGCTCAACTCTTCCCAGGAATATCAAACCTACCTCATCCATAGCCCAAAGCAACAGCAGCAGCTATGAACAGCTTAGGCCGAAGGGGAAGTCTGTGGACCCCTGGCAGCGCACCAACAGCCAATCGGATTGTAGAGCCGTCGAGTCAGGCTCTTCAGGCAGGGTCTCCCGGAACGGCACCAGAAGGCCAGGTGGATACAGCAACAGCGTACCTCGACCACCCAAGCCTCTGGGAAACCCACAAAGGGTAGTGGATGGATGTGAGAGGTCCCATGAGGCTCCTCGCAAGATGCCCATGCTCAGACGAGGGGCTACCACTCTCGGAATTGTGCCTGTCATCCACAGTTCCACTTACGCTAAGCAAAACCAAGACGGCCTGTTAGCAACCGGTAGCCTGAAGTTTTCGTCCTCAGGAAAAAAGGCAAGTGGACTGAGTGGCGCATCTCCAAAGCCTTGGGGTACCACACCCACACCCACCTCACCTATCCAAAGAGCCAACCTAGATCCGAAGGCCAGGAACGACTTTTCTCCAAGTGCCTTAAAGTCTGCTGAATGTGGGGCATCGGCATTGGAAATGGAGTTCGACATGCGGTTCAGAGGTTACTCAAGCGGCCACAGGACATCCAGCTTGAAGGCTGACTCCAGCTCAGGCAAATCGAAATCAGGCCTGAAGTCTCGAAAGCCTAAAGGCAATGCTGGCCAGTGCTACAGTAGCCTTACCTCCCTGGAGAGATCTGACAGTCTGACGTCCGTGGGCTCAAAACTGGGACTCTCCAGAGAGAACAGCGATGCAAGCTTGGGCAGCCGGGGCAGGTCCAGCCGGCAGGGGTCTAAACCAGGATCTCCAGCCTCTGCCTCTACCTCCTCGTCTCCCTGCACCACCCCCCGAACCGCTGCAAAACAGGGGCAGGTGCCAGGCAGCGTGGCCCCTAACGGAAACCAGGGCCGCATCACATTTTCTGGCAGCTTCCAGCCACATGGGTCCTCTACTGTATGTGCTGTTGCTCCGGCACCTCGGAATGTCAGCCTACCTCCCATCACCCTGCCTCCTTCTCCACTGGGGGCCAGTGGCAAGCCAGAGAGAGGCACCTTCTTGGGCACAAAGCAAGCCACCCGTGTCACTAACAGCAGAGTCAGTGAGCTTGCAACAGGGAGAACCGGAAAGCACCTTAGGTTTTCTGAGGATACAGATGGCCCTGGGGATGTTATTGAAGATGAGACACTGCCCCCCATGCCACCGTCACCGTACAGCAAAGTGACGGCCCCCAGGAGACCGTCGCGCTACAGCAGTGGGCACTGCAGCGATAACAGCAGCGTTCTGAGCGGCGAGCTGCCCCCGGCCATGGGCCGCACCGCGCTCTTCTACCACAGCGGTGGCAGCAGCGGCTATGAGAGCATGATCCGCGACAGCGAGGCCACGGGCAGCACCTCCACCACCTCCACCTCCACCTCCTCTGCCCGTGACTCCCTCAGTGAGAGTGGCGGCGCCTCCTCCTCCTGTAGGACCCGTGTCTCCAGGTCCCCCAAGAAGCGGGCAAATGGTGAGTGCCAAGGAACGTTCTGGAACTGGATGGCAGCGTAGTGCAGCGTTTAGGGAGATTTTGAGATTATGAGTTTGATTCTCAATTAGGGTACTATGGTGCCTTTGAGCAAGGTTCTTAACCTGAATTGCCTCAGTAATTATGTAACTGTGTAAATGGATGATGAGAAAAAATGTAAGTTGCTTAAGTTTCCTGGATAGAAACATCTGCTAAATGTAATCTAATGTCATTGAACTAACTAGCAAGTAGTGTCTGGGGACAACACCTTCTGGCTTTGTGTCTTTCTATAACATTCAGATCCTTCATTTACCAAGTCTCACTCAGGAAATATATTAGCTGTTGTAAATGAAAGAAAGGAACCGCACCTTGAGAAAGAACTGCTTAAAACCTTTCCTCACCATAAATAGTTTGCAAACACAGATACCAAGGAGCAATATTTTTAAAATTGATAGTTTATACCCAAAATGTGTGGAGCTTCTGCAAAGTGTTACAATTAAATCCCCCAAAACAGTACTTCTGACCGTGTTCTCATCCGTCATGTGAATATTTAACCTGTTATCTTCTGCTCTTGTATTCTTGATTTTCTATGTTCTTTGAGGTATTAGGCTTCTATACAGCCTTGGTAATATATTCTAATGAGGTAATAATGTGGACTTAATGCTCAACCGAGTGCCTATACAGAAATCAAATGAAAACCTGTAACATAGGCCATAGCTCCAAGCAGCTTTAGTGTCTGACTATAAAATGCGTCGATTTAAGCTGTTGAGCAAACGCTGTGAATACCCTTGGATTTAGGAGCAGTTCAGTGAGCGTTCAGGAACGAGCAGGTTAATAAGCCAGTTTATGGGAGCACCTCGCCAGCGATGAGATTGTTTTCACGCGCTCGCGTAATCACGGCTTTGTTCCTGACTTCCCCCACGCATGAACCCTGGCGCCGCTTTCTTGGCTCAAAACGAAAGTGAGCTGAGCAAATCGATACCATCCATCTCCGTGGAAGTGCAGGGTACATCCTAAAGGAATCGGTCAAAGTGGATCGCAATAGATAATAGATGTATCGAGAGGCATGCCCGATTGAAGATGGATTCCCCATTCTCTCTCTCTCTCAGGTCTTTCTTTTGTGAATTCATTTCTTTTGATAACGCCCCCTTGTATGTCATCTGTATGCGTAACTATATCCATCCATTACATGATTAAAAGATAACCTTTCATATCTCTGTATGCCATAAATTAACCTTGACAGGAATTACTGCCTACATCTATTGTATATGACAAGCTAAATGGCCAGGCTGACAAGCTTTCCCTTGCCCTTACTTGCTATCAGCACCGATAGGGTTTCATGGCTCACTGAACGTATCCTATACACTCCTTGCCAATGGTTAAGGATTCCAACATTTCCAACATTCATGACCTAGGTTTGGTGAGTTGCGAATTCCAATTGATTGTTCCTCAAAACTATATGTAAATAGCAAATTCACTTTGTATCACTCAGCATCAGCTAACAGCTAGCATTTTTAGAAATGATGCCCAAAATTGAAAGGAGTGTAGGGGCTCTTTGGTAATATGCTTGAAATTGTTTTCTGCCAATGTAGTTACCTGACATTTTAACTTCTAAAAATATCATTGAGCCATGTGGTTAAGTTGGCAGTAGTCTGTGATGTTTGTGATGGGTAAAATCATCCCTACCAAGTGGAATTATCACACAGTAAAACCTTCTACCTGCAGGTGCCGAGGTTCCTGTTGTTTTCCAAGGTGGATACAGATTTATGAAGCCAGACTCTTACTTAGATTGATGCTCATTTTGAATGGCAAAAATAGCATTTTCATAGAATTCTTGGTTAGTGCCCACATCCGTGGCTGTTTTTGTGATCGTCTGCCCTGGCTGTAGGTTACCCGCGGCGGCGCTTGGTCCCAGCTCCAATGCCAGAGGCCTCACCGCTGGGGAAGAAGGCGCCCCCCATGGGCCAGTGGGTGGATCTGCTTCCCCTGCCCGGAACGCTGAAGGAGCCGTTTGAGATCAAGGTGTACGAAATTGACAATGTAGGCCACCCGCAACAGCAGCGCCCAGGCGGCACGTCGGAGGCAAGAGTCCGTGTACCCCCATCTACCCCCCGGCGCCCCCCCCACGCCCCCCCCATGTGGCCTGTGTTCCCACATTCATCCGATCCATCAGATGTCGTCATTAACTCTGCAACTTCCATTTTGTGGTTAATGCTTGAAGGCCGTACCGTGAAAGCCAGATTTATAATGACCGCTTTTGACTGTCTGAACTTTTGACTGTTTCCAAACAAAGTTCCCGCAGAAACAGCAGTATATAACAAGAACAGGCAGTTTAGTGAGTCGAGGCTCATCAGTTAACTGCAGTCAGTGTCCCACTGTCTCCTGCTGACTCATAGACTCAGACTAACTGAATGACTCTAGCAGTAATGAGATTTTACACTCTGGAGTGAAAAGGCCATCCGAATACTCATATCCAACATAAGTACCTCTCGCTTCTCTATGAAGCAGTGTTCAAACACTCCTCATTTTTTTGTGTAATATTTCGACATTCCTCTATTCTCTGTAATGCAGCCTAGGATTCAAACAATGCTAAGTTCTCCATAATTTAGTATTCAAGCTATGCTTGGTTCTGTATAATGTAGTCCGGTATACAGATTTGCTCTATTCTCCTTAGTTTAGCATTGAAACAAGCCCAGATCTCATTTGTGAATTGCTTCCAATCTACGCTTTTCTTGCTTTTTAGCTGAGAAAATCCTTACAAGATGTGGCCCGATTTAACTTCTCATGAATCGCCAGCACTCAGCTGAGCAGGACCCGAATAGAGTAGACCGATAGTAGAGGATAATCTGACCTCCCTAGGTCTGTTGTTCTACCCTAAATTTGCCAGCATCAGCCAATTATCCCTCTACCCACATGGCCCTGGTTGTGTTTAACTGCTCTTTTTGGCCACAGTGTCACGTTGCAGAGGCTGATGGGAACGATGGACGGTCATGTGCTGCGTGCACCTAATTGGTTTACATTTCACCGATGGTTTACCGGCGGCGACTTAAGCCAGTCTCAGGAAGAGCCTGACATGAGGTTGACGGGAGGGAGGGAGGGAGGGAGGGAGAGTTTGATGAATGAATGTTTTCCCAAACGTTCTGAAACGCCATCTTTCATGTTCTCCAGTTCTCCAGGGTCATTCAGTATTCCTGCCCATCGTATTCAGCCCAGACCGGTATCTATGAAGGATGCCAATTCAACTACTTGTTTATTCACTCTAGTGTAGAGGAAACTCGAACGTGTGTGTAACAAGATTTAGCTCATTCTTACGATTCTCTCTTCTGTCATGCTCCCAGCGGCCATTTCAGGATATTGAGAAGGTACGTACACTGGGTAGGATTCATTCATCTGAACTGCTTGATTTTATTTGGAAATGGGAGTCAGGGAGGAGAGGGGACATAAAAAAAGAAATAATAATAATAATCATAATAATAATAATCCAAAGGGGACGGTACTGTAATACTCAATACGATAAACAATCTGAAAAGAAACAGAACTCATTGGTATAAAAATTCCAAAATAAGCATTCGCGGCGAAGGTTTATGGATTCTGCAGCTGTTCTGTAACGACAGAAAAGCAGTGGCACTGGAAAGAGGGGCGAGAACAACCTGTACTATTATTCCACTTCTCAATGACCTGTTCCTCCTGGCTGGATCTATCCTTAATCCTCCTGCAAACAGGTCTCCTGTAGATTAAGAAAATGCCGGGATTAGACAGGACTGGGAATGCTATTTTATTTGGAGCTTGGCTCTAATTAATCCGTCCAACAGCAGGGGCGGGGTGGGGGGTGGGGTGGGCGGGCGGGCTGGGCGTCTGCAGGTTAGCTGCCTTTGATTTAATTTAGAATAATCTCCCGGTATAAAGCCGGCCTCGGCGTCAGCGTCGTGTCCCTTTTTCCTCCGGGAGCGCTCGGCAGAGGAGCAGAGGGGTCGAGCGGCCGAGAGTTTGGCTGGCTGTGCAGTGGACTGGCAGTTGAGTCTCTCTCTCTCTCTCTTTGTCCTTCACCCTCTCTCTTTATTCTCCCCGTCGTCGCAGGGTCTTCTGTTTTTCAACGCCAGACAGAAGATGCTGGAGAGGCGGCAGCAGCAGATCCGAGACCTGCGGGTCAAGCACGAGAGGCTGAAGGGGGAACTGGAGGAAGTTAAGAACAGACTCATGTTGGATCCCAGAAAGTGGATTGGAGAGTGTGAGTACTACCAGGAATTCTTCTCAGAAAACTTACATCTATTAAATTCCAGTCGAGCCATATTAAAAAGCTAATTATATCGCATTCTGCTGGATGTGGGTGTATTTAAAGGGACACATTAATTTAAAACTTTTTTTTTGCATGTCAATAATCTGTACCAGGCAGTTTTGTTTTTCCTTTTTAACTACAGCCTGCATTGGTCACCATGTGACAGGTTGGATCACATTGCGTTGCGTCATAATTTGGGGCTTTGGCTAAGTGAAGAGCATGCTGGGTGTTTGCTAAAACTTTGCAGTCACCGTTGCTTTGTTCCTGAGGGTATTTCAAATGTGAAGGAAAGGCGCTATTTATAATGTGTCCTGTGGGTGTAATCGTGACAATAAGCAGGAAATACATGCAAAGTCCTTCTGCCACATCGCAACTCCCAACTTTGTCCTTCCATCCTTACTTCATCTGAGCAATAGAGCATGGACAAGTGAAATCAATATGGCAGAATCCTCGCCGAGTCAAATAGTAGTCACTTCTGCCCAGCGAAATGAATTGAAGGATGCTATGTTGCAGTATTCAAACAACACTGTGGTCTATCATGAGTGCATCTTTGGCTAGAACTTCCTCTAGGCCCACCTGGCTCTTCCCCATGTAATGCTCTGTAACCATGGAGAAGGGGTAGAGCTTTAAGAAAACTGATCAGTGATTGGGTAGGAACCTCAGGAGAGATTCTGGCAGCTTGGACCATGGATCTGACTGGGGAAGGTCTCGCCACACAACATATTACAATCAATATTCTTCATCAATAACATTTGGATGCAATAGCAATAGTAATCGGACGTTTGCGTTGTATGTTCTGTACAGAAAATGGAGAAAAAGACAGAGGAATCCTTCTCTTGATATTGAGATTGAAAATCTTTCTCTTGCGCCCTTTTATGAGGGCGATCTTTGAAAGAGAATGAAAAAGAAGAAAGTGTTCACAGAGCATCAATCTCTCATTCTGTCGAAAGGCTTTCCACTGTGCAAATATTCCGTAAATGCAGGAATCAATAAGCCATTATTTTCAAACCTCAATCTCACCCAAAACCTCGGCCATCAGTAACTGCTGTTAGTCAGGATTTTCGCATTGGACTGACCCATAAGGATGACTGTTTTACTCTGTTAAGTATCTTTCCGCTCCCTGCGCTACGATGAAAATAGTGCTGTCATACCTGATGGAGTTCCCATTGGGACCGAGTCATCAAAGGATGTTTGATTCAGCCATCTACTAGTCATGTCTGTATCAGGGCAAAGGTCATTGTAGTTGTAAGGCATTTCTGTTGCTAAAAATTAAGATTTTGTAAATTTGGAACACAGAATGCAAACGTATGATTGTTTGTTTTCCTCAAGTTCGAGATCGTCAGCTTTTTTTAATGTTTTTTAAGAACTTTGTGTGTTAGACCATTTTTTTGACTGGGAGGTTATTTAATTACAAAACAATTATTTGAGTGACACTTTTTATATCGTGTGGTAAATGAATGCAATGTTTCATAATCATACGAAAGTTGGACATGAAAAGGCTTTCGTAAAATCAAGCATGAAAAGGTGACAAGCACATAATTTCACCTGCTTCTGTAAATGTCTTTTTTGAGATGCATTTCTTAACCAGTCATCGTGTGTCACCAGACCCACAATGTGTGTGCCTTGTGCATCTTCGATATCGATTTAAAGTGACTGCCAATTCTTAACTCTAATGCTTTAAATACATGCTCGACTTTTCTCTTTCTGTCCTTCCCTTGGGTCTAGCCGTCTTACAGTCTCTTTCTTCCCGGTTTCTGTTCCTCTCCCTCTCTCTCCTCTCCTCCAGTCGAAGTTGACCCCGACTTGGATAAGGAATCGCAAGAATACCTGGAAGCCCTGGCTCAAGTTACAGGAGAGCTGGAGTACTGTGTCAACCTGTGCAAGTCGCGCGTGATGATGGAGACCTGCTTCGACATCGAGGTGAATTCCCGAGCGCAGGGCGGGTTCCGTGAGCTGCAGGTGTGAGCTCACGCGCGCATAAGAGAGGCGGAGCTGTCAAACAGGCGTGGATCACCTGGGGTGACTCAAACGAAGAGGACCGCGGCTGAACGAAGCGGCAGCAAGATGGCTGCCAGCAAAAAACGAAAATACTAAACAAAGCCTAAGACAAGCATGAGTCTCTTTCTACCGCGAAAACAGCCACTGAGACGCGTCTGGGCTAGCTGCGAAAATTCCTGCGGACGACAAACCAAGGCCTGGATTCTATTTAACTGCCAATCATATTATGCTAACCTCTGCGTAGCTGCGTTTCCAATGAATTTATGCAACCCCTAGTATCTTGATTGCCAATTTTGGTAGTCATGCCAAAAAGACGCTTAACGCTGACTATATAAAGACCGTATTGTTCTTATTCACACACAGGCCGGAAAGGTCGGCCTAAATGTGCTTCAATGCAAAATGATTCGTAAAACTAATAATTTAGTTGTTTACTAACCACGTCGGCTGGGGCTTGCACAAATCATGAAATGACATGTTTTCTGATGGAGGTAATTTGGAAACAGCTGTCTTGGTAGCTGTTCTGCATGCAAATAAAAGCAATTGCTTGTACAGTAGTGCTCTGAGGTAAAGTCTCTATGACATCCTTATGGAAACGTAGCTAAAAACGAATTTATGGGCTCCTATCCCCATTACTTACGCAATATTATGCATTTGGTGGTGTTGTGCAAGTATTTAAAAAAATACTCATTTTATCTCCTTTTTTAAAAGAAAGGGCAAAACTACATAGTAGTTACATGGAATCCTGGGCCGAGATTTCTGGAAGTGCCTTTTCCAATTGTTTTGAAGTGAATATTATTTTCTATGGTGCTAGTATTAAATGCAGCATACTGAAGAAAATCCTAAACATATTCCTTTCCAGGAAAGAAAAACAAACTTTTATATTGTGTTCCATAGTGTATTTATATGATTTTACTGTATGTACAAATGTCATTTTAGCTAAGAAAAAATAAAAGCTGAAACATGAAAAGCTGGTTATTGCCGTGTCCTGCGTTTACCCTCAAAGCACTGTAGGGGATTAAAACCAGGCAGTCACTGATAACGCAGTGGAGTTTCATGAAGTTCATGCCCTCGTCACCTCCGGAAGAAAGAACGGTTGGCGTTTGTGCAGGAGTGACTGCATTAGCTTAGCCACGTCTATCTGGCTGGGCCCCAGGTGACAGGAGGGGTATTTCATGCTCATTCTTACCAGTTTTACATGGCAAGAGATGGGCTGCTTGTTAGCCTTTGTATATTCCTGATTGGCTGTAATCTCCCAGCATGCATCTCTTTGTTGCAGGGACACTGCCATGCTGTGTCCGCGTGACAGACTAACGCGTATCGTTAGCACGCTTACTTACACATGTTCCACCCCTTGTCACAGCTCTCAAGTAGCTTTGGCTAGGATTAAGCTAAAGGCAGGACATGTTGTAATTAGCTCCTCAAAGAAACAAACGACTGGTGCTGTGCGTCTTAGAATCTCCTGCGGGTTACAGTCTGTTTTTCCCATCATACATTGCAAAAACAACCTGCACAAAACTGCATTCAGAGTTGTCATTCTCCCTGTACAAATGCTGAAGGGATCTCTTTTTCTCCAAAATTTGACAGGTAATTGTGGCACTGTCCATGAAAAAACAAAACCAGGAGGTGAAAAGGACATACTCTCATCACACAGTCAAAACGACAGCCTAAAAGCCATTGTTTATTTTTATTGAAAAAAAGAAATGTATATACATAGAATTTTTTGTCACAAGTACTGTCTTTTTTTTTTTTCGCTGACAGCTCCCGTCACATTCAAATTTCTGCCTCTTTCTCCCTGTGATTACCCTAGGCAGAACAGCGAAAGACTGCAGGTGTCTTTTTAAAAAAATAAATGTCCTAGCATTTTAACGAAAACATGGCAAATGATCCACTTTGCGTCGTCCTCAGTGGATTTATGAAGCGAAGCTACACCCCTCGGTCGGCAGTCTCTCCTCTGTGGCTTCTGATGAATGAATTGTGACAGATCATTTTCTCATTTCTGTCCCTCTCTTTGAATGTTTCTGATAACACAATAACTTGGAAACAAAAAGAAAGAGGCTTGTTTTTCCTTTTATATATAAAAAAATATATATGTATAGATATGAATTGACAAAAAACCGTCAGTTTCAATTTCTGGTCACCCAATAGCACTTGTTGGACAAAGCCCCTAAGTGAGTAATACAGAACTGGAATAATATTAATTATATACATCATATACAGACATATATGTCCTGAGGTTTGGTGCTGAGTGTACAAATAATTAAAATATGGAAATTGAGAATGATATGCCCTGGATTTGGAAAGTCAGGGTTGCAGTACTGCACTCTGAGCTGGGTTGCTGTTCAAGCGGCTCGTTGCTGTGAGAGTGTAGTCTGCCGTCTCTCTGATTGACGGCTTTGAGACACCGAACTCCTCTCCTGTTACGCTGATCCCTGTCTATATTAGAGCGCCGATATTCAACAACCCTGTCAGAATCCGAATATTTTCCGGTCCGTTGCAGTGTAATTTCGTTGTGAGACATCGCAGAATACTTGCAATATGCTGCAGTGTCTGTTATTTACATGAGGGAAGAGATCAGGTCTTCAAAATAACTCGGTTATTCCACTCAGTGAGGCGGTGGTAAGTTACAACCGGGAGTATCAGAAACCGAG
Organism: Albula goreensis; assembly: GCA_022829145.1. Classification (NCBI taxonomy): domain Eukaryota; kingdom Metazoa; phylum Chordata; class Actinopteri; order Albuliformes; family Albulidae; genus Albula; species Albula goreensis. The sequence goes on from CM040747.1 coordinate 33,828,566, forward strand.
GGGAGAGCAAGCGCTGGCCGATACTTTTATCACAATTTATGCTCAGGCATTTGCAAAATGAAACGTCTATTTTAATAATCAAGGTTAAAATATCATACGGGCTGAAACTAGATTGTATCCTGTGTCTTTTTTGCTAACCTTGCCTTGAGTTTTACGATTCTTTTTTTTTTATTGCCAGTGAAATTTTCCGATGAGTTGACTCACTGTCTTTTTATCAAATAGATGTATTGTTTATTCACCATTTTTACTTTGGTCTATAAAGGCTTGTACTACAGTATGTTCTACGAAGGCCAGTTTACGTGATGGATTCTAATGACTGAGTTATGCTAACGTCATCGGGATAAGTCTCAAAAGTTGGTTATATCACCTTTTGGCAGTTTGCAAACAAATATTTTGGATATGAGGAAAAAAATGACATTTTTTAAAGGGGATAGGTTACACTTGTGTGTAAAATGTGTAGAATGACGACGGACGACAGATATCTGACTTTGTGGTCCTTGGATAGATCCACTATTTTATGTCAGAATGAGTTGATAATGGGTGGAAGCACAAGTCACTGTGAATTACTGAGGTCTTTGTGTAAGTTGAGAGAGCACAGAGCAATCCAGTGATTGATGTAGCCCTGTCATGCACTGGTAGCACGTGGTAGCGCCATCCATTTGCAGTGTCATGAGGCCTCCTCTATCACCCGTTTCCACCCATATAATAGCATAAAACTGAATTAAAAATCGCTTATCATGGAAAAAACTCACATTTGGACAATTTTTTCCAATCAATGATAGCTGGTTAGGGCAGGAAATGAACCTAAATTACCAATGGGAGGGGAGATTTAATTGCCAACTATGTTTCTTCCAAAGGGCATGCGATTATATGAAATACCTAAAATAATATTGTGCTGAGGTTGGAGTCCAGCCTAATGCATGTATATGTGTGTGTGTGTGTGTGTATGTGTGTGTGTGTCTGTGTGTGTGTGTGTATGTCCTGTGCCTTACAGACTAGAATTGGACTTGAATGTAACTCAAAGTGAATTAATTCACTTGAATGTATTATGTTAATTAATGAGCTCTTTACAGTTTGATGACACTTTCAGCCAGAGATAATTCACCACTCGATCTCTGACGAAAGGTGTTAAGAAAAGCTATGATCATTTATTTATTTATTTTGCACTTTAGCACTTTAGCACAGATGTTCAATGAAACATCAGGTAAGAAAGACAATACCAGAAAGATTTAATGGAACAGCTATTTTAATAAAAGTTATTTTTTTAAGATTTAATATTTATTTAAAATTATATACAAAAGTGTGATGTTATACACAAATGATTCGTCCAATAATGTGGAGAATTAAGAAAAACAAATAAGAAAATGAGAGCATGCTAAAAGCTAATGCACAATCATGTGTTTTGGTGTTTGTCTTAAACAATGGCAGACTCGGCTGTTAACTGTTCAGTGGAGGATTGTTCCAGAGTTTATAGTCTGTAATAGAAGAGGCCCAATTCCCCTTTGTCTTTAACCTTGACTCGGTGATGGCCGACAAATATTTTTTCTGAAGACACAAGGTTTGGGAAGGTGATAAAAGCTAAGCTACATGATCAGGAGCCAAACCACTCAAGCTTTGTAAGCAGTGAATAAAATGTATAATCAACACTGAATACTGAAATTTGACACTGTCACGCGGGTAGGAGAATGGAGACGAGAAACAAACATGGCAAAACCTGTGAGGTGATGGGAGCCTGCAGGTGTGCTCACGACAACAGCAAGTGAAAACTGAGGCACACCACATTTTATCACTGCTGATGAAAACACAAAAATCAACTATGGAGACTGAAAACGTTCTTTGTGGCTCGTAAGAAGAAAATTAGTTTAGTGCATCCTCTCGATGCCAACCCTACATTCAGCTCTTGTATACTAGAACAAAATGCTTAATCATGTCAAATGCTACTCTTAGATTTAAAAGTACATAGTTTGAGCTGTCTGAAGAATAAGCAGTTAGATTAGGATAATGAATTAGCATTAGGAGGGATTTCTGTGTGCTATCATGCAATCACATGCCTGATTAGAATTTTTACAAAAAGTATGATTACTGCTCATTACTGAAAAAAAGTTGCGCGACGACCACTTTTATAAGATATTAGAAGTAAAATGGGTCTATAATTATAGAACTTAAGTGTTAATATTTGTTTTTATGGAGTGACTGGGTTACTGAATTTGACATAATCCTGGAGTCCACTGTATAATGAGTACCTGTCTAATAGTACCAGAGATTTGTCATAAACTCTCAATACTATATAATAATGCATTCGTATTTCATTGGAGAGAAAATGAATTTGAGATGGGCAACACTTGGACCAGATATCAAGGGTTTTGTTTGACCTCCCAGTTGTTTGGATTTAACCTAATAAAGGTTGGGGTCAGGACAAGCAAACAAGCAGTGAATTAAATGATAATTGACATGTAAATTCCACGCATATGCTCTACCGTGTTTCTCCCATACCCTGATTTTTTTATCCCTATTCTTTTCCTGATTGTGGGGTGGAGGGGGTCAGTCATGTGACTGCTGAATGAATAATTGGACCTTATTGCACTTATTGAATGAATAATATGAAGGGCTTCCAAAATCCTGTTATCTTTAATTTTGAATTTTAAAGAGGAATATTGATTTTAAAAAGTAAAATATTAAAAAAATCCCAAGTGCGTATTATAATGTTATCTCCTATAATTCCATCAGTGCATTGAGAAGTCCATAAAGGTTGGTTACAGAAGGTGATTTTTCATTAAGGAGAATTAATTATACTTTGTAGACCGAATGAACACAAATCACTGTTTTCCATTAACCGGTTTTATTCGCTTTCCTTGTGCCTTTGCTACAAAGTGCTGGTGCCTCGGGCATAAATCTATAAAATGAATTCTCATATGTAATAATTCATCACCAGGCACAGTAAAACCATTGAGAAAACCACCTCTGTCATTATGGCAACAGATATGACTTATTATAATAACTTCATTGTGACAAGTAGTCATATGTCTTTCATTGGATTTCAAAGAAAGTGTCTCAGTGTTGCTAAAAATACACACACTGCAGGCAGCAGGAACGGGACACAAGAGCACAAAATTTCCCCCAAAACTGTACTAAGGCTATTGTTTAGTCCTCCAAGACCATAAACGTCTTGTTTATCTGTAAACTACATTCCAGTTCTTGTTTTACAGTTGGAGTTTGTGGTTTTGCAATTAACTCTCCTTATATATTCAGAAAATTTGCACTGAAGTTACAGGTCACCATGATAGTCTTGGCTTCAGTATCTCTCTATATAGGAACAGGAATTTTCGATCATTCTGGAAAATAAGCCATTTTGTCTTCTCACAAATCGTCTAAAAACACACTACTTTCAGGGTGTGCATTATGGAAACATCTTCACAAGCATTACACCAGGCACTACTCAGCATTAGCGCAATGACTGGAGGTCTATGGGAGGCCCCGGGAAACCTCTAGCAGTCGTTTTGCTAATCCTAAGAACAGTCTCGTGCATTCGTTTTGTAAGTATCTCCACAATGCGCACATAAAAATTTGAATGTTTTTGGTGGAAATAATTTGCAAAATATCAGACTACTTCTTTAAGAAGCCACTTATTTTAACTCCGCATTGAGTAACTTCACAAAATGGCAGGTCCTGAAAAAGCAATTGCTTTGTTCTCTTAATGGCAAATAGCAGAATAACTTAGAGAGAAGGCCTGGTATTTGCATGATACCTCATCTCGAAATGAAGAGGATATTTGAACGGTACACATCAGAAAGATACTTCTCAAAACTTGTAGGATTATTCCTTTTTCAGCATGGATTGGTGTTAAGTCAGAATGAAACAAAGGTCATCTTTCATCTGCTTTCCATTTGTGACAGCAGCGCTGCTGTTCACAAGCCTAACAGGGTCTTAGATCTTCTTTTTGTGCCCTCAGAATTCTCACTTTAATGCAGAGCCTGCAGACTTTTATTCTTGTCTGATAGCGGACTTCCCATTAAGTTATCCCCTTCAAAGTTTTAGTTTCTGAAAGACAGTTGGAGAATGGGTTGAAGTGTGAACCGTCAGGATTACTGTTGCGTAGCCCAGTTGTAGCAGCGTTGCAAAAATGTCAAGGCATACGGCCGATGTTAAGGGTTACATCATAAGTGTGAGCTTTTGGCCATCTCAGACACGTATCGTAGTACGACGTGAATCTTAATTACAGAAAAAGACAATCCTGCTTTTGAAGACATGAAACCCATAGATGTTGTCAGAAAAATACTACTCAAATAAGGCATTTGTAGGCTGTATTAAGCATTTATAAATAAACATCGGTGTGTGCTTTACAAGTCAAGCATAACCATAACCTTGGCATTTCTTTAATGATACTTCTCAAGTGAACCCATTGAAAATTAATATTGAGAGAATAAGCTTTCAAGACACCCAAAATGGGTCGAGCTCCCAAATGCCAATCGCTGTATCTTGCTATGGCAAGAACAACCTTTTGATGGAAGTGAACCAGTTTTTGACATCTCATTATAACACCGCCCTTTATGGGGTTCATGAATCACGTTCTTCCATGATTAGTGAACAGTTTTCTAAATATAATTATTCCTTTCCTGAAATTACATATCTTTTAACATTTGACTTTTTTATATTGCTTCTTGAGGCCCAAAGAAAGTGTGCTTTATTTTTATGCCACAATTTACCTAAAAGCAATAGAGATTAAAAGGTTGTATTGATTCCTGACAGAGTAAATTAGTATAGCCTTCATTTAAAAGGCTGTAGGTAATCAAATTTGTACCGCATCCTTGTAAGAGTAGTCGTTGCATGACGTTTCCCCCAGCTTTAAATGTTTTCGGTTATCTGACTAGCATCACAAAAGCAGTCATGTCAATTAGCTGGGAAATGTGCCACGACACGCTCGGCTGGTTAACACCTGTTTTATAACGGAACATGAATTTCCGCTACTCCCCTTTAATCAAGGCATTTATTTATGACTTTGTGGAAATGCGTATGGAGAACTTAATTGTTGCATTATATATGATTACATATTTATTACGGCATGGAAATGCAAATATAGAGTTTCTCATTTTAAAAGTTCGTGCTACATACATACCATTAAATAGAGAATACACACGTCTACCAAGTGCTTTCAGCTAATCGACTAACCAATTTGCATCTAATCAAAGTCAAGACAACGGTCAAACATCGATGAATCTGACAACCGATGTCATAGATTTTCTAAAAAAATTGTTCAATTATCCAATTTAATACATTAACACGTGACTGCTTCCTGTACATGTTGCTTTGATTGACGGATGGTCCCAGAGCATAGAGCATAGAACATTATGGAAAATGATATTACTCTGACTCAAGCTGATATTCGGGTTCATTCCGTCTTACGACTATGTCCTCAAACCCGGTTTTTTCTCAGTTTCTGTGTGCTTTCTCTGTCACATAATAGCATGTAATAGGTTGGTGAAATGGCTACTATTATCTGTTGTGATGCTGCCAAACTGGCGTACTCCTTTTTCAGTGTGCTAACGTGCTAGATGAGCTCTCGTAAGTCACTTGATACAGCAGTGTCTGCTAAACTCCCAAATGTGAGTGTAAATATGCTGCTAGCCCAAACTTCTTCCTCTTATTTATCCTATTGCACAGTCTTCTCCTTCACGCTCTGTCGGTTTACATTACTGCCCATGCGGCTCTGATGGAGAGAGGATGGGATTCTGGGTAAACAAAGTGAGTTGGGAATGTGGATGAGGATGACAAGCACACCGTGAAGTGCACCATGGGGATTTTGTCACAGCAGTAAGTTGTGGGATGGTGCCTTATTGTGCTTTTCTGAGACTGATTCAGGAGAACGAAGTGATCTTTCTGTCATCTCTGATCTCTGATCTCTCCTCAGTGAACAGTGTACTGTTACTGTAATATAACTGCGCAATGAATAAGGCCCGGCACTACAATGTTTCACAGCCAGAAACGAACACTGCAATCTGAAGGATTGCTTTAGTTTTTTTTCTTCCAAATACACACCCATCCAACTACAGGAAAGGAGTAAAAGATGACATATCAGATCTGTATACCATCTTCTATTACCTGGATGTTCAAAGTTTATGCTTGATACTCTAGATTACTGTCCTATCCATCTATTTCTGTTGGTGATCTTTGACTTCTAACCACTAATCCACTAAACAGTTGCTGTTTTTCCTTATCTTGCATATGCAATTGTTGAAACTGCTGCTCTTGACAAAAATGAAATCATTTTTATTTTGAAATGTAGACTCTCACATATAAAATTGTTAATTATAGTAGATACAAATTGGTACTAGCATTAATTAATATTACATCACATTTAATAGTGTTGGAATTAATATGAAATATATGTGAAGATTCCTGTTTAATTGTGATTTAGTTACTTACTGACTTAAAACACAAGTCTTTTTTTGGCATTCCATTATTTTGTAGATCAATATCAAATTAATTTGTGAGTATAATGACTTCAAATGTTTCCACTGAAAAATATAAACCATTTTAGAAGGCCACAATGAAATATTCAACCTCATTTTCCCGTTTTGTATTGATTGAAGTTCAAAGACATCATTTTGACTGTAAGTTATAATTAATTTGAAACCATACCCATCTGCTCCAAATAACTACCCAGCATTCATTACGATTCGTCCAACTCACTGTGGGGTTTTGTGGCAGAGAATTTCTCACTGTCCATGCGGTGTATGACCTGATGAAGAAGAAGAGGAGTAATTATGTGTGACGTTAAAGCAAGAAGAGCATCATTTTTTCAAATTATCAATCCACATGTACTCTGGCCATAGCAACAAATGTAATCAATTTCAATTCAGTTTCCACCAGAAATGAGATTTTCTACATGACCACCGCTGAGCTACCATCAAATATGAGAGAGAGAGAGAGAGAGACAGTCTGTACATGTATGTGTGTTCTTCTTTGAATGCACTATAGCAGGGGTAATTGTATGTGTAAATCAAACAGTACGTTTATGGTAATAGGCTCACCAGGTGTGTTTCTGTGATTTAGATTCCGAAGCTGCCAATTGGCACACTTCAAAATGCATAATGTACGGCAATGAAGGTTATTCCCGTAATCGCATGGAAAACCACATTATCTGCTTAACACTTCAAAGATTCGGAAAACCTCCGCCTTTGCCAGAATAGCTGAAATATCGTTTGTCTGTGACCCCCCTCCCAGCCAGTGGAGCCTCACAGGTAATTAAATATTGGAAAGAAGCAGTCCAGTATGTCCAGTTTAATTCAGAGAGGAGCTCCAAACAAAGGAGGTTTAGAAGAGATAAATCATTGCAAATCCAATTCATTTTTGGATATACATTAACCACCAGCAGTTTCCTGTGTGTTTTCCTTCATGCAAGATGCACTGCGATTTGAGAATTCATTGCACAATACATGCATGGGAATTGATCCTAAAAAAGATTGTATCCACATAAGAGAAAATAGAATTTTCATCCTCAAACTTAATTTCGCCAATGTGCCAATACAGCAGTCAGCTGTTGTTATGAGACATTACGCAGACATTATACATTGTGACACCCTTAGACCTGACAACATGTACAATGGAAAACGAAAACAAAATGCAGGAGGTGCAGAGTGGAGGACGGATTGGAGACCCAGTGTCTTGCATTTGTGTCACCGAGACGGATATAGACGGTAACGTACGCATTAAAAATGAATTCGCTCTGAGTCAGAATTTTGTCCGTTCGAATTACGTGCTCGTGTCAGCGCTGTCGTGTATTACATTCAGATCTGCTCATTCACCTCTATGATTCCTGCATCGGAAGTCTTTGATCTTTCTCCTAATAGCTGACAACGAATAATCAACGGCTATAATCGTGGCTTTTTGACCGCGATGGGTCTCCTATTTACTCATTTATCTTTCCAGCTTAATACCTCCACGGGAGAGACTGGACCAGGAACTGCTGGGAAGTGAGGAAGAGTACCCCATGGACTAAACTGGCTCAGGGTGGCCCTTTCAAAACACACGCTAGAAATATGACCCTCATCTGCACAGCAGTAGAGATGACAGCATAAGTGTACAGTGCCACTCTTTATTTGCGTCCCGGTGCTCTGTGTTTCAGATTAAGGTTTTTAAAACGACAAACAGCCCTGTGCTGTTAGTGTAGACTGGGCCGTGAGGTCATTCTCTTCTCTAGCTACACATCCACTGTTGGTGGCTCCAGAAGCTGCATCCTGTATCACTTTAGGGACCGATGTGACTGACTATTGGGCACTGCAGAGGCTACTTTAAAGCTTATTGGCTCCATCAGATTTCTGAGGAGGGATTTGATTGGCCCAGAGAATGCAAGTCTCACCTACCTACCCGAGATCATGACTAATCAGAATTAGCCACTGACAGTTGTCATAAAAGAATTTCATAACAGTTTGGCAGTTTGCCACACTCGTGAATGTGTATGAGTTATGTGATTACATATGACAAGTGAGGCTAGAAGCTGAGGGTTATAAGTAGAGCTGCAACGATTAGTCGATTAATCGATTAGTCAATTGAAAGAAATTAATCGGCAACCATTTTGATAATCATTTAACCATTTAAGTCATTTTTGAAGCAAAAATGCCCAAAATTTGATGGTCCTGTGTTCTCAAATGTGAGAATTTGCTTCTGTTCTTGGTCTTGCATTACAGTAAATTGAATATTTTGGGGTTTTGGACTGTTGGTCAGACAAAACAAGGCATTTAATGACATCACCTTGAGCTCTAGGAAACTGTAATGGGCCTTTTTACTGTTTTCTGATGTTTTATACACCACACAATTAATCGATTAATCGAGAAGACAATCGGCTGATTAATCGATAGTAAAAATAGCTGTTATTTGCAGCCCAAGTTATAAGTCCAGTCCTGTCATGGCAGCCCCTTATCGCCACCCTCCCGTCCGGTGTGACAGGACACATGTGAACAGTCCTGTGTGGGCCATACGCATGGGTCGCCTCCAAGTGTCAGAGGTGGTGTGATGCACACTTCCTGTTTACACCGCCATACCGCAGGGGCTGTGAGAGAAAAACTGAATCTGTAAACCTGTTTAATTGAGAGGTGGCCTGTAGCCTTGTGGCTACGATACATGACTGGAATCCCTGAGGTTGGTGGTTCAGGCCCAGTCCAGCCACAGCAAGAACACCAGTGCTGTTGGGCCCTTGAGCAAGGCCCTTAACCCCACATTGCTCCCAGGGGGGGTTGGTAAGTTGGCCCTTGGTTAGCCTAATCAACTCTAAGTCATCTTGGATAAAAGTATCAGCTAAATGACTGTATTGTAGTGAGGGATTCCACAAATGCCACATAGCAACAGTATTATGAAATATTATATGAATAAGCTTGCATTGCCACACATAGAAACGTACACATACACACAGATGTTCCCCATACCCGTTAGCAATTTTTACATATCACTGAAGCATACTTCAAGTACTGATTTCACTTATCTCTTTCTGGGAATACCAAAGTTCTGAAATGTCCGATTCTTAATTTGAATTTGCTTACCTTCATTTTAAAGTTAAGGTGATGCAACCAAAAAACAAAGAGTCCTATGAAACCACCAGAGAGGGCCAAAGATATTAAGGAATAGTCATGGAATATCTAAATCGAGCAGGTTAAAGATTCCAAACAGACTTTCTGTTTCATGCACAGTGTGGCGCGATGGCTTGGTATTTGTAAACAACGTGGCGTGTGTTTGAAGCCCATTAAAGCTCCGGGAACTGACAGGGAGCCACGGCAACAGCGCGGCGGAGGCGTTTCGCGGTCGCCATGTCTGAAGTCACGCACACTTATCCAAATCGACTCTGAAGTTAGCCGTGCTCTGATGTCTAATGCCGCTTCGTTCAAAGCTACGTTTTCCTCTGAAACGAACGCCTGACTTTTTCACCCTCAGATAGAGGCTGGCGGGGCGGGGGGAGGGGCGTGGCAAGGAAAATGGAATATCAATGTCCTTGCAGAAAACACGGAAAGCATATCTGCCATCTTTTGTGAACTTTAAAATTACATATCTCACAGTAACATGAAGTACTGGTTTCAGTTGTAATTTGTAGCTTGAAATTACTTACCCTGGAAAAATTTTGACTGTTTGCTTATTTTCTTTGCAAACCTCACATCATAACAGTTTATAAAGTGCAAAAAGAAAAAGGTGCTTTACGGTATGATGCTACAAGGCAAAATATATAGTGTTTGATTGATAGGACACTCATACAAAAATCCTTCAGATTAAAAATAGATGACACCCTTTGCAGTGTCCCTCTTGCCTGGTTTTGTTGTTCCTGGTAACTGCTGATTTCACCTGGATTTCTGGCTCTTGAATCATATTTGAAATATTACAAGATGTGGAAATACTTTGTTTCTCCATTCTCTGTATTATTGTTTTGTGTATTTTTTTGTTTTGTTATTATATTTTTCTGTTTGTTTTGTTTATATCCTGAACAATGAGCAACATGTTTAGTATGCACCGATACTGTCAGACCGTCACCACCTCTCATGTTTTTATCTTTGTGTTCTTATTCTGTTTATATCCTATTTCATGTACGTCAATCACTGTCAGCCATGTTATGGCATATGTCTCTGTCAACGAATTCGTAGTGTATATTCTTGCAAACATTATAATTCCTTGATCGTGTATTGGGTAAATGAGGAAACAAAATGCATTTAAGAAAACAAATGAAGAAACCTGTTGTCTTAAAAGTTTGAGGTCATTATTGACTTTTTACATGAGATTGATGTTTAAAGGTCATGGAATTATCCATTGATAGACGAAATTTATTTATGTACAGATTGATGTTTAAAGGTTTATTTATAAAAATGGCATTTGCACCATATGGACAATGATGAAGCCTGAATAAAACCAAGTGGTGCACAAGAAAAAGCACATGGTAACAGTGCAGCTGAATGTTCTGAATGGTGAGTGAGACAATAGTGAGGCTAAGGTACATGTAGCTCAGTTTGGATGAGGAAAGAATTTGGGGAAAATGTTTAAATATGTAGCGCAATTATAGCCAAGCTTCCAATTCGGAGGTAAAACACGGTGTCGCGGTCTTTGTCTTCAAACGACGGCAATTAGAGGTTTGTTGTGTTGCCATTGTATGCGAGTGATACCTGGCAGGGAAACACCTTAACGACACACGCGGCAAATCGGTAATGCTGAGCAATCAAGATAATTATCCTCTCCCATTCGCTGTCTTTTCTGATGCAATCACCATGAAACTGCTGTTAATGTCACTGGATGCGCTAATGTTCTGACTGCAATGAGAATGAGAAGAGGTGTGGGAAGGTTAGGTAGTAATTACTCACTGAGTCGTCTGCTGTTGATTTTAAATGTATTTCAGCCAGGGACTGCATTGCTTTATTATATTAGCCATTGCTTTATTACATTATCTATTTATCCAACAGACACTCATATTTTTTCATCTTACCCATTTACACTGCTGGATGTTTTACCAAAGCAGTTTATTTCAAATAATTTGCTCAAGGGTATCAGAGCTGTGCCCCACTGGCTGTTTGAACCCGCAACCTTAAATTTACTGCCCTCTTTTTGAGGCATAGTTCTGGCCGGCTAATGTACTGGTTTAATTAAGATATTACAATTATTGCTCATTGGTTACACATAACAATATGTTTGTCAGGAACAAAAAATGATCTCGCTCTCTTTCTCTGTCACTCTCTCTCGGACGCACACGCACACACACACACACACAGACACACACACAAACATACACACTCACAGGACAGAATGCGATTTTTATTTCATAAACAGGAAAGATACAGAAAATGTTTTATCATTGATATTTTTACTATCCTTCTTCTCAAGCGTTTTGTAGCATTATCTTTCAGAGATTACCTGAAATGCCCTGGAACATGTAATGAAATAATCTAATCAAGTGCTCCTTCTGGTTTGTTGACATAAAAGCACTTAGAAACTCGGAAACTCTTCCTTTGGTCCGTCTCCCGGTTTCTCCGCTTTCATTTCTTCTTTAAACCTCCTTATCTTTCTTTCTTTCTCTCACTCATTTCCGTCATTCATTGTGTCTCACTCTCCCCGATTGCAGTCGGTTCAGAGAAAGCGCTGAATTCATTTTCGACTACAATAGATTAGTCATTGTTCTCTCTTGCCCAGATGATTAATAAATATATAATCGCTATAATCCTCTTCTCTTCATTGATTTTATCTTGCACTACACCAGGTGTTGTCCTGACCGGACCATTGTCTGGGGGTTTGGAAAAGTAGGATTCACACTGCCTATGGTAATATCTGCCTGGGTTATAATCGATGGTCTAATCCATTAATCCCCATGTATCATGTCTGCATTGGTCCAAGGGGAGAGGGGTTGAAACATTCTGACTTAGACGTATTCCGGGTGGTGTGAATTTAACTCCACACTCCTATGATTTGTGGTCATTGTTTTTTGCGAGTATGGGGTCCACACACATGTTGACACACTTGCATGCACACACTCAACAAGTTGGACGACACATACTCTATACAAGACCAGGCACGAGAGCTGAGATTTAGAAGACACACACCGTAACGCGAGTGCAGCAATCAGCATAAAACACAGAGGAAGAGGAAAATCAGAGAGCTTGGATAGCTGTGATAAAATAATTTTTTTTTCTGAGCAAGAGTGACTCAGCTGAACTCTGCAGCGGGGTGAGCTCAGCACGCTCCCTGACGTCGTCAGTGATGACTCGACAAAGAGCGGTGGCTTACAGAAAACAGCTGAAGTCACAAAGACAAAAACAAAATAATGAGAACATCAACTTTGTACATGTATTACCGCCAAGAGTTCCACAAATACTTCTTATATTACAGTTACAGACCCACAGAAAGTCAGAGTCCAGTAATTCAGAAACACTGGTAATCTGAACCAGGTACAGAGATAGAAAGTGGCATTCTAATAACTCTTTATATTCTTATTGATTCTAAGCACTTGTGTAGAAAGCTGAGGCACTACTTCAGCCAAGGGCATAGCACCAGTACCTGTGTACAGGGCCCAGAATTTTTAGCTGTGCCCCTGACCTCAGTTACCACTTTTGCTAAAGGATAGCAAAAACTAGTTCACCCAATGACGGGATGTGGAGGCCTGTTACATAGAATGATCAGTAAAAACAGCGGCGCCCTACCCACTCCCATGGCTACCATAAAACACATATTTTTAATGCAGAGTTTAATGCATCCAGAATTGCTTGCTCATCAGTTGGTACTTCTTCCTTAAAGGATCCTCACTTGCTCTGTTATCTGGCCTTGGTTAGGTTTCAGTCTCTCTGAAATATACAAACATATTTCTTACCGTTTCAGTTTATTCGAATTAATGTTATTTGAGAGAGGAAGACAAAAAGTTTTTTTTTGTCATTTAAGGTTCGTGCCTGTGTCAGGTGACAGGAAGTCCTGTTGCTGGTTTGTTGGCTGCTACAAAGAGAGTAGACTTTGATTAATTGAGAATTTGCTAATGTTTAATATAGTATGTACAATTTCATAAACAATGCATTTATAATACTTATACTTTGGAAATATCATACATTCAGATATGTAAATTTTTTGCATTTACAATTTCTTATTAAATACTATGATTTCTACAGTCAGGGGAAAGGACAGGATAAGTGAAGGTTATTGTCTGAGCAGAAGTTGTGTACGGCTTATTTGAGGATCTATGTGAAATGAATGACATCACCGGCTGGCCTCAGGCAAGGGGGTGTCGGCCACCTGGCCCAGATCAAAGGACACAGTGGGCTTGACTCTCTCGTCTCGCCCCTACTAATGGCACGACCACGCTGCTAACGCCGTCTCAGGGGGAGGGCTGTGCAAACACCCCTGCTAAGGGGGGTGATGCCACAGATCGTCATTTTCAAGCAGAGCGCCCGCATCAGATCTGAACCACGATGAACTGTCCTCCGAGCCTCTCCTCTCTTCTCACGTTGCGGCCGGGAGTAACCCTCGCTTCCAATAAGCATTAATATTTCACAATAATGAAGGCATCGCTGCGCTGCTTTCATCGCTCACCGCCCGCTGAGACCGACGGAGCGCACGGTCAGCTGCCTCGGAGAAGGTCAGCTCCGTTTGGTGGATTACCGTCAGCGGCGAGGAGGCGGTGCTGCGCGGTAACAACGCGATGAACCCAGCCAGGCATTATCGTAAAATGATATGGCAATGAATGATGCACTCCACATTTATAGCACTTTTCTCAAACTCAGCTGCAACAGGCTTCAGCAAAAAATGAGTGAAAATTATGTAAACGTAATCATATGCGTAACAAGAGTGTATGCTAATGGCTAGTGAGCAATTAAACGGTAATACAAGATGAGTACTGCTGGTATAAGAAGCTATTGTACAACGCAAAGATGCAGAACGCCTTTTTTTGGATATTAATTGTGTATAACCTGACACTTAGTCATTAATTATCCCCTACATAAGCACTCTACCATTTGCTTAGTCTGATTGATGGTATAAAAACACCAAAGGAATCAGTAAAAATAATATGGTTTGGGGATACAATTTTTACATGTTGGATAATATTTACATATTTTCAGTGCAAATTATGCTTCATCTTTCTCTGGTGGGGGTCAGAGAGTCGGGCTATTTGCACAGTAACACCTAGACCCCACAATCGTCACAGAGGAATCAATGTGACCAATATGTTTAAGATCCGTTGGTCACCCACCAACATCAGGTATGCTGTTACAAGAAGTGGTGTGCTATTACATCTACCCTCAATTTAGGTCCTCAAGTGCTTCAATAAATTCTGAATTCTAAGGTGCCATTTAACAATATCGATCTATCCATCCATCCATTATATATACCCACCTCAACCAATTGAAGGTTGTGGGTAGGGTGGGGCGTGGGGAGTCTTGGGGCCTATCCCAGCATACACTGGGCAAAAGGCAGGTGGTATGAAAGAGGTAAGGACTGGGTCATGGAAACTTCCAGAATCCAAGCTGGCAATAAGGTGGACTCACCCCATGTGTTGGAAGCTGTGCCAGTGCTTACGCCAGCACGGTCCACTGGCCACTTTAGTAGACCTGGTGCAGTTTCCTGTTTCCATTGCGGGAGTAGTTAATTTATTATACGGATGGATCGACTTCTAAAATCCCCCCAAAAAATTACCTCAGTGTTTTTCAGGATCTTCAATATGTTTTAAAACAAAACATGGAGATTATATGTTTTCTCACCATTAACACCCTGATTCTATCTCATACTCAACACAAAACCTCCTCCAACAGGGTGAGGTCACACCTTTCACCTCCTGGAGGGAGAAGCTTGTGACCCCATTTGTGTAAACCGTGACAGAGCACTGGTGTGGTGTCCTAGCTATTTTCATTTCCCCTACTTTTAATTCGCCCGTACACTGTGTGTTATTGTGAAGAAATCAAAAAATGTTCCTTTATAACGTGTAGTTCTTATCTATGTATTTCATTGCATTGAAATCTGTTTGAAGCTTGTATTACAAAGTAACATATTTGTAAATGTGTAGTTGTGGTTTAAGATATGTAAGGGAAAGAAAAACTTTAATCTTACATTCACCTTCGCCATCAAGATATTTAAGCTAGCATAGTTTATGAAAAAATGAAAGAAAAAAGAAAAAGAAATAAAAATAAGTGAAATAAACAAACTTTTTGCTGGTCACTCTAGCTATATCGTTCCGTTGCTAGTTCACTATCAAAGCTTTACTGTTAACCAACCATGGCTAACAAATACTTGGTAGCTAGCTTGGTAACATAACATTGAAATTGGCAGATACACTTAGCCAATGCTAACATCAGCTTGTCCAACCTTGTCCGAGGTTGACGTAGCTCTATATCACACAGACCTCAAGAAATAAGCAGTGCTGACTGATCTAAATGTCACATATTCAGCATCTAGCTTGCATAGCTAACGAAAAACAGCGTGAGAAACAATATGGATTTATCCATTTCCAACTTTCAATAAGTACGCAACAGTTTATGGGTATAATAAATCTGCAAAAATCAGGTGCCAAGTGATTAATCAGAGGTTAAGGGCAAGTAGTTTTTAGCGAACATGCCAGACCCGTGCAGACATTCTCTCCTTTGGCCATTTGATATCAAATAATGGCTGCCTTGAGGATGGGTAAACCGTTCAGTGATTTCTGTACCATTCATGGTTCACTTGCACCCAGATATGCTAAAACCCTCTTTTCCTTGCTCATGTTTTTGGTGCACATTAATTAAAAAAGTAAATAGATTAGTAAGACCTTGAGGGGGAATAGCTACTTAACATTTTCCTTGTGTTTAATATGCGCACTGAGGATAGCAATGCTTTCTAATTAGCGAAAATGTTGGTAGAACAGAAAATTTGGGTCTTTTAGTATATGTTAGGGAATAAGTAAAAACATGGACAGGAAACTCACATGTCGCTTTTTTCAAGGTGGTAATAAATTAATAACCAATTGATCGCAGTGAGTGATGATGGATATGCCTTGTTGAAGCTCGGCGAAACGCGGGATTGCGGATTGTTTCACACTGTGCGAACTGGATGGCACCACTGTAGTTAGCTGCAGAATAATGGCCAGGGTTTGCTTAGACTCACAGAAAAGCGTCTCGGACAGAGGCGGGTGGGGTACTGCGGAGCCACTTTGGGTGAAAATGGCGTTGTGGTCATTGCTCATTCTGTCAGAGCTCAAATGACTCCGGCTGAATCACATTCTCAGCATCCCAGAATAACTCCTCCAGCGGGGCGCAGCACGTACATGGCGCTAAACAAAAAAAACAATGAGACGAGCCGGGAATACCGACCAGAACCTTATTCTGAGCCTGCGCCTGCAGTGACACTGGGCAGCCACAGGGTGGGGCTAAGCAAAAAAAAGGCCTCACTTGGGTCACTCACAATGAAAGGACACCTCTTTCTAAAAATATGTGTGAGTGTGTGAAGCAAAAAAAAAAAAAAAAAACATACAGTAAACCCTTTTGTCCTGGGCATCATATTTTACATGTGACACATAAGTAGAACAAAACCAATCAAATTAATTTATCTAGCACAGCATTATATTACCTGTTTGTAAAGTACAATGCTTCAGGTAGTTTGGCGCCATTAGCATAGCAGTGACTCAAATGGCACAATCTCTTTTTTTCTGCTTGGTATTACCTTTAGGTGTATTGAAATTATGATTGTATTGAGTTTTAAGTTCAGACAGATCACAACTTTAAGAAAATAGTCAGCGCACATTCAGAGGAGGAATCAAAGGAATTCTTGATGCCTGAAGAGTGAATTGTTATTTTATTACATCTGAAAATTACATCGCTGCTAATGCTTTGTTGTTTTACATCACATGCCTTGAATATTATGTATGAATTATTACAAAACTGATACCATCACAGCTTTCTTAATTTTACTAACAATTATGACCATTGTTGTATTTTATTTTTACTGTTTTTACCTATCATCGATTTTTCCTTTTGGTTCCATGTTTGTCTGTTCAAGATCCTTTCAATTATTTTATGCGTGGGAATATTAAATAACATTAGACTTCAATTCAACAACGGTGCGCTGTATTCACTTTGTTCAGCTCCATCCCATTGTTATACAAAGCACTTAGTAACAATATCCATTGTGTAGGCTTATACACAAAAGGGAACAGAATTAATTGATTTTCATAAATACAAAGTCCATAATTTGGAGATTAATCAGGGTTTTGCATTGAGGCTAAGAATGGAAATTATACCCAGTCTGAATCCAGGAGTAGATTTTGGGAGATAGAATGACAGAGCAGGAGTATGTACTGGAATAGTTATGAAGTATGTGTGTGTGTGTGTGTGTGTGTGTGTGCACATGCTTGTGTGCTTGTGTGTGTGTGCATTCGCACATGTGTGTGTGTGTATAAATTTGTTGGTGTATGTGGGTGTGAATGTATGAAGAGAATATGTGTAAGAGAATAATTTTGAACTCCATGTTGTTGTGAGTGTAGGTGTGTGTATTTGTGTGTGTGGATGAGTGTCTGAGTGAAGGTGTGCGTGTGTGAATTTGTTGGTGTATGTGTGTATGCTTGCGTGCATGCGAGTGTGTGAAAGACACCAGCTTCCTGAGTGACAGCTGTTTGTCCCGCAAAGCCTACTGACATGTGCTATGCTGGGTCACTGAATCTAGAGGTACTGTGATTCACATGCTAATGAGAGGCCCCTCATTGGCTGAGAGGCCCCCCTGAATACCACTCCCCCGCCCCCATAATCCCTCCCTATGTTACACATTTCCCCCTGTAAAACAATGTGTGCTGAAACAACCCCCTGCAAAGCCCCCAATGTCTCCTGTAACCTGTAATTACATTTATCCTGAGCATACAGGAACGACAGACGATAGCAGAGCGGTACCACCAATCTGGCATTCCAGCCTCCTGTCTTACCTTATCTGAGATAGAAGCCGAATAATAGCTAATCAAAAGCAGCACAACAGAGAGACAGAAAGAGACAAAACTCCAGGAAAGCGTTTGATTGGCCGTACTGAACATTTCTACATGTTCATTCAAAAGGGTAGCTCCCGTATTTTTCATGAATCTTGAAATTGGAATTCAAGCACTGAATTTGCGCTCACACTACTCCTCGTTCTCTTTCCATAAGGACATAAAAAAACTTTCATAACAACAACAAGCCTTTCAGTTTTGATAGGCCTGCCATTCTACAGCCTACAGAGGAACCAGTACGACATCAAGCATAAACTTGAAAACGCTCTCTGCGCTCAGTGAACATAATGGGGAACAACACTTATTACTATACTCTTATTCGGTCATTGTACCTGATAAAGTGGACTCAGTGTAAATTTCGCTATAACACTTATACTGCCGTTATCAAGTTATTCTCCAGAGCATAATGAAGCAGAGCACTCCACCATTTTAATAATTTATGCATTTCATATCCGCTATGTGCTTGAAACAGCAAAGTAAGTGTCACCCCTTTGAATTTCAGAGAAAGTTTCGCTTTTCGCACAAGTGAATCTGTCTCAGTCGTTCCTCTGGTTTTTTGTGTGAAGAATATATCTATCTGGGTCAGATATTGTATGTGACCGGGTATTCACATAGTTTATATAACTATTCAGGTTCTGCTTAAAAGAAAATAACAAACTCCTTTTCGAGGAAGACGAGAAAATGTGTATACAAAAACATGGCCTTGAGGAGATATATTGTCAATGTATTATGGAGGAATTTAATGGGAAGTCCTAAAAGGTTTTTCAATACATGGATACATTTATTTAGCTAACACTTTTTATCCAAAATGACTTACAGTTCATTGGGCTAGCCAGGGACCAGTCCCCCCTGGGAGCAATGTGGGGTTAAGGGCCTTGCTCAAGGGCCCAACAGCAATGGTGTTCTTGCTGTGGCTGGACTGGGGCTTGAACCACCAACCTCAAGGGTCCCAGTCATGTACCTTAACCACTAGACTACAGGCAGCCCCACATTTCTGAAGAAGGCACAACATTTATATGATCTGTGATAGGCAATGGTAGTGAGTATGTACGTATGGGTGCTGGCCGAGAAATTCTGTGATTGGCGGTACCCACAGTGGGTGTATTTATGTGTCAGTGCTTTGGAAGAGACGGTGAAGCCGTTCATGCTTACGTGAATCACTGTCTGTTTACCGGTGCGTAATTGACCGTCTTTGGAATTCACCTGCAGGTACAGAACTTACCAGCAAAACACGGAAATGTTTGAAATGGCGTGCGTACCACAATCAACGTTCTAGATTGTGTCGTAATGCTAAATATGGTTTCTATTCCAACAGGAAGCTGAAAAGAGAGAGTGCACATTCATGTTATCCTCCAGAAAAAAAGCAACTGGTCATTTTTTTTCTCCTGGTGGAAGCTGAAAAGAGCTCAAACAAGGTGTCCAGTTGTAGATCCTACCCGTCAATTCAAATTCGTTTGTCCAGAAATTCAGCTGGCTGATGCGATAAAGATTTCACCTGAAATTGATCTGCTGGAGTATGAATGTATTAGGAAGCCCTAGAAGAGGAAAGATATGCGAAACTAAAGAAAGAAACAGTAACATTTTACACATATTCTTTTGCCCTAAAACCTTAATGAAGAATGTGCACCCCATTCACTACCAGTCTGCATTCATATATTGGAGCCTAGACTGGAATAAACCTTTGACTGGGAACGTTTTTCAATCTAACCAGAACTGCAGCCACCTCAGAACTACAGCACCGAGATC
The DNA here is from genome assembly GCA_022829145.1 of Albula goreensis. Classification (NCBI taxonomy): domain Eukaryota; kingdom Metazoa; phylum Chordata; class Actinopteri; order Albuliformes; family Albulidae; genus Albula; species Albula goreensis. The sequence goes on from CM040747.1 coordinate 33,848,748, forward strand.
TGAAAATCCTACAGATACAATAAGGACTAGGACTACTTTGAAGATACGAGATCAGAATTAGTTGTCTCTCAGAACAATGAAATCTTCGGTCCTCTGCATTTAACCCTGTAGCCAAATGATTAGACCTTCGGGAATGTCCTGCCTGGAGCTTTATCCCGGGAGCTCACAGCGAATTCAGTAAATACACATTAATCTTCCCTTAACTTGCACAGAAAGGGTTCTTTTCAATGCACTCATGAGGGAAAATGAGGGTCGCTTTGTTCAGTGTGGTTTTCTCCATTCGATAATGATCAGCCGGGCTAAGAGGTGGCTATTATAATCACGCTTCCATACAACGGAGCTGAATGGGAGGGAGATGAATCAAGGGACCTCATTAATGGGGGGCGGGGGGGGTCATTACGATTCGGCAGAGGGAAGGAAGAAGGAGTCGGCTGTAGATTTTCATGGCTTATTTTGTAATTGGTCAAGAAACAGCCAGGCTGGCAATCCTGAAAAGAAGGAACGGCTGCTCTGGAGAAAGAGCAGAGAGGTGGGGATGGGCAACGTTTCAAAGGTAAAATTTTCCACGACGGTTTTCGTGATCAGAGCAAATGAGCTACCTCATGTAATCACATTAGTCGTGCTTTAGTGAGTTGGGCCCTCAGCGTTTAGGGACTGGGCAGACTGACAGCAAAGAAGGCACATTCATTCATATATATAGAAATGCTTAAAAGGATCCTGCTTTATATACAGGACTATATGCAACCTCGTGAGTGCGTTGGAGAATGTTGCATAGTACATGCACGGCTACATCGATGTGTTGAATTCCCATATGATCACACACAATTCCCAATGTGAAAGATGAGGTCGTGGTAGGTAAATGTTGCAGAAAACTCTACAGCTGCAGAGCGAGCTGGTTCATTCCGTCCAAGGAGCGGGAGGTGTATTTTATTAAATACAAGTGCAGAGACAACGAGAAATAACGTCATTTGACATGTATGAGACTATGGTTGTCTTACATTTTATATTGAAATCCATTCACGGGCTATACTTTCATTAGGTGAGGCGAATCTTTGCATGGCAGGGTTTTACTGTTTCGGGAAGGTCAGGCGGATCATCAGAGACACACGGCACCTGCCGAACGTTCGCCTGGCGTGGAGGAAATGACAGCAGAGGAAGCGGCAACGAGAGATAACCACAAATAATTGAGCCTGTTCAAATATTTCCCACGCAAACGCGTTTCACGTCAAGTGGGTAATTATTGTCATGAGCCCCACCGCAGAAACAGGGAGCCATTCCACCGAAGCAGCACGGCTGGGTAATTATTGTTTTGACAGCTTGTTTATTTATGGAAATTATGGTCTGGGATCATTAAAGGTTACCCGAGCAAATAAGCGTTACATTCAAAATGGAGGGAAAACCAATATTACCAAATGGATGCGTAAATCTGAACATAAAGCAGACAAACTGTTATGCGAATTGTTTTCCACCTGACAACAAAATCTTGGCAGTGGACAAATCTCATAAAACTCATTTCAACAATATTCAGTATGTTTTAAAGGCGTCGTTCAGACTGACCCCTCAAGCATATTATTGTCTTTCATTTTCCATTATTTTCTGTGTGACAAGTCATCGACTTGGGTCTAAGTCATGTGGCCAAGCTGCAGAATGCAATCGAGACAGTCCCAAGACGAGTGGCATGAGACGACTAATTGTGTGGGTGTGTACATTTTCAGCATGGGTGTCTGTGAGTGTATCGGTGTAAGTCTGTTTTTATGTCTGTGAATGGGCTTGCGTATTTGTATCTGATTACGATGTATGCTGGCCTACAAAGGCAGGGAGTGTTGACATCCATGCTGAATTAAATTTACTCAAAAAATGTAACCATGAAATATTGGGCACAGACTACGAGTACTTTTAGCTCCACACATCTTATTCCTTTGATATCTTATTCATGAGATTCCAACAGCAATGTTTTACATTGTTATCTTTTTAAATGCTTGCCTCTACTGCATACATTCTTTTAAAATTATTTATTAAATATATGAAAACGGCCTTTTAAATAAAATATTGTTGTCAAAAAAAGTAATTACAGGCCTTCGGTTGTTTCTCCAAAATTGCAAGGGAAGTAACTTCCTCTGTGCTGCCAATTGCTAATCCAGAAGTGGTCACCAGCACAACAGTGTTAATGACTATAGCCTAAAGAATACGGAGGTGGGAAGGACGTACACATTTTAATGGACCGTTTGTAGAGGTCACTGCAAAGTTCTACAGTTCCAAGAGTATAAAGACCTCTATGCCCTTGATCTCTGTAAATTTTGTGCCTCTACAATTTCATTGGATGAACCCTATTGTTTCTCCAGGGTCCCTGGATTTCTGTTGTAGACAAGGTAATTCCACCTGCTGTTAGAACTCAGTGGATGAATCAGTCAGGTATTTACATTTAAATTAACTTTTTCCTTTTCATACACAAAGAGATAATATATTTGAGACAGAATGAAAAACTTCTCTAATCCGAAGATATTAAATGGGCGAAGTCGGCCTCTGTGCTCCATTAATGCCTAATAAAATCCTCCGATTTCATTTAACACTTAATGAGATATTTCACAGTTGCGGCATATAAAGCGTTCGTTTTCATCGCATATCATCTGAATTAGGCCCGATGGAGATGCAGTCATTGTCGTACCCTGTTGGGCAAGTTATAACAGCTGCTCTCAGCCGGGATCTTTTTATTACTGTCGTTGGTTCTTTGTCGGTGTTAATTCCGTAGCCTTAACTGCGGGGTCAGTCATCCTAGTCTTTTGACCCAAAGGAAACATGAATTGGTATTTAATGTGTTTTTAATCCCCAGGCAATCTTTTTTTTCTGTCTTATTTTCCCCAGTTGGCCTTAACTGATTCTTCACCGACCAACCCGCAACTTAAATGGGCTTACAATGACAAGGCAATATCATGTTCTGTATTGATATAAATTTAACATGGAGGATTTCTCCTCACATCTTGAACCAAAGGATCTATTATCTTGTAATATGGACTTATAATCATACGCTTTTGTAATGCTCACAATAAAACTGTTATGTGGCATCCAACCTGCTTTTGTTACCTGCTTCCCATCTGGTCTCTGCTATGTATGGCAGAATGGAAAGACGTTAGTTGAACAGTGAGTCAGGTCAGGTGAATGAAAGATTTCATCCATGTAAGACCTGCCGTGATCCGGCTAACGAGAGCTCAGAATAGCCTTTCCTCATTCACGTGTCTCTGGACTTCTTGTGTTGCTTCTTTCTGTAATTTTTTTCACCCCGGCAGTGGTTGATGTGAATATAAAAAGCTGCGGGAAGTCCCTGTATCCAACCGGCCGCCTCTGCGCTGCTTACCGCACAGGGTAGGGCTAAAGGGAGAGATGAAAAGTCCTGTGAGTGGATTTTCATCCCGCTGGCAAGGGCACCCGCTGGCCACCCGCGCTGACACCTTTCAGGCCGCTCAGCGTGGTTCGCAGCCCGGCGCATGGGCGAAAAGCCGTTTTTTTTTTTTTTTACCGGCGCTTTCAGTGCAGTGCTCTAGCCTTCGATTCATCGCCCCGACGTCTCATACAAAGCCAGAACACAAAGCCTGACCTCTGTTCATTCCCCTATTCAATTCAGCTGACTGAAAGTCCAAAAACATTCTAAAGGAAATCCAAGACGATTTTTCTAAAATCATCGGTAGTTTGTACCTTTATTATGGTTATGACGTAGCATGTGCTCCTACACAGAGCAGAGGTCGCATTGAAGCAGGTTTCTGTTTTTTCCGCAAAGAGAAGTCTCCTAGGGTTTGAAAGCAGTTGTATTGATCGTGACATTCTATTAAATTGCAAATTCAAGCTTTTTTTAAATGTATATTTTGTATACAGGGTTACCATTTACTTAACTTAGAGAACCAGTGCCAACATTATCAATTAATTCAACGTATTGAGAAGAATATCCTCTCCTCAATCACAGAGTAATGTGTTGCCTTTAATTAAACCAGAGCTATAACATCTTTGGATATGAAATAAAGGCAGATATATAATCAAATAAAGATGCAGTCACAGAACCGAAATATTTACCTTATTCGTATTTCCTCAATACACAACAAAATAAAATACTAAATAACAACACACTCTTTTTGTGATACATCAAGTCTAGATTACATATTATGTATGTTTTCAGAGCATCATTGCTTTACTCACAACAGTTCTCCAATTAAATTATTTTGTACTTCATGACATGAACAATAAAAGAAAAATAACCAACTTCTTGTCTTTGCTCAAAGCCAAAAAATTCATGTTTGGGCATTAAAAAAATGAGTGATTTATTTTGAGGAGATTTATCACAAGGAATAATTTATGATACAAAATACATGATTCATGTTGAAAAGGTCTAAACGAAGTCTGCCGCGCAGTTCTGATACCATTCTCGGCATTAAATCGCATTACATCACACTCATTTTACCCATTCTGCTTTACAGGAAGTCACATGTCCTCATGTTAAGGAGAAAACCTTAATATGAAAACTGGATCATGTGGGGTGTGTCTCTCAAATTACCGGCCTAGAATATTTAATTGCTTTCTCTTCCTCATCTCGTTCCAATTTCAATTTCTATGTTCTTCAGGAGGAAAAAGCAAATAAACAAAGCTAAACTACAAGAATAAATCACTCATGAAGTGGAGAGACAGGTTCTCCAGATTGTATTTTGTTTGCCCCCGGAGGGTAGTTTCATTGAGTGCGTTGAGATCCGTATGGAACGCCAGCGTCTTTCAGCATCTTCAGGTCGAGCCTCCAGCGATACTCCAAACAGCGGTAGAATCTCTCATAATGACTGCGAAATTGAATGCACCGAGCCTACGCCCTGATTCATTGTATCCTGAATGCAAATGAATCAACTTGTTCTGAGGCATTTCGGGGGTTTGGGTGAGCGAAAGGGCATTTGAGGGACATGGAAATTTCTGGAAACTGAGGGAAGTATGAAACAAAATCAGCCAGATGAATCGAATTAGACCTTATGCGAGCCCCTGAGATGAACCCGGTGACTTGATTTCCTTCTATTTGCTCTTCCTGAAAATTCATAACAACTAGGCCAACGTGACAACTATGTTTCCTGCCCCACCTTCTCTATCTCGTTCCTTCTCTCTTTGCTGTCTCCCTCCCTCTATCTTTCGCAATACTACTGTCGGCTTTATTGACCTGACCCAGCTCGGTCAGAGCCGTTTGCCAGGCTGGGGCTTAATGGAGGCGGCTCTGGTGGAGAAGTGATGCATCTTGGCTCATGGAAATGTAGCGCTGCCGGCCATAATTGTCCGCTCGAAAATGAGAGAGGAACTGAAGCATAAAAGGAGGTGGAGGAGTAGGTGGAGGAGGAGGATTGGTCGACAAACATCCTGAGAAAACACAGCCAACGGAACAGTCAACACGGCGTCTGAAAACCAGCAGCTCTGCTCACGGGCCCGTTTAAAAGTCTAAAGCTATGAGAGAAGAGAGAAGAGAGCTCGGCAGGACTGACTATCCTCAGGACGCCAAGCCAGTTTGCTTTGCGGTGAAATGCATAAACAGACGACCTACCGAACAAGTTAGCTAATTAAAAACTTAATAAGCTGACATGAACCACTGAACACTGAACTATTTTGTTTCGCAGAATGCAAAATCTAATTCTTTGGCAGTACAGAAACGGTTTATCGGCAACACTTAACACTTCACACTTGAATGCAAAAGTAAAATCAACCTACATCATTTTTTTCAGAAAAGTGTAGCATGCACTATAATGAATCAAATTAAAGGAGATAAGTACTATTGTCAGCCTTATTTCAATGAAGTTTGAGACATAATATTTCTGTCATTAAGTTATTAACGCACAATAAAATTCATAATGATATGGTATATCAATTTTTTTTTTCAAAAATACAACACTGGTTTTATGAGCTTTCTGGCTGTTGATCAGTTCTGTGCTGGTAGATAAAATTGTGTTACAAATCATGGTGGTATGGTGATATATTTAATATATAAGTTATTGAAAACAAATGTAGGTCTCATTAAGCTTTATATTAAACTGTAAGCCTTAAGCACACCATGCAAGTGACTGAATTCATGAGGCCCAAGTCAACCATGTTACCACCATTACAAACACATACAGAGATGCTTAGGCATATTGTATGCTTAGACTGAAAACCAATTACATTGACAAGTCTCAGTTAATGAACAGCCAACCAGATAAAGGTAAAAAAAATCCCAATCAGCAATTGGTGGAATTTTCTGGGCCCTTATAAAAGTGGTCTTCAGTCAATAAAAGAAAAAAGAACAATCAAATATGCAACTGTGATTATAGCAAATACATTTGTATAAGATACAATTTTTAGCATTTTAGGTGATTACTAGAAAATGTTGAATTCTTGAAGTTCTAGAAATTCTACAGTATGCATATCCAGCAATTCCTTGGGTTTCCCATACCCAACTGTAGCATAGCACACACTGACTTACGATCTGTTTTATTGTACTGTAGGCCTACCCCTCCCCTGATAAATATGGACCTCTGCGAGATTCATGCAGCTCTGCAAACAATGAAGAAGGCGGGGGGATGGGGGAACAAGCCTCGCTTGTTCTGTAACTTGTGAATGCAGAAATATAGAGGAGAGACGCCATGCTAAGGCTATATTCATCACCTCAAATGAATGACTTTGATAAGATATTTGTAGCATGTTGCATTGTGGAGATGCAGAAGAATATTTAGGAATAAGAAATGGCACCCATTAGGAAAAAGGCTTTGAGCGTAAAACCTGCTCTTCACCTGTTTATCTCACATTTCACAAATCAAAAGAAACTTCTAGAAAGGAATGCATCTACTTTACTGTAAATCATGTAAGGACATGTGTTGACTGAATGTGGGAGACAGAGCTTGCTACGGTGTAATTAAACATGCTCTATGGCATGTAGCGCACCTTATTTATTAGCTTTTTTTGTTTGTTTTTGCCTTTTTATAACCTTGAGCTTAAGGCACAGCGCGTAACACTCTCAGCTCGGCTGTTTATTTCGTATGTCGAAAACCACTTTCTGCCTGGAAAAGCAAATTCTAGATTATACTTGCAGTCAGTCAATGTGATAACTGGTTTTTCACTGAGCCGTTTACAGTCTGTGATTGTACATTTTTTTGTAGGGAAAATGTCAAAGGCTCGCTGTAAGGTTTAATGGGCTTATTTAGGCCTTGTCAGATTTTGCTTTACTTTTGAATCTGCACTGAAATAAATATAATGCATGGTTGATATGTCACTCAATGTATCCTCACCTTTGTTGTACTATTATGGTGACATAAGTCGATGTGTGTCTTATATGACACTCAAATGACCAAATATATAAACAACTAATAATATTCTGCACGTCCGATTCCACCCTGCAAACATTTCATTGTAAGTTATTCTAACACCTCTGCACTTTAAGTGTGTGCATGTGCATGTGCATGTGCATGTGTGTGTGTGTGTGTGTGTGTGTGTACAGGCATACCGGCATAGAATAAAACTCTAAATTATTAAAAACCAGGAACCCAGGGGATTCTACCTCAGTATGTTCTTTGTAGCTCTAAGCAAATTCTTTATATTAAATGTCATATTCCTATTTCCTCTAATCTAATTTTCAATGAATAAGAATGAATGCCTTTTGCCCTTGCCCTTACTGTTTTTTTCATTAGTTCAAAGCGCCCATCCCCCACCAATTATCTCCACTCTGTCCACGCCTCCTCTCCCTCTAAAGCTCATACATGGGGACAGCAGTCATGCATAGGCTAGAACAGCCATGCTTAAGCTAAAACAGTCATGCATAGGCTAGAACAGTAATTCTGAAGATACAACAGTCATGCATAGGCTAGAACAGCCATGCTTAAGCTACAACAGTCATGCTTAAGCTACAGCAGTCATGCATGGGCTACAACAGCCATGCTTAAGCTACAACAGTCATGCATAGGCTAGAACAGCCATGCTTAAGCTACAACAGTCATGCATAGGCTAGAACAGCCATGCTTAAGCTAAAACAGTCATGCATAGGCTAGAACAGCCATGCTTAAGCTAAAACAGTCATGCTTAAGCTACAGCAGTCATGCATAGGCTAGAACAGCCATGCTTAAGCTAAAACAGTCATGCATAGGCTAGAACAGCCATGCTTAAGCTAAAACAGTCATGCTTAAGCTACAGCAGTCATGCATAGGCTAGAACAGCCATGCTTAAGCTAAAACAGTCATGCATAGGCTAGAACAGCCATGCTTAAGCTAAAACAGTCATGCTTAAGCTACAGCAGTCATGCATAGGCTAGAACAGCCATGCTTAAGCTACAACAGTCATGCTTAAGATAGAACAGCTACAGCAGTCATGCATAGGCTAGAACAGCCATGCTTAAGCTACAACAGTCATGCATAGGCTAGAACAGTCATGCTACAGCAGTCAGCTAAAACAGTCATGCTTAAGCTACAGCAGTCATGCATAGGCTAGAACAGTCATGCTTAAGCTACAACAGTCATGCATAGGCTAGAACAGCCATGCTTAAACTACAGCAGTCATACTTAAGATAGAACAGTCATGCATAGCCTAGAACAGTCATACATAGACTATAACAGTCATGCTTAAGCTACAACAGTCATACATGGACTAGAACAGTCATGCTTAAGGTACAACAGTCATACATGGACTAGAGCAGTCATGCTTAAGCTACAACAATCATATATGGACAAGAACAGTCATGCTTAAGTTCCAAACAGTCATACATAGACAGTGGTGCATAGGCTACAACACTCATGCAGAATGTATCACAAGCCAGCTATAATTCCTAATGATTTCAATGGCACAACTGTATGCCTTAAACCTAACATTGAAAAATTGCTATTTACTTTCTAGACTGAAGGTGAACGACCAGCCTAGGTGATCTTAATGGCCTGCGTTCACCATTATATATTCTCACATTCTTATGTATTCTTGAGAGCACTGCCTGTGTTGTCATACATAACAACTTTGTTTTAACTTGGTGTTGCTAATCAGTACAAACATTGTACATTGTGGCGTCCATGTACTCCTCTGTTTGCCTTGTGGGTTGAAACTAGTACCGCATGTACTGCCGCTTCGATATTACCGTTCTGTTGTCCTAGCCACGCTTCGCAAGTGATTCATTTCCTGTGACCATTAAGATTGAAACCGTCATCGTTTTAAATAAGGTTTACAACGTTGGGCATAAGTCAAGCATTACCTCTATTCCACCTATACCACAGTTTGTGTTTTGAGAGTCACTATTCCTGATTGGCAAGAACTTATCAGCCACGTTTTGAAGTCATATCGCCTTTTGCGCCGTCCGTGAGTTGTGGTTTGTTGAGCACTTTAGCTCCAGATTTCAAAGACATGAAAGCAATTCTCACTGCCTTTCTAAGTGAAGGTATAAATGTCATCCTCTCGAGTATGTGAAATACTGTCTGAATCATTTTAATAAGGTTACACTGCGTTTTTTTCTGTCATTGTGACATCATTTGTGATTAATTATCTGCTAGATGAAAAGAATAATTACTTGCTTGTTCGTATCCGCTGCAATTTCTGAATTCTGTGGTCTTTTTGAGACGGAGCGTGATGTTATGCCATCACAAGCAGAGTTATCTATCCCCTAAAAAATGGCTATTTTCAGAGGTCAATTCAGGGGTTTTTTTCTTGGACTTGAAAAGATAAAACAGCCGTTGTCTATTTGAAAGCATTTTCCCAACATGCAGTGTGTTTTCCAGGCAGTTACTTATCCAATCCATCTTAATCGATACGATGTTAGAGAACCCAGGAGAGACATGCATGACTGAATGCACTAATATGTGGACGTTCCAACCACTGGAACCCAGATAAGGTTATTATTTCGACATCATTTTACTTTCCTTTAAGTAATAAGCCCAATGGAGTGTGCATTAGGTTAAGAGAGATTAAACAACTTAATGTACTAAACCACAGCAAATCATTAAGCACATAATTCAAATGAGAATGTCATGTAGTCAACACAGAAATTCCCACCAATGGGAAGCTGTACTGTCTTTTCGTGTGAATAAACATCAACATCAGAAAACCACATCAGTTCCTCTGCGTTGAAAATAAACTATATTTGATCAATACTGAAGAACTGCATGACGCCATTATAGCTTAATCTGAGTGAATTATTATTATTATTGCTGTTGTTATTGTTATTATCATTGATGGTTATGATGATGGTGAATAATAATAACATTTTTTCTGTGACTGAAATGGGAGGAATAATGTGAATATCCAGCACAAAACTTTGATTTGATCACCAAATAAAAAAGGGACATTAAGAACAGGAAGAAAAAGCAACAAGGATAGGGGAGCTGGAACGGAAAGGAAGTCCTAGACTGGGCCCCCTCAATTAATTAAACTGTGAATGTGCCGGCATGGTACAATCTAAAGGTAATAAAAAAGAGTCCAATTCTATTGGTTCCACCCCAGTGTCCCTGTGTTCATAAAAGTTTATTCTCAAAGGCGTGAGCACGAAGACGCTAATTCAATCGGGGTTCATAAACATATCGCGCCACAGACTTCATTTACGCGAGTCCTCATACATTTTAAAGACCTCTCACACGAAGCGCCGAGCAGCAAGGGTATAATGTCTTAATTTGACAATGTGGGGCCAGGCAGGCACCCTCCTGGTGTCAAACAGCCTGGCGTAATTTTCCACTCGCATAGCCCCCACCACACAGCTCCACCCGCGCCCCAAACGCCCCCTCACTGGGCTCGACAACAGATATTTTTATCCATCACCGTTACTATTATGATGTTCCAGTATAGTTGTATAAGTACAGCATGACCAAAAAAAAACATACGTCCGTTGAAGAGTCATAGTTGTGTTTTCGTATTTGTGAGGAGTTCCTGCGATAGCGATGTGGAAAGGCGCGTTGATGTATTAGCTGTGAATGTGCCAGCGATCAGCTAACACAGATAACTGTTTTCCTCTTAGTCGCCACACTGCATGAATTGCTCGCTACCTACAGAGAGCGGTTCGTCCTCCAAATATGTACCATTTCACTGAATCTCTAGATCGCGTTGTAAAAAGTAACAGCCTGCATTTTAATTATTGTAAACTGCAATTTGCACAAAGCTTTCCACAAAACAATACCCTCGAGGCCTGTCATAATTACACATGTAAATTAATGGTGAGTTTATCAAAGGCAGAGACGGGAGGGCAACGCTAGTAAACGGTTTTAGCCCTTCATAATAACGTATTTCGATGTTTCTCCTGGGTGATTCTATTTGCAGTTTCAATAACTCTGCCCAATCTCATTTTCATACAGACAGTTCACCAGCTTGAACAGGACTTCATCACAGCTGCTGTTGCTTAATTTCAATGGTGTCATAAATGTGTGACTTTAGGGCTTCTGGCTTTGATGCTACAGCATTTTCTGGGCTGTAATGTATAATGGAAGCTGAGCTACTGTTATTTTTTTTCTTTTAGATGTGAAATAATAATAACAACGAGCAAACAATACAACTACTTAAATGCTCAGTCTAAGCAGTGGCTTGTATTTCCATCCACTTATGACCACTCTGCAGACAATGGCTGAATATGTACTTATGTGAAGCTGTCTGGTCGCTAACAGCCAGGTGCACGTATTGTATCCATGGCAACACAATGTGTTACTGCCATGAGTAGTATGCTATAGCAACGGTCCCCATGGCGTTGCAACAAAGAGTATGAAGAGACCTGGTTTTGGGAGGAAACAGCCCTTGGAAGTTCGATTTCATTTGATTTCTGAATCTTATAGTCAGGCTGTGGAGAGGGGGAGCTATCCAGATAAGGAAACTTCATTCTAGACAGCCAGGCTCTTGACAAATGACGTCCTAAAAGCCCAACCTCAAACCTCTCGTAGTTACGGCGTACGCCAGCTTTTTACAATGCGGTTTTCAGTGTTAGTTCAAACCTCCGTTGATTGGCAAATAGTTCGTCTGGTTTTGTATCTAAAAAAGAAATGAATATGACCATGTTGTCATGATTCCGTTTAACTGATGCAGAGTGTACTGCACCGGTAAAAACCACTGAGATTGTGGTTTTTAAGTAACCCTTCATATTTTAAGAGTCCTTGATATTATGGCTGCCTTGTGTGACATCATAGAAAGCGCATCATGTAATTGGTTCATTACAGCCTGCTTAAATGGCTCATGTTGGAAAGTGACTTTTACTACAACTATCATCAAACATCTAAATGGAGTTTGTTAAAACAAAAGTCCAGGAGTATTTTCAGACAACTCCTCCTTGAAATACCTCTGTCCGTCCAATCCGGTTTTCTCCACAGGTGTTGAATTGCCACGTATCTTATCTCCCATCACACACCCTGCTTCCGGCATCCCCCCCCCTCCCCATCCCCACCTTCATGTCTCCTCCCTTCTTCTGTATTTCTCTGGCTGCGTTCCAATACTTTTTCTCGTCTCCTCCTTTCCTCCCCTCCTTTCCTACCCCGGAAGTATGCCGGAAATATGTGGAGGAAAGGAGGAGACGAATTTGAGTATTGGAACGCAGCCCATCTCTCTTCTAGCGGTCCAATGGAGGTTTACCTCACTCAAACAATAGTGAGGTATGCCGCTGCCCCCTTGGACACCAAGCCAAAGATCAAATGTCTGTTCCGTTACACAACTTGCCACATCACAATAAACTCGTAAGCGAATTCATGTTGTCTGAAAATTCATTCCACTCACTTTATAGATTGGCAAAAAGCAAATTAATGTTTCCCTAACTAAAGAGCCTAACCAAACTGTTTCCATGTACATACATACATACATATATACATACATACATACATACATACATACATTACATACATTACAGTGCTTAGACAGGCCAATGTGACAGTAGCGAACAGGCAAAGTTCGGAAATTTAGTGCGGGAACTGGGCGTGGGGCAATGCGAGCAAGCTGCCAACTCAGAATGAACTGGTAAAAAATATCGCTGTCTGGCTTCACAAACCGTCAAGAGCTGCTCCAGTGAAAAAATACCTTTGTACGGAGAGACTGTGTGTCATTTCATCCAATAATTTCAGCATTTGAAACACAACAGACGCAACTGCCCTGAGCGATAAATGTAGTTATCTGTTCCCTCCGTCGGTGCTCATCTGATCATGTGTGAGGGATGGTTGGCTCAGTGTCCCTTTGGCCGCGCCATCGTAACGACAAACGCCCCGGTGAAGCCCGTAAATATTTATTCTGCATTACGGTGATAAAAACGAGGCGTGCGATGTCCCTTTTTTGAGGCAAGGTCTCCGGGCCAGGCACTATGATATTGACAGATGTGTTTCTCTGACTCCAATTACCTTCACCTGAAAGCAACATCAGCTATCTCCTTCATCATCTCTTCCAGACGATGAGAAAAATAAATGTGTGTTAATACCGTCTAGCATCTACTCTGTCTGGCCTATTTAGCAGATACAATTTTTTTGTGCATCCTAAGCGATTTGTTTCCATAACAAGACTGAATAGTGAGAGAGTTTTTTATTTTTATTTTTGCAATGTAGGTCATACTAACATTGTAGTCAGATAAGCACTGCGAGCTCCGAGAGGCTCACTTCAGCAAAACTATTTGGGCTGATTCTAGGCTACTTGACGCCGTCCAGCTCACTTCAAACCTCTGCCACAAATCGTGAAATATGATGAATGGTGAATCAACGCAGATGAGTAGAAGGCCTGGATTCAGCTTCCTCCAAATACCTTCCATTAATAGTTACGGCAAGATCAATATTTGTAGAGAGTAAAAAAGTAGCACTTGTGCTTAATTGTGAGTTACGATTAAGTAGGAACGTTGAGTGAATCCAGGGCCTGGCCTGGCTATAGTGACATACTGCATGCAGTGTGTCCCTTCCCGGATTTAAACAAATTAAATACGATCCATTGATACCCATTCACTGTTCTTAAAGCTCGTTGCCATTCAGGAGTTGAGAGAACAAGAAATTCTTTGGCCACAATGCTTTGAAAAGCTTTACCCCAACAAATTCAAGAGATGACTACTCTCAGTCAAGTTCAATCCAGACGTATGGAACTGTCTCCCTGCTGTAGGCAGGTATATATTTAACTGTAAATATTCCTCTTTACATTGTTTGAAATAACGTGAATGGGACGTTCACAGTTTATAGCAATGTGTCTCAAATAAACCCATCAGTAAATACTGCGATATATATATATATATAAAAAAAAAACTCATGCATGAATTCATGCAATTTTTACTCTGCTGCTTTTTTGTGCTCCTAAAATGTGTAACACTGTGTTTAAAAAAAAAACAGTTTGAGCTCTTCTGTGACACCTTTTATTGTATGCAAATGGGTTCTGAAAGAAAATCAATTAATATTCTCACCAAGAGCGAAGAACAAAGAGGGGGACTGTAGCGCTGCAGCGCTACACGTGTCAGAATAATTATTCGTCTAATGCCTCAGAAGTGCCTATATTGCCGGTGTAAAGGAGATATTCTTGCATAAACATATTATCACACATAAAATTCGGAACAGCGCAGGCACGTCTGGTTTATGATTGCCACAATAACAAGCCTGTCATTTGCGTGTCCTCTGCTCTATCAGCCTGAACACTACAATAATTACCTGGATGGAAGAGTGTTCCATCTGGATCACATGACCGGACTGGCAATGTAAAATTCATGGCCAGTTATTCAATAGTGGCTTCTCATTTGTTAAAGGGCTGTTTCATTGTGTCGCACATTTTTACTGGTATGACTTTTTTTTTGGTTTGAAAATCTCCTTTCCTATACAATGAGCCACCTTGAGATTAAAATGCATGCATTTAAGAGACAAACTGCGAAACTATAAATTATGTCCTCAATATGTTAAACTCATTTTGTTGGGGGCATAAAGAGATGGCAATTCACTAAATTTTTTGCTGGCAGATAGACTATCAATACAAAAGTTGTCGGTCTGAAAGGAACTTCTTTCCATTGTTTTTATTGTGTAACTGTTTTGTAAAAAGCAGCATTTTACATTTTTACATGTCAAAGTTTTCATCGTTTCCTTGTCTGAATAGATCAACCTGTTTTTTTTCTTTTATACATTTTTAATGGCGTTTTACTTTAGCCTTCAGGCTTCTGTCAGGCCTTGTATCAAGACTGTTTGAATTGACTGCTGTTTACTACTTGATTGCAGTCCATTGGCCTTGGGTCAGATTTAAAGACGACTAAATTAAAATATGCAGATTGGCATCCCAGCATGCATTGCAGTATGCTCAGAGGTCAGTAAGAGCCCTATTGTTTGTCCTATATCTCAAGAAAGGGTACAGAAAGGGGGTGACTGCATGTGTAGACCAGCACTTACTATTTCAATGAAGGGCTTTTTTTGTGAAAAGTATTATTTACCATTGTACAGCTGTTGGTAACAAAAGAAATGAGAAGAGCGGACATAGAATAAAGAAAATGAAATTCTCTCCAAAGTCGTTGTTTTTTTACTTTCACTTTTTAAACGGAACATCAGAGAGGCAGCATGAAAAACACAGGATCAGGTTAACTAAATGAATTCACATTTATTAAAGCCATCGGGAAGACATGCTAAACACTTAATGAGGAGTGAAAACGATTCCACTTGTACAATATTTTTTTAAAGCTCAAAAAGTCATCGCGAAAAAAGCTTCTGTTGGCTTCAATTCTGTTACATTGGTGATTCAGTGTGCATCTCTATGTAGCAGATGGCATTTTTACCCATTGCAATTTAATGCATTTTAACAGCAACACTACTTTGAAACATACGTTCTGTACTGACATATCTGAGTCAAATTTTAAAGTTTTAAAAATCAAATTAACCAGCACCTCAAAAGGTGTCAGAATTTTCTACCCAGTGTGCTGAAGAGAGAAACAAACATAAAATGTAATTACATTTCAGCTCTGCTATGCATGTCTCCTTTCAAATTGCTTCCAGTTACTCTATTTCATATTTTAGACAACACAGGAGCTTCACATCAAATTATCGGTCTTGAGTCTTCTCTGGAGTTCACTGAAAAAAAAAAGTCAGGGGTTTGTCTCAATTTGTCTTAAAATGCATATCATTTCTATGAGCGAATAATATTCAAGGACTACATTTGATCTATATTTCATCATATGAATACGAACACACTTATCATTGCTTGGCAGATATGTACAGTATGTCAATACAACTTAAATAAGATTGTTGAGTATACAACCGCTATAAGATAGTACAGTAGGCTTTGAGTAAATTGAAGACATGTTTTTCTGTCAGAGCTTCAGTTTTCAGCGCAACTCTTTCCCTTGAAGCTCCAGTGCTGTTAAAACTTACCTTCTTTTTCCCGCTGTTCTGATTTTCCTTTGTGTCTTGTGTCATGTAAAGTTCAGACCCACCCTCATTTTGTTTTGATTCTTCCTCATAGTTCCTAATAAGGGGAAACATGCTTTCAGCATTGAAGCCTGGCTTGTGGAGGGTTTGATTACCAGAAATTTCAGAGGAAGACTAGGGCTGGAACCCAAACAAACACATTTAGCACCTTTCAGGGCATGTGCTATTCAATCAAAACAGAGTTTACATTACATCATAGGATGTGAATAGAATATTCCATTTTACTGGATACTGTCCTTTGCAATGTGCTCTATGCATTCTAATATAAATCATATGCCGTAAAAGATGACTCCCAATGAATTGTAGATTCTCTAAAAGAGACCAAGGTCATCTGATTGGATTTGAATACATTCTACTTCATTTTGAAATTTACAGGAAGACTACCCTGATATTAGCAGGTTAGCCTTAGCCATGTATTATAGAGAATTAAACCCAAAAATGTTAATAATTTACTCGAGCACTGCCTGTGGAAAGCATGATAATGATGAAAATTATGTAAAAAATTCAAAATAATGCCCTTGCTTTTTGATATGAAAGATATAGATACTTTTCCATATGCCCTTATGGTGTGACTCATTCTCTATGTGGTCGCGCCTCAGTTTGGATCCGCTTTTTGTACGTACGTGCGAAATGCTGACTTCGATTGAGGCGTTACTGTGACTGAGATGCCGGAATCACAGCTGCCAGCCCTGAGGTTTCACAGTCCCGTCAGATATCAGGTAAAATATTTATAGACCGGGATGACATCTGGATGTCGCCCAGGAGACTGACTGTCAGAGCGTCTGTTCGACTCGTCATGCGCATGCTTAAAATATGAAGGATGACTTAAAAACCAATAACCTCTGTGCGGTATATTCCGCACAAGTTGAACGGAATCGTGACAACATGGTCATGTTCATTTATTTATTAGATACTGGAAAACATAACTGCCTTATGTGACATCACAGCAGTGCATCATGCAATTGGCTCATTACAGCCCGCTTAAATGATGCAAGTTGTAATGTAATTTCTACAATAATTTTAATATTATCACATATCAATTTTTTCTTATGGAATACATCCACATACCCTTGTAAATGCAAACACAAAAAACATTTAGCCCTAAGCTACCTAGATGTAACTGTTTAACTAGATCCACTGTGGAGAACTTTTCTTTCCTTCAGATTAATTTACCCATAGTTTAGCTAGGTGACGCTAACTACCCCAATGACTAGGTTTAACTGCCCCTCCTTACTTTAACTACCCCACTAAATGGGGTTTAACTGCCTGTTCTTTATTATAACTGCCCCACCAACTAAGGGTTATCTACTTCTACCTGACCCTAAATACCCCACTGGCAGGGATTTAACTGCCCCTACCTTACTCTAACTACCCCATTAACTGGGCCCAACGTCTGTCCCAAACGTATTTGTGCTTCTCCCATTATGAAGAAGGAAACAATTTCATAACCGCACACACTTATATAAGAGCAGTTTCTATCACAACACTTCCTGCGGGAAGACATGTTTAAGGCATAAAAACTGTCACAACAAAAGAACAGAGCGCAATTCCTACCAGGGTGTTGTGTAACCGCGGCTTCAGGGACTTTGAGCGATTCCCCCTTTGTTCTGAAACCTTGAGGTTCCGCGCTCTGATCAAAGCCTGTTCCCGTTGCGTTGGCCTTGAGGGGGAAAGGAGGAAACGGTGAAAAGACATCGAATGTCAAAAACCAGGATGCTCACAAACACTTCACTGCAAGTCCCAGAGCTCTCGCAATTGAGACATTATCGGAGCGCGGGTGAATTTTTAAGAACAGGTTTAAAACTGCCGTACAGGTTTGGTTTGTGTCGACCTTGAAAGTGCATTGGGATCTACGGCTCTGCTACTGTCCCATGAAAACTTGACTTACCCCTAACAATATTTCAGTGATTTAAGGAGATACACTGAATGAACAAAGGTCTAAAAGTATGTTTAGATGTCCGTCTCTTACTAATACACAGTGTATCTCTCCAAATCATCTTCGATGCCTGTATAACACCTTCTGCTCATAATGTATGTACGTCTGTGACATTCACATATGGGTATATCACCTTGTACAGCGCATGCTATGTGGTCCTTCAGAAAATGACAAATTCGTTTATGAACATTATATACATTACACATACAATATTTTTATATTAATACAAAAACATATGAGACACTGGGCAGGTGGCACCCTTTCGTTGATGAAAAAAGGGCTCTTGGCAGTAAAGAGTGAAGCATTCAGCCACACCACACGGTGGCGCTGCTCTCTGGCTTTCTTCTCATCTCTGCTGGCCAGCGAGTGGGATG
The DNA here is from genome assembly GCA_022829145.1 of Albula goreensis. Taxonomy (NCBI): domain Eukaryota; kingdom Metazoa; phylum Chordata; class Actinopteri; order Albuliformes; family Albulidae; genus Albula; species Albula goreensis. The sequence goes on from CM040747.1 coordinate 33,867,386, forward strand.
CAGAAGTCATGAGGGTGACATTAGCACCTGAGCACGTAAGCACATTAGCACGAGCTCTTCTGTGAAATAAAAAGCCTACATTGTGAGGGTGGAGAAAGTCTATAACCAAAACCAGGAAAAAAGTAGAGACAGAGCAGCAGCGTAAGATAGATATATCCCTATATTTTCTTTGCGCAGAGTACAACGAAATTGAGTAACAATCCTGACAGCACATTCACACATGACAACGATTAAAAATAAGGAAGAGTTCAACCTAAACTGATTTAAAATGCTAAACATATAAATAAAATGTGAGCTGTATACAATTTAAAATGTACATATTTGCTGAATACAATTCAATAACTTTTATTGCTAGCAGCTATAGCAGTTTGGAATATATTCAGACAAAAGTGCAATTGAGATATAAACATTTGTGCATTGTTCTATAGATGTAACTGCCTGTATTGTAGTACTGATAGTTTACATTGATATTTACATTCACATTTGGGCGTTAAGTAGACATCCCTATCCAGGGCGACTTATGGGGTTTACTTACACACGCTATCCTTTCATACAGGTGGATATTTACTGAGGAGAGTCACATGATGTCACTTTGCCCAAGGGAACAAAACTAGTGCCCTACCTGGAAATCAAACTTGCACTCTCTGAGTCAAGACCAAGTCCCTAACCATCGTGCTACACTGTTGGTGCTCCTGCTCCGTTCTGCAATGGCTGGGGTGTCTGGTGGACATAGTTACAGTTGTTTCACAAACCACATGGTGTTACCTGACCGGTCATCCCTCAATCCCTTACCGTCACTGCCAAAAAGGAGTGAGTTAGGAGTCAGTTGCATGATATGGTGAATATGTATTAGTTAATTTATATTTTTAACCCAGGAAGTCAACACAGGGAAAAGGCATGGGGTCTAGGGTTGTGTAATGAACACAGTGAGCGAACCCAGTGAACATTTTATCCATCAAGCAGAAACATCGACGGCACATACATTCCGTCACTGCGCCCGGGGCTCGGATTTTAATTATTTACATATTTTTAATTTGGTCTAAGAGTTTGAGTGCCCATACCATCTCATTAAGCACTACTTCCAGCAGGGACTCAAGTTTTTCCCCGGGTCTTAAATCGAAGTACTACCCAAGCTCAATCCTGTTGAGCTCCGGCTATATATCGTTAAAAGGCTATAGGGTGCCGTAACCGCCGAGGAGCTTTCCAGGGGAGGGACGCTTTATTGCGCTGCTACCGAGTAGAAACTCCATTTGATGGATTCATAAATACTTCATTCAGTGGTTCTAAGAGGCTCATTGCGTGAGGCGGCGCAGAGCCTCCCTAACAGGCTAACAGGTTGCGCTCACGCCGGGCCTCAGGTTAGCCTGATTTACGGCCTAAACCATTTAGCCGCTCCTCAAATACAATGTCACATTTACGGCTCCAGATGGATTCCCTCTCTCCGCAGACAGCCCGGCCGTATATCAGAGCCTGGAACGGCCCCCAAGGATCTCCGCTCTTTCACAGCTGCTTTGGTGAAATTTAAATGTGAATTAATAAAAGTCCGTTGGGGGACGGATGAGAAAGCAGGGGGAGCAGTAGGAGAGGCCATCTTCATCTTCAAGGCCATTGTCGTCTTCCGTTTGAAATCTTTTCAGCCTGCCAGGGGGTCACACTCCTGCTGACGGCATTATGGGATTGAGGTGGGGGATATTCTGCTCCCTGTGTTCTTGTTTGTCTTCATACCTCTTTTCCTTCCTGGTTAGTGAAACAATTTCAGGGCGTGGGGCCCTTGGATTAAAACGCGCACTAAGCGAGTCTGAAGTACAGGAGTCCCTTTCAACAAACCGGACCAGCAGGTACGCTTTATCGGGAGCGGAGTCGGTCTGGCGGGGGTCTGAGGAGGCAGGTGTGGTGTCCGCCTTGTGACTGGCCGCTAGACAATAATTATCCCTTCCTGGTGCTTCAGTTTGAGTTAGCAATGTCAATTGGTTTAGCTAAGAAATTGACAAGGCAGGGCAATGAAATTAAGACAGCATAAATTTTATTGCTACAGACATTATGAATGTTGGTACTGGGTTTAGAGTAATTCAAGTCTAAAGAATACAAAGCACTAGCTTGTAAAATAAATTCTCGGGAGACTTGTTGCTAAAAAAGGTTTATTTATTAAATGTTCTTATCCATGGTGGTACTTTCATTAAAAATCTTACTGCTTTACAAATTTAGTTATGTACCAATGCTTTTCAGGTGAAGCTTCTACCCTTTGGGTGTGACAGTCGTATGCTATATGGGAATCAAGCCTGCAACCCCCCAACGCCCATTTTTAATCCATCATGCTTTGCACTGCATTATCTCACCCAAAAAGCCTTAAGGGGAGGGGATCTGGCATTGGCCAACGTGTGTAGCAGACATCATACCAGGAACAATCTGTGTGCTGGTTACAGATTTTTAAGCAGCACAATTGTATGTGAATGTGTGTCTTTTGACTGTGTGTTTTTGTGCATTTACGTGTAAGTATAGTTGTATGTATATGTGTGGGTTTATTATATATGGAAATGTTTTATATATAAGCATAAAACATTTACGCATATACAGACTCACACATCCACACATGCAGGCATGCTTTTAATCATTCACATTCACAAACATATATTCACATACAGTTTGTGAATGTATGATTACCTGTTTAACGTGTGCCTGTGCGAGTGTGTGTACTTGTGGATGTCTGTGACAGTATTACATTGCTGCTGGCGATTGGGGGTTCTCACAGGTCCATTGGATCAACACCACAGACAGCACCAAGGGCAGACTCTCCACCTTCAGAATGAAGGACAGGGCTGGTGCTCAAATCCGACAGGACCATGTAGCCATAGATACGAGTGCTCATAATGTCAGCATCGCAGTCATCTTGTCCGAGATCCACTAGAATGTCAGGATTGACACTTTCTAGCAAGGGACCCAAATATTTTGTGCAGGTCAGCTTTATTTCTGACAAAGTTTGCCGGTTTCCTCAGTAAAATCTTCAGCCGAAGACACAACAAGGAAGTTTCTGAGATTAGAAATAAATTAATTTCACTGGAGAATCTAATCAGCATGAGCTGCTAATTATGATAAGAACTGAACTGATTTGACAGGATGCTAGAAAAGTCTACCGACAGATGTCATCTGAGTTACCAACTCATTTCAAAGTGAGAATCCGTGTGTCACTCAGATTCCGATTAACGGTCAACCATAATTATTAATCATAAAAAGATTCATTACATCTGATGTGATTCAGATGCCACCGTGAGTTATTGTTAATGATTAATGAATCGCTTGTGAAAGCAGGGATATCATCTGGCCCTTGAACAAGTGAACATCCTGCTATAAAACCCAGCTACTGAATACACAGGTCCATATTTATCGCTGTTTCTCACGCTGGCTTCCACCATATACATTCTACAAGCTGACCAGATATTTAACTCCTGTTGCTTAAGTTATTTGGCCAGCTGCCTCAGAAATATAATATAAATATTATAAGGGGGCTTGCGAGTTCTGTTCCTATCTGTCATAAGTCGATTTTCAGTAATTTTATACCTAAAGGAAGTCACACCTTAAGTGTTTTTCAAGTTTGGGGTTAAAATGAAACAGTAGAGAACAATTTGTTATCTTTATTTCTTATGTCTGAACCAACCTGCATCAAAAATATAATATAAATATATTTATAAAAAGGCATCAAAAGGGAATACTTACAATTTCAACAACGGCATCGACAAAATGTACCCAGTTTGAATGAAAGGTCTACATCATTGCCTGATGGTTTCTATCCGACCATCAATGAACTGAATTAATCAATTGCATCTTATAGTCCCTGAAACTCCATTTTATGAGAATGCTTTGTCTGATGTGTGTTTTGTGAGTTTGGACATCAACATTCAAGTAGTGGTTAGTAACATAAATCAGTTCCATCCACAACTGCAACCCCAGAATCTTAACAAGCTGTTAATTGCTCATAATTGTTTCAATTGTTCATGCTTTTCATGATTAGAGAGATAATTTGCCATCATAGCTATGCATGTCATGAAGAAAAAGCTCCAATATTCACACTGTGCCATATTGCAGGTAATCGCATAACGACAAAGTAAAATGTTTTAACTCATATTAAAGACCGAGGTGATTCTGGACATGTGACCAGCTAAATCTAACCATTTGGTAGATTATGAAGGATTCAAAGACAAAGCTAATTATAATGAGCCAAACCTGCATTGTGTTACTAAGCATAAGGAAAAAAATCAGGAGTTAATCTTATTTTCAATGTATTGATTTTATAATTTGATCAGCTATAAAAACTTCTTTTTGTTTTGTTTGCAAAATCACATAGACACAGTGTGAATATAGGAGCTTTTTCTTCATGGTTGGATTAAAAACCAGCAAACCAGTAAACCCCCTGGACCGATGCTGGGAACCACTGATATAAATAATGACAGCATAAAGATGGAAAATTTGGTGTGGCTAATTGTGTCACGTTTTTCCCTTTAATGGATTAACTCCAGGCTGGTCGCTGGCCTCGGCGCCCTGTGATGACCTGCTAATTGCTCCTGACAGTGAGATGGGCGAGCGAGGACTCAGCCCCTGCCATCTGCCGCAGGCCGCCGCTGCCGCGGGTCGGGTGATCAACAGCCCACTGTAGGTCAGTGTGCCAGACCACCCCCCTTCCCCCCACAGCTAACCTTGTTTCAGCACACATATGAGCGAGCATGAGGCTAGATGAAGCGGAGGGACGGAAAACGTCACTCAAGATAAGGACGTAACCAAACAAACGTACGTCAGTGGGACAGAAGCAGGCCGGAGGGGTAATCCCACTTCTGACACCACGACCGTCCATCTCTCCGTGTTTCAAAGCTGGCGTTAAATGCGCTCGGACTGTGGAGACGGCAGGACATGCTACTGGCTGGCTGGATACAGGACACACAAAAGAACAACGGGGACAGATGACTGGTGAGATTATGCTTGTCTTTCTCTTTCAGTTCCCAGTTTTTGCCATAGAACACAGTGGCAGGGTACATGATTCATAATCTTATGCCTGAGTTGACTAAGGCTAAGGTGCATATCATTTCAGGATCTGACCATCTGCTACCCTATACCACTGATTCTTACCTTTCTGAAATCACACTTTTATTTTAGCCATTCCTTACCTGTAGCGTAGCCATTGCTAATTCATTTACAGATCAAATAATGCACATGCTTTTTTATTTTAATCTTATTTTTAACCTGTATTTAACTAGAAAGACCCACAGAGGTCAAGGGATATTATGCTATGGATGAGCTCACCGTTTCTAAACATTTTACAGGCACATATTTTATCACATGTAAGTAAGACGCTAACATTCCTGTCTTCGACATTTTGTTGTTCTCGCCTCTGTTGTTCAGGCCACACAGAGGTTTGACAGAAGCTTTGCGAGAGGAATCGGCTGGTTACTCCCTAGAGCTTGGAGCCACCTGGGTCCACCCTTGCAACGATGGGAAAGGCTGAGCTCTCAGGTAAACACCTGCGGTGTGTGGCTCCGTAGGTAAATATTAGCTCTTTCATTGCAGTCGCTCAGAAGGGGGGGAAGGCGTAGAGTAAGTGAGGGTAAATGCCTGCCTGAAGACCGTGCTTCTGAGTCGGAGGAACGTACACACCTAAGATAGAGGTAGACAGCTCAGTTTTGTGCAGCGAATGGTTTTGGACCTTCCTCGAACTTCATCATGCCGCAAACAGAAGCATCAGAAGAAAGGACAGGTTTAAGTTCACCAAGGCAACTCTGTCCCTCTCTCTCCATTGCAGGTAAATATATAAATATATACTGGGGAGGGGAGATTGGGGGGACTCTGAACATTCATCTTAACTTTTACTTAGCACTGAACGAGAGTGTTATGCTTTTTTTCTCTGCAAAAACACCATGGGGGTTCTTTTTCACAACTACTGACCTCGCCAAACTGTGTCGGTAAGGATAAACAGTAACGCTTGCATTTACTTGTGGGCCAAAATTAAGATCAAACGGTGACTGAGTAACAAGCATTGCCTGGAAAGAACGATTTCGCAATGTCAAGCCGCTGCTTTGCTCAGAGTAATTATTCATAACAAGTGTCAGGTTTTTCAGACGACTGAGCTAATTGGCTTCCGTGATGCTTACAGCGACGGCTAAAGAAACAGATGTTGTGAGGGCACCTGCTACGGGGGCGTGAGTCTGCAGGGGGCTTGAGCTTGAGAGATTAAGGTTAATTCTGACCGAAGCTCTTGTGTGACACTCAGCGTTACTACGGCTTTGCCATGCGGACAGACATCAGATGAGACCGAAGGTTTTAAACCGTTATCATCTCTGACGTAAATATCAGAAAATGTGTCAGCTTACATTTTACTCTGCGACTAACGCGGCCAAACAGTGTTCACTACTTCCAAAATTGTAAATAACAGACATATGATTCGTATAGTTTTCTGGCTTGGCTTGTTTTTTCAAAGAAATCCCCGCTTCCCCCTTTTTTTCGACAAAGTTTCTAATCAGCAACCGTACTTCTCATGTCAGAGCTTGATTAAATAATTCGCTCAAGCTGTAGCCCACTCTCAGTCTGCAACCCAAGCTGGCTCCCAACAAACTGATTGAATTTTTATTGCATCAAATTACGTGCTGTGAGAACTGCGCATTCTAATATTCGCAGTCCTGCATCCAGACGGGTGGCCATGATGGAATTTTTTGGGTTTGAGTGATTGAATAGTGATTGAGGTTTTAGCAATGACTTGCTACTAGTAATGAGTTGCTACTGATTGCTGTGTCAGTGTTGATTGTTCCGATTTGTAAGGGAATGTGTGGTGTTCAGTTGTTAGGGGAACATAGGGTGTTCAGTTGTCAGGGGAGCATGTGGTGTTCAGTTGTTAGGGGAACATGTGGTGTTCAGATGTTAGGGGAACATATGGTGTTCAGTTGTCAGTTGTTAGGGGAACATGTGGTGTTCAGTTGTTAGGGGAACATGTGGTGTTCAGTTGTCAGGGGAGCATGTGGTGTTCAGTTGTTAGGGGAGCATGTGGTGTTCAGATGTTAGGGGAACATGTGGTGTTCAGTTGTTAGGGGAACATGTGGTGTTCAGTTGTTAGGGGGCGTGTGGTGTTCAGTTGTTAAGGGAACATGGGTGGTGTTCAGTTGTTAGGGGAACATGTGGTGTTCAGTTGTTAAGGGAATATGTGGTGTTCAGTAGTTAGGGGAACATGTGGTGTTGAGTTGTTGGGGACCATGTGGTGTTCAGTAGTTAGGGGAACATGTGGTGTTCAGTTGTCAGGGGAGCATGTGGTGTTCAGTAGTTGGGGGACCATGTGGTGTTCAGATGTTAGGGGAACATGTGGTGTTCAGTTGTTAGGGGAATGTGTGGTGTTCAGTTGTTAGGGGAACATGTGGTGTTCAGTTGTTAGGGAGATGTGGTGTTCAGTTGTTAGGGGAACATGTGGTGTTCAGTTGTTAGGGGAACGTGTGGTGTTCAGTAGTTAGGGGAATGTGTGGTGTTCAGTTGTTAGGGGAACGTGTGGTGTTCAGATGTTAAGGGGAACATGTGGTGTTCAGTTGTTAGGGGAACGTGTGGTGTTCAGTTGTTAGGGGAACATGTGGTGTTCAGTTGTTAGGGGAACGGGTGGTGTTCAGTTGTTAGGGGAACGGGTGGTGTCATTAGTGGTTGAGGTGTCACTGGCAATTGTGCAATCAGTGGTACTTAGTAATGAGACAGGGCTCTGAGATCAGGGGTACAAAACCCAGCCTCGCCATTGCCGGCTATGGCCAGAGGTCCACATTAGGTGAGGCAACAATTGGCCCAGCCTTGCCGGGGATAATAGGGGGTGATAAGCTAGCTAAGTCCGGTGGTCTCATCGCTATAGCGCCCACTCTGGTCCTTTTGTGCGCCTGTGGCGGCACGAACTGAGGGTGCGCTGATTGGGTCTTCCTCCGACGGCAGTGTGCGATTATAGGTGTGGCTGCAGAGTGTATAGGAGCGAGACGGAGGAGTCACATGCTTGGCCTCTCCTCCCAAAGCCGGCAGAGTGGGTGCTGTGGTGAGGTCTGGCTTGGTTGAGTCGGGTTGGGAAAAAATATAAAATGAAAGATAAGTAAATAAATAAATAATGATAAAAGCTGTGAAAGGGCTCATCCTGAGTTAACAGTTTCCACTGAATGACAGTTCCATGAGAGCTGAATGCTCTTTACGGTGACGAAAAACACTTTAAATAATGTCAACATCATCCATTTTGACAGTGTCTGTCCAGAGGTAAGATTTAACTTCACAGTTAAGCTCCATGGTAATTGGACACTGTCTTCAAAAAACATTTGTAGTATAAATGTTAAGCAGCTCCGCTACGAACTGAAGGATTGTAGCTTTGATTTGCAACGGTATTACACTATTATACCAAAGCTACCTGACCAGATTTGCTTCAGCGTTTCAGTATCGGCTTTTTCACATTCTTGTCTCATTGTGTCCAACAGCCTTTTTGCGTCAATGTGTCTCGGCGCTGTCCATGTGGTTCCCCCCCGGGTCCTTCTGCGATCCTCTTCATGGAGACTCCACTACCCAGAGTGCAGTGTGGCATCGGAATAACCCACCTCACACCTGGACGGACCTCACCTCTTTTCCTCAGCCACACAACGACGCCCAGCATGAGGTGCTACGCCCATTCCAAACAAAACAGCAGCATGGAGCAGACAGCTAAATCAGGGAGCCATATAGCTAAACACACGGATGAGCATGCATTCGTACGATAATTACTATAGATACTATAACCTTCTGGACTTGAGCCTCCTCTTCATGGATGTACAAAGTTCAAACAAAACGAAAGATGAGTTGCTAATCGGGTACAAAAAGGGAAAAACTGGGAATTATGTCTTGTGATTGAAAGGGTTTGGAGGATTTTCTCTGGTTTTCAGTAAAAAATAGGGGAGTCCAAGATGATAAGTTAGTTAGACAGGGTTATCATTAAGCAGTGAAAGAGCATGCTTTTCATTGCATGCTATTCCTCCATCTATTTTATTCATTCTCAGACCAAGTCAGAGACCACACCCATAATACTGTGCAAAGCACTTGTGGACTAATATGCACCAATTACAAACTTTCTTTTACTGTATTAGCAGATATAAGTATAATTGGATGAGGTAGATCATAAATACCAAGTGTAAACCTTTTAACGTTGTATTTATCTTTGTAAGGCTCTTTGTGTTACAATGTGTATAAGAGGTGTATCATATATGCAGTTAAATGAAATATATTTAATTAAACATCTAAATTATATTCCCAAGTCAGTATTCTGTGGGTTCTCTCCCCCCAACCCTTTTTGCTTAGGTGCAGCCATGCAAAGTTCCTACCTCCATCCTGAGAAGCAGAAGCAGGTCCGGCCCAACCAGCCTGGGACCATGCCAGGGGCGGAGATCGGATCGGCGAGTTCGTTTCAGCGAGCCCGAGTTCACAGTTTACAGTAAGAAATGGCACAGTTTCATGAGGTCAAAGATCAGGGGTCAACACCACTCCGCAGAGGGACTCTTTCGGTCCCCTTTCGGTTTCTTAAACTCCGCTCACAAAATCCCACTGGACCACGGCAATGGCGAGAGCAGAAGGACGTTCAATCGATATGAGTGTCAATCGATAACGTACCGCCTCCCAACAACACTGCCCTTAACTCACCGCATTGACGGTTTTTTAACATGGAGATTGCGTTCTGAAATTATACATAAACCAACATAGTCTGGAATAAGGGCCGTGCTTCACGTATCTTAAAAAGCCCAGCTGGTTCACCTAGAATCACAAATACCTTTGATGTGAAACAAGTCCTTCAATCAACACTTTAGATTGAAAGGCATGGTCCACTGGCAATGGCTAACAGTGTCGTTAAACGGGAGCTACAGCTTAAAATCAAAATTCAATGATACATTGATCTGTCAAGCAACAGTGGAGAGAAGATAAAATTGCAAAGTAATAAAACTGAAAAGTAGTAAAACTTGTCTTTTGGGAGAATCTGTCACAGACAGCAGATGGATATCTATTGGATTGCTACATGGTATTTGGTGCTTCTTTATCGTATAATTGGTGAACAGATGCTTTTAATAGCAAATACTGATTTGCGCATGCAGTTCTCCTCTACGCTCATCCACTACAAACCTGTAAACGTTTCATAGCAGGACTATTAAGCTCCAGTCCTGGTGTACCTCAGTGACTGCAGCCCTGCGTCCGAAATCTCACACTAATCAGTGCCAACTAAATTCGAACAAAAGCGTACTGCTCTTACATTAACGTAGTGCCTACTACACAGTGCAGTACGCAAGTTTTCGGACATACCACCATAGATATAACGCTACTTTCTTCAGTCTGATAGCAAGAAGTGTACAGCTGACGTACATCGTTCATCAAACTTCAAAGAACTCTGCCGTCTTCTTCTTTGGTATCTATCCACCCTATGGCCTTGTGGGATAGCGCAGCGTGCAGTCCTTGCAAACTGCAGAATTTTACCGGAAGCAGTACGCCGTCCAGGTAACGCTCACCGGTTTGAGATTTGGATACTACATACTATGCGTAATGAGTTTCGCCTACTATACAGGGCGTAGTGTGCGTTACGGACGCGGCCCAGGTGTTTGCCCCAACCTCACATTGCACCACCTGATTTCACTGATTGTGTCACCTCCTGAACCATGTTGGTCAGGGATGTCAAACTCCAATCCTGGACAGCCATACTGTCCGCATGTTTTTGTTGTGTCTTTCAAGCGACAGTCATTTTAGGCCTTAGAATCCAGGTGTGCGGACTCTATAGACAATTGTTGGTTTAAAAAAGAAATTGAGCCTGAAACACACCAAAAACCTGCAGACACTGCGGCACTCAAGGACTGGAGTTCAACAGCACTGCTGTAGGGAAATCAATGACTAGAGCTGAATAGTCAAGCTTTATGGTTCAATATGCAACAGGCTCTCTGAGGTATAGCCCTGCATGAAAGAATGGGTGAGACTTATCATACCGTAACTCTCCCCTCCTTCTGCATTTCAGCATACAACCGCGGCCCTAGGCGTCCTCACCTGATCCTGCTGATCTACCCGGTCCTTCTGCTGTCCGTCCTGGCGGTGGCGCTGCTTAGCGTGAGCTGGCACCGGTCCCCGAGGCACTGGGAGGGCCTCCAGGCTGCATTCGAGAAGTTGGCTTGGGGCTGGTGGCTCTGACTCCCCCTGCAATGACAGCCCTACACCAGAGGGGGAGCTCTAGCACACTAGGGTTGCTTTTACCTGATCTCAGATATTTCAGAACCTTGTCCAACAGATTCCTCTATGCCACTTTCTGGACTCTGTGGTAAGATTTGCACAAATTACACCACCGCGGCGCCGTCTCAGTCCAGGGCATCCATTGAATGCAATGATTCTTCATGTCAGGCAACGACTCCATCTATCCAGATAAGAGATACATGCCTTCAAAAGCTTATATGAACTTGTCTTTTACCAAAGCAGGTTTGTTTCTCACTGCTCTTTGGTCTGTCTTCATGATTAAACAGGTGTCCACACTTCAGCTTTAGGGCCCCCCCATGTGACTGCCTCCTTCTGTCACTCAATTCATCTCACAAAAAGATCTTTTCAAAAGGAACAGTCATGGAACCAAATCACACAGACAGACAATGCCGAGGAAACCAAGGGCAACTGTGCAGAGGAAATAAAACAAAATCCGTACCAAGATATAAAGACGTATAACTGTGAACTACATAGGTAATGACTGTTCTAAATATTTAGTTTATGAGTGTAAAAAAAAGAAATACAGGGGTATATATTCAAATATATGTATAGAAAAGGGTTAAACACCCTTTAGTGAGACTGGCCTTCACTAGTTCTGTGGTGATATTAGGTTGAGAGGCCTTCTCATAATCAGTGGACTTGCTGCCACCTGCTGGACTGTAAGTGTAATAGCACTGTAGTAATAATGACTTGTGTAGTACACACAGTGGGATCTTAAAGTATTGAGACCACTAGTGGAAGAGCTTCTATTTCGCATTCTTTTACAATTTAATACATTTTTTAAATCACAAATGATATTAACAATTTACGTGAAAGGTTGTATCTTTGAAAAACATGAATTCTTCATGAATGTCTTAGTTTTCAGTGTCCCCCTTTTGCTTTAACGACAGGGTGCACTGGAGCTGGCATGGACTCCACAAGTTTGAGCGAAACCTGATGATACATGTTATCCCATGGTCTTTAAGTACACAAAACTTTCTTGGCCTTCAAGTTCTCCGATAAATGTCCGATGGTGTCTGACCTTTTCCGCAAAGGGATTGACAGGGTCAGTGTCACACATTTGCTTAAATGTTTCAAATTCCTAAAACGTTCTGATTATTTCAGGGTTTCATGAAAAAGGTTTGAAGAAATAAATGTTCAATGTGGTCTGACTTTTGGACCCTATTGTACGGTTTATTCCTCTATACTTGTGGAATTATATCCACAGCCATGACATGAGAGGTATAAGTAATGGATTTACTCTTTGTTTTAATGTTGTTCTGCAAGAATTTTGGATTAATGCAGGATTACTACGTATAGATTAACAGGAAGACCAAAAGCCAGGCATACATAGCTATGTACCCAGGGAACTATAGTTAAGAAGACTTAACTGTGGTTAGTTAATCTGACTGACTGTGCAGTTTCTGTAGCCGTGGCTATGTTGCATGTTGCTGTTCTACAACACTGTCAAATCCATGAGGTTGTTTTTTTATATATTTTCCAGTATGCGATTGTGACTCTGTCCCTGTTATACAAATAAAAACTCAGGAATATGAAATATGTCACTTTTTTATTTGAAACAAATAAGACACAAAACAATCTCTGGATAGTAAGTAGTGATTCAACACAAGGTTTGGTCAAACACATTTATAGGTAGATGGGGAAAATGCGTTTGAGGATACATTGCAAAACAATATGATGCAACACGTGACCGAAAAGGATCTACTTCATTATAGAGACGTTCACAGAAAATGGCACCTTCCACAATTCTGTACAACAGCTGTGAAATAAATACTGTTCTGACTGAAATGAAAATGTATACAATGGTTCGTACAAAATTGGGATACTTTGCAGGTGAAACCGCAAGGGAGAAATAAACTTTTATAAACAAATTATTGTGACGAACACACTCGTGTAGATAGCAATCCATGCTCTTGTGAAAGCAGGCTTGATAAATCATCTCGTCTGTAATGTCAACACGTGGCGTTGGCTCAGTTGAAAATAAATGGCATGAAGAGAGACTCTGCAGAAAAGATAGCTATTTTTGATAGCGTTCAAATAAAACTGAATTACTTTTTTTTTATTTTGCTAACTGAGCAATTTCCACCTGCCGTAAAAGGTTTTCAAAGACACTGGAAACTCAAATGTGTGTTTGCCTTTTACCTTTGTGCATTTCACACTGTGTGCAAACTAATTTTTTTATGTAAATATTGTTGCTGGCGTATTAAATACCGATTCAGGAGATGATTTAGGAGTAATACCTGAAAGATAAACGTTATTTATTAGTATGAAAATCCTGTATACCTCCTTGCACTAATACTGGCTTTTACCAGTGTTTTTCCCCTTCTCCATCTCTTACTCCAATGTCATTTTAAGGTGGGGTCCACATCCTAATGCCTTTTTTTATATCTATGGTGGTACAAATATATCCACAGGGCATGCTGGGATGCGATCAGAATGCTAAACGTTTTGCGGTTTTCCTTGAGAGCTATGTACAAATAGCTTGCACTGACACACCATCTTTCAGACAAGTTTGCTCCCGTTTTGTGGATGGTACACCTCACACACTGGACTCAGTCCACAAACTCCTCCAATAAAAATACAAAATTAAACTAAAAACCGAAAATGGTGATGAACATCTAATTATCTACAGTTTTTCGAAATGGAGATACAGTGCGTTGTCCACAGAAGCATGTTCCATAATCCATAAGTAGGGGCCACAGCACGTATGACACACGTCTCGTTCACAGTAATCGAATTAAGATGATGTACAGACTGCTGGACGTGTGGCTCACCAGAAAGTCCTGTTGTCCTCAGCTGAACTCTAAGCTAGTACTGGTAGTGATGGAATCTTGTGAGGGACACATACCCAGTTAGATGGTGGGGGAGGGCAGGGATAGAAAGGGGCGGGGCTTATATGATGCCACTCCTCGGGTCCTCGTCTGACGGTCGTTGGGAGGCGTGGCCAAGCAGCAGCTCCTTCTCGTGGACCAGGCTGTCCAGCAGGTCCTGCTGCCGGTAGTTGCGGTAGACTTTGAGGAAGGCTAGCGTTGTGAGGCCTAGCCAGGATAACCAGGCTGACCACAGGCCAAACTGTGAGATTGAAAGAAAGACAGAGGTTATATTATATTCTAATTCTTTTGTTGGGGTCTTCACGCACTTTTTGGAGCATTGTAAATCATATTTTGGATTTTGTTAAATGTGATCTCTGTGTTCTAGAATATAGCTTTGGCAATATGACTAGGATTGTCCTGCTAATAAAGATAATTAAGTTGAACTGAGAGACAGACATGTAGACAGACAGACAGACAGACAGACAGGCAAGAGGCACTGCCCTCACTCACACACGCACACACACACACACTCTCATATGCATTCACTCATGCACGCACACGTACACACACACACACACACACACACTCTCGTGTGCATTCACTCATGCACACACACGTACACACACACACTCTCTCGTGTGCATTCACTCACACACATGTGCAAGCACATGCACACACACACTACATACTTGAGCGATAGCGAGCTGGTCGTAGAAAGAGGAGTTGTCCAAGCCAAGCTCAAGGTCAGTGTCCTGAATGTCCTCACAGCTGTAAGCGGGCAGATACCGTCAGGACAAAACCTCAGGGGATGCTGGGATATCAGCTACCGAAGCATTACCGAGCTAAAAATATCATCTTTAGATCTGAACCGATATTCTCTTTCAGTTCACACTTAACTGATGTTGACAGTGTAGCCTGATCGGCAATACCGCAGTGATGCAGCGGTTTGTTCGGCAGTTTTATCGTAAAACGAGAGCACGGTTAGCATAACTGATTTATGGACATCACTGACAGCCATTTCTTCTAGGAGTTGCACTCAGTTATTAATTTTTCAAGAGACCCCTTATGATACATTTAAATACAAGTGCAAACAAGGCCTGTTTTCCCTCTCCTTGATAAGAGACATAACATCGGTGCCTTTGTTTTGATTTTTGTACCTCTCTGATGTACATTTAATCTTACTGCATACACTGTGTTGCAAGCCCCTCTGGACAACAGCACCATATAAAAACAAATAAAATAAAATGTGAGCATAAAATATAAACGTAAGGGCAAACAGCACATATTCATGATCTTGATCTTAAGTCCCAGCAATGTCATTACCTGTTGTCAGGCCCTCATGAAGATCCCACCGGTCCCCCCCCTTCCCTGAGTATTGAATGGATTCTCCCAAACCCTAATATGGCCTGTTTCCTGTCCCTGGATTGGTTTCACTTGTGCTTTTTTGTATTGCTGTTTGCATTGTTTGACGGTGTTTTCGATAAACTCTGCACTTGGATTCACTTCCTGGGAGTTTGTCTCGTTACACCAGCTATGGCTGGGGGTCCACATCGGCAACATCAGGAGTGTAGATCGCAGTTCTGCTCGCTGCCATGTGAATGGGAGGAGTTATGTGTGAGGCTGTTTCCCTATATGGTTCTGGGGGAGGTTCCTGGTGGGAGGGGCTGATGACATAGCTGCAATTGGATGTATAAAAGGGGAACTTTTTGTAATTTAAAGGAGAAAATCTGAATGTAAAGCAAGGCTCCACCAACCTGCTGGGCATGGTCCCACCATCTGTGACCGAATCGCACCACAGGTTGAAGCCCACACTGGTGATGGTGCTGGCTACAAATCCTGTGAACAGTAGGAATAAACTGGCCAGCAGGTTCACAAACGCACCAAAGTAGGAGCTGTAAAGAAAGAGAGAAGGAGAGGGAGAGAAAGAGAGACTATTATTACATATAAAACAGAAAGATTACAACAAAATTACAAATAACTTGACTTGTGCTGTCTCCCATTACTTTTTTACTATGTTCTGATTGTGTTCAGCCTAGGATTATCAATTCAACTTTCATATTATTATGACAATATTTGATTATGAACAAAAAGTATTCCTGATATGGCTCATGAATTTTCCACAATTTGCCAAATTGTGAGGGTGCCACTTTATCCAGGCCGGTCTTCAACATCACAAAGTCCACTAAGCACAGAAAACAAAAGCCACACTTCTCTCTAGTCACTGTTGTTCTCTTAGCTGCACGCAAAATAGCAGGGCAAGCATCAGTGACAGGGACAAAATGTGACATGCTGTGACCATTTCAGATGCCACAGTGGTCCCTTTTATTGTCATTTGTTTCTGAGCTGCTCAAGCAGAGTAGCATCTCCTTACCTCACATATACTACCGACATCCGACAATGTCCTCTCATATTCACACACACAGAAATCTGATTTAGCTTAGTTCGAAAGCAACTAAATATGTTTTCACAAATAGTACTACTGCAGTCCTCTTCCAGAACTGTTAATAATGTCTAGTTTTCAGAAAGTTAGGAAACAGGCAACAAAACATAGTACCCATGACGATTTTATGAGGTTAAATTAAGGTGCCGTATGACGTACCAGACGTTATTTCCCCACCAATGTATAAACCGCTCGTAACATTCGGAATCAAATCTGCTGCCAGAAACGTCGACGACCGATGTAGTCACCACAAAAGCATAATTTACAATTTCACTGTAAACCCCTAAAGAGGGTGACTTACAGTCTAACAATTATTAAAGTAGACTGAACACTAAATATAACACTTTACATCCGACTTCAAAAATAAAATTCAAATGGTCTGTGATCAATAACTATTTTTAAAATGAGTACCCATCTTTATAAGTGGTGCGCAAATATACATTTTCATTACAGTCACTCACTCATCGTGGCCTTTGCAGAGATGAAAGAATATCCGCCATGCCTGTACTGCGGACAGGACCAGAGAAGCTATCCCCACGACTGTGACGAAGCGGCATGAAGACTGTGGTCCCCACTCTTCCACGATGAAGCGCTGCTTCGCAACGGTCATGTTCGCATTCTGCCACATCCCACGTGTGAACAGCAGGCATTTCCCGTGGAAGTCATCCCCATTTTCCGAGAGCGGTACCACAGCGATGAAACTGAATAGAAAGCATAAAAAATATAGTATGCATTGTCCAAATAGGAAATTATCGAGAGACATCTCGCCCTTCCTTTGAGCGCTCCCTTCGTGCTTGGCAGTGTCGCGGTTGCGCAGTTGAAGGCAATGCACGGCATCACTGCGCGCGTAACAGCATGGTGAAAGGAGGAGGAATCATGCACACAGCCATGATTAAGTAAAATGCATTAATTAAAATGAACGCATGGAGAATTTGGTCTGTTGCGCACATTTTTTTTCCCATTGAAACCTAGCAAGAAATGTTAAATCCATCGAGAAGACCTTAGCAATGGAATCCTGACTTCCAAATGAAATTTTTAAGCTTCTGATTTCCTAAGCATCATTTTGCCATCCTCCAAACATATGCCATTGCCCCCCAAAAATATGTCATTTAATGTGGAGATTTTTTTTTTCATACCAGAGGTTTTACTGGATGTGAAATTAAACCTTGTCAAGTAAATTCAACCCTGATGTATATTGGGTAAATGTAGCCAACTCATGCCTGGAGCCTTCACCAGGTCTGTACAGTCTGTAGTCAAAATAGAAATAGCTTTAACATACTGTTGTGTTCTTATCTAAGATTATACCTGCAGATAAACATGGAAAACAGGAAAACAGAAGCAGTGAGGGCATTTGAGACTTGCCCAGGTGGCAAGAGCAGTCGGAATAAATCCTACGAGGCTTACGAATAATAAGTGGATTACGCAGAAGGTCAGAAATCGTTGCAGAGAAAGCGACTCTGACGCGGCCACAGGCTGCTGGTCTGTCTTCCACGCTTAGGCGATCCCACCTTTGCTTTACCGCTTGTTGCAAACGGAGATTGTTCTTAAAAATAATAATAAAAAATAATTTACCAAAAGGATAAATGTGGATTTTATGTCTTCTACAGAGGATGTCAGTGCTCCGAAAAACAAAAGGTAAGCATGGTTTTGTCAGTTGATTATATATTATTTTTTCTGAAGAGACCGATAGAGATGGTAAAGTGTACAGTTATCTCTGTGCATGTATCGCTCTGATTTTGCGTGCTTCATAACTTCAAATTTGGCCCAGCTACAGATGAAAGGCTATAGATTACCAACTGATCAACAGGAAACAGTTTCTGGCTGGATTGCTTAAAACAATCGGTCATTCTGTGCTATTTATTCCTGGCGGGACTAGTGTTGGTTCTCAGCTAAGCAGCAAAATGTTAAATGAACCCCTACTAGCCTTTTTGGACATGCCATGATCCATTGACTTGTTTTTGTATATCTCCTTTGCAATGACCCACTGTATTTCTCAAAAGTGCACAATAAAGTAATACTCCTCATGACAGAGAACTTAAGTAAGATTCCCTTAAATCGTAAATAGCGGAACTCCTTAGACACTGTTGGGCCCAACTAGGGAGGGTGGTCCTTAAAATTCCTTGTTGGTAGTCAGAGTTGTGTTTGCTAATGTTTAGGGTGGTGTAGATATTCATTGGAACTGTCAGCCATATTCTTTTCTCTTGCTTTTAGGAGTTCAGTCCGTGGTTGTTCAGGCCGTAGCCCAGATGTAAAAATACCTTGGTTAAGCTGCTTACGAGGACCTCCAGAAAATATCCCCCCGCCTCTCCTGTCCTCTGCCTTCCCCCACCCTCCCCTTCGGCTCCGCCCACAGCCGATCCACCCTCTCCTCTCTCAGCTCCTCTTGCCTTCCTAGCGGAAGTCGAGGTGTTTTTAACTCCTTAGACTCAGTCAGGCCTGGCTAAGGATGGCGGTTCTGAAAGTGACATTCACCAAGACGAAGCGGGGGAAGCTAGCCCAGGCGCTGTGTTTCCTCAACTGGATCTCCGTGGTGACGGGGGTCCTCCTCCTCAGCCTGGGCCTCTTCCTGAAGGTGGAGATCCAGAGGCGGCGGGAGCTGATGTCCGAGCGGGAGGTTGATGCCGTGCCCAATGTGCTAATAGCCGCCGGACTGGCCGCCTGTTGCATCAACTTCCTGGGCGGTAAGATGTGCGTCGATGGCGCGGACACGGTTGCCTTCCTGCGCTGGAAGCTGCTGATGATGCCGTACATCGTCGGCACGTTCTGCTTCACCTTCTGCCTCCTGGCGGGGGCGCTACTGTGCCACGCCATGCGCAGCGAGTTGGAGGAAGCCATCTCGCAGGGGTTGCGCCAGGCCATGCGCCACTACAAGGACACGGACACGCCGGGCCGCTGCTTCCTCAAGTACTCTGTGGACATGCTGCAGACGCAATTCCAGTGCTGTGGCAATGCCGGCTACCGGGACTGGTTCCAGATCCAGTGGGTCAGCAACCGCTACCTGGACATGACCCGTGCCGAGGTGGCAGAGTAAGTGTGTGGACTACCATACCCACAATGCACCATCCCTATCATCTAATACCTACAGTCAGAAAGTGAAGAAAAGCCAGCACACAGTACCATTTACTATACGGAAGTACAAGTCTGAGGGAGATGTGCTGGGATTGTGCTAACATAGGACATCTCTTACTGGGGCTCATTCATTATTACTGGGGTGCAGTCATGCGGCAATATCTGTCAGAACTCGCATTGGTTTAGATAGCTGAATTGTATCAGTCATGGATTCTCAGGCACGATACACAAACCTAAGTATTTACCTAATGCCAGATACAGAGGGTGGACAGTTATGTGATTGTCTCAGAACAATGAGCATGGGTGCTATGATTCACATCCGTACATGTAATTCTAAGGCACTATTAGGATTGTAATGGTCTTATCTCTTGCATTCAACTTGCTGAAGTATGCCCACCGTATTCCTGGACTACATCTGCATAGAATGTGTATGTTTGGGGAAATTGTATTCCTCATACTATGATTAACGTCACTCATAGCCAATGAAAAATAAGGGCTTCTCGGAGGAGCCAATCAGATTTCAGGAGCAGCTGATAAGCTTTGGCTCAGCTCCTGGCTGGCTTACGCTAGCATTAATGCATTACCCTAATTCAACTTGGAACAACTCACTGCAGCCTAAGAGAGGGGGAGATGAGGGCTAGGCTTTCACATGTTTTTGGGCTACGTATAGCACTTTTTAACCCCTTTCTTGTCACTATTTTCTCGCAGAACAAACCTGTGTGCGTGTTTTAATAACACAATGTGGTAGGCGTTCTAAAAATGCTTGATTTATTGAACCAGCGCTTCTCTCCCCAACCTCTGACCCCACCCAGCCGACTGAGGAGCAATGTGGAAGGGAAGTACCTGATGGACGCGGTGCCTTTCAGCTGCTGCAACCTTAACTCCCCTCGGCCTTGCATCCAGCTCCAGGTCACCAACAACTCCGCCCACTTCAACTACGACCACCGCACGGACGAGCTGAACCTGTGGAGGCGGGGCTGCCGGCAGGCTCTGGTGGACTACTACACCCAGATCATGAGCTCCATCGCCTCCATCGTGCTTCTCATCTGGCTCTTTGAGGTGGGGGTTTGGTGGGCAGGGAGATTTGTGGGAAAAAAAAGCTGCCTTCATGTAGCAAACTAGGACCTTGCCGGAGGGCTGCAAGATCACATGTTGCCATTCTCCTGAACATCATATTTTCATGTGAGAGAAAGTACGACGCACTTATCATCCGCACTGTAGGATGGAAGCAGACTTCACCCTGTTTTCCTGGGTATGGCCATATTGACTTAGACATGGACAACCCATCACATGGTTGTGGAGGTTTGACCTGACAATGACATAATCTTGAACCTGAGCTGTCACCCAGGTGACATGTATTTGATTTCCCATTGGCTTGAGCCACTTTTCAAATGTCTGTCACGTCATAATCTGATCTGCTCTGAGGTTAAAGGTTAGCAACAGGAACTAAGCTGGTTCACCCAATCAGATTTATTGATCATTTTTATATCTTAGTGCCCTTGTGTCCTGCCTGCAGGGAATTTCATCGTCCTTGTCCCATATCACAGAAAACCCAAAAGAGAAAAAAACACTGAAAAATAAGAAAATAATTATGTTATTGTGATTGAAACAAACCCACCTTTTATTAGTGAAAGGGCCCTGGATTACCCAGGTTCTCCAAGGAATTTTCCAGACATTCCACACATTATTCAAGGGGGATCTTGGTCCGTTCTTCAAGGGGGAAAGCCTGCTGTTCCTTGAACAGGGAAGGAGGTGGAAATCTCCTCTGCCGGTCTATGTTTCAGAACATCTCGTAAAGGTTCAGTGATATGTACATCTGGTGTATATGAAATCACTTTGAACGCATTTAGCAGTGTTTATGGGGGCATTCTTGTCTTAGAACATTGGAAGATCTTAGGGGAACAATGACTGTGCAATGGGGTGCTTCTGGTTGCCTAAAAATGGCTTTGGAATCCTTGGATTTTATTCCACCATGCAGACAAATAATTAGACCTAATGACATTGGTGGCCATAACAGAACGTGTCTACCACCATGTTTAACAGTCTGGAACATTCTATACAGTATTTATGAGTCAGTGAGATTGGTAGAATGTAAGGTAGTTGTGTTGGAGAGCCTCTGCAGGGTAAAAATTTGGGCCGTCCCAAATTTTGGGTTCTTCCCCTGACCAGGTCTTCTTCTCCTTCTGCAGCTGTCGGTGCTAACCGGGGTGCGATACCTGCAGACCTCCATGGAGAACGTCCTGCGCCTTGGGGACCCAGAGTCCGAGTCCGATGGCTGGCTACTGGAGAACAGTTTCGCAGAGACGGCCCGCTACAACTTCAACATCATCAAGAACCTGGGCAAGTGCTACCAGGGTGATGAAGATGATGACCCTAATATCAACATTCCCACCTCTGTTCCATGCCAGCCTGAGGACCAGCCAACCACATCCAGACAGATCCCCCTGGCCAGCTGAGTTCCCCCATACCCCCCTCCTCCCCAAAAAACAAAACGATACAAAAAATCCAAGATATGACAAACCTTCTTTAATGTGGCTACATCTCCAGCCTTATAGTTGAGAAAGCAGAAATCTGAGGAGAAGCCGCCCTCTGAAGCTCTATGGAGATACAATGTGTTCAAGGTTACAGGACGAGGTTGAAGAAAAACATGACACATAATAACACACTCTTCTTCCTGGTGATTTTTCACGAAAGTGTTACATTAAATTACATTAAAGGGCATTTGTTAGACACTCTTATCCAGAGCAACTTACAAGGCAATTTGAATATGAATGGTACAAAAAAGCGCAATGATAACCCTCGAGAGGGGTAAAGTCCCAAGTGCCAAAGGTGACCGAATAGATCAGGACTCCCCTACAGACTATCTAAGTTAACAGCAACCTAGGTCAAAAACAAATCACAGTTAAAAACATGAGCAGATAAGAGTAAATACATTACAAAGAGCAAGGGAGGGGAGGGGAGAGGTGCAGCCTGAAGAGGTGAGTCTTCAGTCTGCGCTTGAAGGCCAGTGTCTCTGCCGTTCTGACGGGAAGGTCATTCCACCACCGAGGGGCCAAGACAGCCAGCAGACATCACCTGGAAGTGCAGGCGTGGAGAGGGGGCGGCATCGGGCGACCAGAGGTGGCTGAGCGGAGGGGTCTGGCAGGGGTGTAGGGTCTGATGATCTTCTGGAGGTGTGCTGGAGCTGTCCCCTTAACAGCCTGGTATGCTAGCACCAAAGCTTTAAATTTGATGCGAGCAACAATTTATGTTATTAACTGCCCATGCAAAACCAGGCAGCATAATCTCTTTGGAATGTGAGAGACCCCGTTCACAGCAACAAAGCCTGTGCTAGACCACATCTGCAGCCTGCCCCATGTCTGTGAACTGCTACACAAGCACGAAAACCCAATGGGGAGAGAGAGGTCTCATGTGGTTGACTATGAGGACCCAGCTGTCCCTTACTGTTGAGTTTCCTCCTAACAGGAACATTTAATGGCTCCTACGAAATCATCACACCGGGTGACCCCCAAACAAAATGGGAGGAAATGGACAGAAGCGACGATGATGTGTCCCATTTTGCCCTAAAGACGTTTCGGTGCTCTATTCAGCTGCCTGACCCTTGTTTTTTTTACAGTGAGCCTCCTTGGTTCTATAGCTCTGAGCCTGATATTAATGAGAAGTCATTCTATTATGTGCCTCTACATAATAAAGACAATCAAGAGCATCCTCGCAAAGTCATAACAGTAAAGGGTGTGACTTGATAGCACAAGATGTATGTCTGGAAAAAGAAGTTAACGCTTTTTGCTCCGTACTTGGATTAGTATGCGGTAGATTACATACTTTGTAGACAGCAAAGTTGTCTTAACCCTTGTGTTGTGTTTGGGTCAGATTGACCAGTTTTTAATTTTTATTGAAAGGGAAATGATGCACAAAAGTGTTTTGATCCGGAGTTGGTTTCCAATGAAGAACATATTTTCACAATTTTATCACCGCAAAATGAATTGCGCTTTCATTAGTAAATGTTACAGAACAGACGTAAACGGCAAGACAAAGCGTATATTCTGAAATGTGTCTGTATTGTTTGGAAATGAGTTACACAATATACATTGATACATTTCTCAGAGTATCGCTTGGGTCATTGTCAATTGGTGAATATGACCAAAGGGTTTGAAAAGCAAACACAACATAAGGGTTGAGAAAGCACTGGACTATTGCATGAGATGTCTTTGTCCAATGTAATTTTGTTTAATTTTGTTAACGTTCAAATTAGCGACTCCTCGAGGAATTTTGATTCAATTTAAATGTTTATATTGATATGACAAGGCCTTCTGTAATTTACACTGTTGTGTCAGTGAGAAGATGAAGAAGAAAGAATATGCAATAGTGTAACATGGGTTAGACATTTCAATAGATGCGCATTACAAAACAGTAGTGAAAAGCCATGTAAAAGAATTGATTTTATGATTGACTAAGCTATTGTACATGCTACTGTTTTCTATGTCACCAAAAATTATTTTATATTTTCTTGCTGTAAATGCCAGATAACAATAAATTATACTGTTTCTTTTTGTATGATATGTTCAATAACAAAAAAAATGTATTACAAATGTAATTCTTTCAGTTAAGCAGTAAACAGGTAGGTTTTCATTGACGTAAAAGATCAGCTAAAAGAATTACATTCTTTCTCATTCTTTATTAGGTGTTTACGTGTTAACGTCTATTCATTTATATAATGTAATATTATTCCCAGTCATGTGATCAGATTAATTTTGGATTTGATGTCAGGGATCAAATGGGCAGTTGAAAATATCAAAGTAATATCAAAATATCAAGTACCAAATCAGGAATCAGACCTGCAACGGTACATCCAAGGTGTCACATTTTGGAACTGGCAACGGAAATACTTGATTTTATTGAAGGCAAGGTGAATTAGACTGAAACCCTGCCCATTGGCTGGGAGGTATGTGCAAAGGACTAAGAGGTCGTCCCAGTCCCCTCCGTCCTCTGTATCTATAGTATGTCTGTCTTTAACACAATGCCTAAGAGAAGTGTGCTCTCAGTCACTGTGGTTTTGTAATCTGAGAGCTAATGGGATTTCTGCGACACAGTTCAATTCGTCACAATCCACAAATCTGATTAGGGGCCGGTGGCTCTTCCTGACATCTTCGTAACTTACGTGATGTAAAGCCGATCGATCCCTGTGGGGACAGCTTCCTGTGTATGGCTCTGTATATGCAAGTGTTCGAACGCATAACTGTACATGTAGCTGTTGTCATGACCTGAGGAAAGTAACATAACGCTATCCTCTGCCCTGCTTGGATTGAAAAGCAGATACATCCTTCCAGAACAAATACTGAACAAGGGCTACACACACACACTGCTCTCTCCAGCTCACATTTTAAATGAGCTGTGCGCAAATGACAAGCTAAAATAAAGGGACATTTACAGAACGGCTAAGAAATTAACCTAATCAAAAGTGAAATTAACAAATAACAGTCTCTAGTAACGAAAATGTTCATAGAAAAAGCATTATATATCAATAACAGCAATGTAGTTTATAAGTCATTTGTGACGGCCTGTTTTTAATGCTAGTTTCTCGCATACTGTGCTTGAGGCTAAGGCATACTGTCACAAAGCATATTAGGTTGTGTCACTCCCGGTGACAGTATCGATCATACATTAGTTTGAATTAAGGCAGGGATAAATGTTGAAATGTAGGACGACAGTTATCACCTCACTCTGTCGAAAAAAATACTAGTGGATTGCTTACTAGTCTTTGCTTTGATTTATTGAAACTAACCTGAAGCGCAACGCAAACTCAGAGCAAGAGCAGACATAGCTTGTCCATCAGCAAATATTGATATGGTAAATCACAAAACAGGGAGCTCTCCGTGTCGTGGTCGTATGTGATTCAGGGATTCAGGACAAGCTCTCTGTCTTGTGACAGCTTTCACTCTCTGCTGTTCGCAGCCGAGCCCCCACTCTAGTTAATAAAATATTCAGACTGCACACATGCACTTTGCCTCACTAAACAGCGCGTAGCCATTTTTGATCCGGGAGGATATTGACTCCGCTCTGAACATTCGGACGGAGGACGAGGAGCTGAAAAGCGTATGTCTCATTATAACTGTTTGTGTTTTATTAAATGTCGGTGCGCCGGTTCACTGTACGGGGTAGGCATAATGAGAATGCTTTCTAGAGATTCAGCTGCTGAACAGCGCCCTGAATGTGACATCGAATATTCTATATTTTCGGGCGATGTTTTGCATTCAGAGCAGAAAATTACATAATGCTATTTCGGTTGCGAAGGATGCTGTAAACAAAATGTGACTTTAGCTGGGAAGCCGTATAGGAATTTATCATTCTAACGGCTACATTATGTATGTGTCATGTTTATTTTGGTAGATTAAAAATGATGAAATTGAATTTGTCTTATAAAACACTTTTACCGTAGCCTGTTTGTTATTCCTATTACAGTACACCATATGTGTGCATTCTTTTTTGACGACATCTAGATATCACTGGTATTTACGAATGCGTAAGCAGACGGCAAGGCCTGTGATGTTACATCAAACATTGAGCAACGAATTGGTGAGGAAAAATCGATATAATGTTCGGTTTACAAAGCGAGATTTTTACCAGCTGTGCGGTCTCTCAGCTAAGATAATGCAGATAGAAATGTAAATAACAATAACTGAATCAAACAACAATGAACAGGGACGTTAATTATTATATAACAAGCAAATAACGCGTCTACCCGTGATTACAGATTATAATTAGGCATTGTCTGCGTGCAGTTTGGCCAGTTCAGAGATGTGTAAGGTTGTTATGGCCAAAGCAAGGCTCTGTTAAGTAACTCTCGCAGTTCATTTGAAAGCTGTTATGGAAAGGAACTACTGAACCTTCTTCTTTCCTCATTCATACATGTGTATACTTAAAACAAGCAATGGTTTTGCATGAGGTTTTGTAATGTTTATTTAAATATATTTGTGTATGGCATTAAACGTACTATGTATTTACATGGGGGGGGGGTGCCTTCGACCCCCTTGCTGATTACAGTACTAAAAAGCAGTATTTACCTCGCTAAGTGACTTTATTTGTGATGATTCAAATAGCTTACAACACAGAGCCCCTAACTGTCTTCACAGGGTGGACTAGGGGGGGAAAAAACTGATGACGACCAAGATGATGAAGATAGGACTCCTCTTCCTCGTCGCACTCCTCTCCACGGGTGGCCAAGCCCAGGAGACGGATGCCGACGTGACGGAGCTGGTCACCAAGAACATGGAATTCATGATGAGCCTGTACCGCGAGATCGCCGGCTCCAGCGACGACAACGTCTTCGTCTCGCCCCTGAGCGTGTCGTCGGCCCTCGCCGCCCTGTCGGCGGGCGCCCAGGGGGCCACGCGTGAGCAGACCCTCCGGGGTCTCGGCCTCGACCCACTGAACGCGGATCGGATCCCGGAGCTCTTCCAGAAGCTTCAGGGGGAGGTGAAGCTCGACCAGGCCGCGGCCATCTTCGCCCGCCAGCAGGCGGTGGTGGAGACGCCCTTTGCCGAACAGATCAAGACATACTTTGGAGTCGATGTCGGGAAGGCGGACTTCACCAACGCGCAGGCCAGCCAGTCCGCCATCAGCGATTACATCAAAAGCAAGATGGGGGGCAAAGTGAGGGAAGCGGTCGGCACCATGGACCCCCAAACCGTGCTGGCGCTCGTTAGCGCTGCCTTCTTCCAAGGTAAAGGGATTTTCCGCCAAAAATTCAGCGGGGACAAAGCTTAATACACAGTGAAGGTGGTGACTAAAAATAAAATCCACCTGTATATAAACAATTCAATTCAATTTCCTTTGAATAGCCCTTTTTACAAGTTGTCACAAAGCGCTTCAAAATTGAACCCAGGCCTGAAACCCTCTCAGAGCAAGCCAAAGCAACAGTGGCAAGGAAAAACTCCCTGACAAACAGGAAGTGACCCTGAGCAGAACCCAGCTCAGAAGGGGAGCCCATCTGCTTCTGGTCATCACTGGGCAGAGAAAGAGTTAAACAAGAGTAAACCCAGAGTCTAATTGCAATATGAGGAAAATAACTTACATGAATCATATTGACTCAAAAAGACAGGAACAGTCATAAAAACAATTATTGTAAAGTAAACAGATAGTTTGTAGCAATGCAGCTAAATGGCTTTTGTAAGTATCTATTTGGATAAACGGACACAGTGTAAAAGTAATCGTGATGGAAGATTTTGTGGAAACCCTAGTTTGCTAAGAAAAACCGATGCAATATTTGAATCATTACACCATAATGATAACAATATTCAGACCATCTTCTCACACTTAGGTAACTGGGAGCTCCCCTTCAGCGCCAATTACACGCAAGAGGAGCGCTTCTTTGTCAGCAAGTACAAGATCGTCCAGGTACCCATGATGTTCAGGGATGACAGGTTTTACCTGGCGTACGACCCCGAGGTCAAGGCAGGCGTGCTGAAGCTGCCGTACCAGGCGGGCGCGGCCATGCTCGTCATCCTGCCCGACAAAGACGTGGACTACACCTCCGTGGACGAGGTGCTCACCGCCCAGCGCTTCCTCGGCTGGGTCAAGAAGCTGAAGAAAACGTAAATGCGCGCGCCTTCATCGCTACATGCCGGTTCATAACTACAGTTCGGTTAATTTCCGTCGCACCTTGGCTTTTTTTCTATGCTACTGAATCTCTTAACACGTTACCTTCTTAATTTCACTCATCACTCCTGAATATATAACATGTGAAAGGAAAGGATATTTTTGAGAGATGTAAGTTGATAATTGCCTAAATAAGCTCTTACCCTATATAACATAACATGAAGAAAACAGTCGTTTCCATGAGAGTTACCCATGAGCTTATGTACATATAGCAGGTAACAGCAACATCAAGGGATAGACAAAATAATGGGTAAACAAATTCAGAGGGGGTAGATGAAATAATGGACACCACAACAAGTGATAATAACACCAAATAAAATGTGAATATATATCAATTTATAAGGAGTCACGTCATCCTTTTCCTACAGAACAGCTGTAACTCTGTTAGATGAGATTGAACTGTGACTGCTAGCAAACAAACCAAGGCTGAAAACTTTTATTTTCATTCAATTACATTATATTGCAGACATTGAAGTATAGTAATGTAACAGTAGTATAATGTTGAAGAAATGTTATAAAATTGTATATAAAAACAATATGCATAAATCTATAACACATTCCACTGTGGTGAAGACATTATAAGGTGCATTATATTTAGTTGCACTAAAACTATGAAATATATAATATATAAAATTATGTTGCCATTACGTAACTGTAAGGTTTTCCTTTTCTTGTCCCCAGGAAACTGGAGGTTCAGCTGCCTAGGTTCTCATTGGACCAGACTTACAGCCTAGGGAAGGTCCTCCCCACCCTGGCCATTAGCAACGTGCTGGAGAGCACAGCCGACCTATCAGGAGTGAGCAAAGAGCCGGGTCTCAGGCTGTCAGAGGTTAGTGCCCTTGCACACAGGGCGCGTGCAGACTGATGACCTATGATACTGCGCCTGTTCCTGACATTCTCCCGTCGGTGTGGCTGGGCGCAGGGAAATTTCCCTGCCTGAGCGTGTGTCACTGTGAGTCAATGTCAGTGTGAGTCCGTGTCAGTGTGAGTCAATGTCAGTGTGAGTCCGTGTCAGTGTGAGTCCGTGTCAGTGTGAGTGTGTCAGTGTGAGTCCGTGTCAGTGTGAGTCCGTGTCAGTGTGAGTCAATGTCAGTGTGAGTCCGTGTCAGTGTGAGTCCGTGTCAGTGTGAGTCCGTGTCAGTGTGAGTCCGTGTCGGTGTGAGTCAATGTCAGTGTGAGTCCGTGTCGGTGTGAGTCAATGTCAGTGTGAGTCCGTGTCAGTGTGAGTCCGTGTCGGTGTGAGCCAATGTCAGTGTGAGTCCGTGTCAGTGTGAGCCAATGTCAGTGTGAGTCCGTGTCAGTGTGAGTCTGTGTCAGTCCGTGTCAGTGTGAGCCAATGTCAGTGTGAGTCCGTGTCAGTGTGAGCCAATGTCAGTGTGAGTCCGTGTCAG
This sequence comes from Albula goreensis, assembly GCA_022829145.1. Taxonomy (NCBI): domain Eukaryota; kingdom Metazoa; phylum Chordata; class Actinopteri; order Albuliformes; family Albulidae; genus Albula; species Albula goreensis. The sequence goes on from CM040747.1 coordinate 33,896,983, forward strand.
TGTGAGTCTGTGTCGGTGTGAGTCCGTGTCAGTGTGAATCAATGTCAGTGTGAGTCCATGTCAGTCTGAGTCCATGTCAGTGTGAGTCCGTGTCGGTGGGAGTCCGTGTCAGCGAGAGTCCGTGTCAGTCTGAGTCCATGTCAGTCTGAATCAGTGTGTGTCCGTATTGGTGGGAGTCTGTGTCAGTCTTGAGTCCGTGTCAGTGTGAGTCCATGTTAGGCATGAGTATGTGTCAGTGTGATTCCATGTCAGTCTGAGTCAGTGTGAGTCCGTGTCGGTGGGAGTCCGTGTCAGCGAGAGTCCGTGTCAGTCTGAGTCCATGTCAGTCTGAGTCAGTGTGAGTCTGTGTCAGTGTGAGTCCGTTTTAGTCTGAGTCAGTGTGAGTCTGTCCGTGTCAGTCTGAGTCAGTGTGAGTCTGTGTCAGTGTGAATCCATGTCAGTGTAAGTCCATGTTGTTCTGATTCAGTGTGAGTCCGTTTCAGTCTGAGTCAGCATGAGTCTGAGTCAGTGTGAGTCTGTGACTGTCTGAGTCAGTGTGAATTCATGTCAGTCTGAGTCAGTGTGAGTCCGTGTCAGTGTGAGTCAGTGTCAGTCTGCTGCCATGTAATACCTAAATTGAAAGGTGGCTTATCTCAGGCCTAAGTGATATGAATGTGTGTCAATACAAATGAGAGGGTAAAAGGTCATTTGATTTATTTTGATCTTATTAAATACATCTGCAATAATGCCTTTTTCACCAGACCTCAGTTCAAGAAAGACATGATAAGGCATGTGTGTTATGTTAGGCACAAGACAGTAAGCAAAAACAGTGCCGTAAAACTAAGGTGCTTCCCTTATCCGTGCATGTCTCTTACCTGTGCATTCATTTCCTCTTAGATAAACTGGGAAAATGGCTGCGTTGCGTAAGTGACTGCACAGTGCATGTGGTGTGTCTTGACCGTGCTGTGCTTTCGTTGTGTCCATGGCGTGTCGGTTCTCAGGTGCTACACAAGGCCGCGATCCAGGTAAAGGAGACGGGCAACATGGCCGGCCCCACGGGATCCCAATTCGGCGGTTCCACGCCCCCCCGCCTCAGCATTAATCGGCCTTTCCTCTTCGTCATCTACCACGAGGCCACCGGCTGCCCCTTGTTCGCGGGCAGGGTCGTCGACCCCAGCAAGATGTAAACTCACCATCGGGCAGAGTACAGAACCCGACTCTTCATTAACCCCTTCAAACATGCTTACTTTATGTCTGCTTCAGTCGGACGCTGCGTTCCCTTTGTCGGCCTCGCGCATGTGAATAGAGGAGCACTGTACGTCATTCTCAAGCTCACAGCATTGTCATGATCTCAGAGGAAGGCGGAGTAATTCACAGGACATGCAGTTAGGACGTATAAGGAAGTGTCTTCAGTGTATTTTTAATATAAATAGGCAACATATACAGCATTAGTATTATCGACGGGGGACTAAATGATGGTGGATGGGTCAAGTCATTAAACTCATTTTTTTTGTGGGCTCTCAGATGTCAGATGGTGTTTCATAATTACCAACGTTGCTGGGTTAATATCTTTAGTTATTTACAGATACAGTTGAAAGTTGTAAAATTGTAACACAAACTGCTGTATGTTACAGTAAATAGATGATTAATAAATAAACCTCTGTACCACTTATCTGTTCCAGCTGGTCTCATTTTGACACATATAAAAGTGGAGCAAAGCCAAATGGAGCGAAGCTATGATATATAAACACCAGACAGCTTTGCAGGAAAAAAGGACCCTGGTGGTATCTGAGAGATAGTGTGTAATATTTGCAGCTACTGTGTTTAATCAGTGTTTTTATGCTCTGGGATCTGGACTGGCAACCAGTGAAGACTTGTTGTGTAACTAGAGTAAGTAACATATAGCTCATTTTGACTGGCAACCAGTCAAGACTTAATGTAACTAGAGTAAGTAGCATATAGCTCATTTTGACCGGCAACCAGTCAAGACTGTGTGTAACTAGAGTATGTAACATATAGCTCATTTTGACCGGCAACCAGTCAAGACTGTGTGTAACTAGAGTATGTAACATATAGCTCACTTTGACTGGCAACCAGTCAAGACTGTGTGTAACTAGAGTAAGTAACATATAGGTCACGTTGACTGGTAACCAGTCAAGACTGTGTAATTAGTGTAAGTAACATATAGCTCACTTATCATAATATTATAATATTTTTCTATGATGAAATCCTAACTTTAAGCGCATCAACACAGAATCCGCATCTATTGCTCACGTAGTGTATCTGTGTGAGCTAAAACAATCTTTTCTTCATGAATTCACGCATCATTCATCCTGACAATATGACTGATTTCCACTACGTTCATTTCATCACGACCATTTTCTGTCTTTTCATTATTATCTTTGTGTGATAGTTACTGCAGAAATGTACATAGTAAATTGGGATTTCACATAAACCAAGACAATATTTTGTCATTGCAACTGAAATCCTGAGGAGGGCAGCAGAGGATACGTATATGCTTGTCTATTGTCCAGGGCCCATATACAGACATAATGTTGTTACAATGAACAAGAGACATTCATCATTAGCATGCCTTTTGCGCTGTATCAGGCTTCTTTATATTCTTTCAGATATCAGTATGGTTAGAACGCAGATTATTTTTCAGTCTTTTGGCATTCTTTGATTCATATGAAGAAAGAGGAGTCTATTAGACGTCTTACCCTGATGTCTTTCAACTAATTGTGGTGCTGCACAATTAACCAGGTGCAAAAAAAACTGACACGTTCATGAATGTATGAGTATTTTTGTTGTAAATATTGTTTTTCTGACTTCACCCTACAACTGTTTTTCAGGGTCTGTGACATGTGTTATTGCTTATCTTATATCTGTGATATAGCTATCCTGATTGTAAAGTTACTGACCAGACAGAGGAATTAAATTTACAGCTCGTTCCCTGAACTTCTATGACATTATTCTCAGCTTCCATATGTTGAGCGTTTCTTCTGGTAAAATCAGGAAGTAGGTTTGGATAGAGTGAACCTTTAGAAAAACAGAGGGACATCGTAACAGCTGAGGTGAGCGTGCAGAGCAAGTGTTTTTCTTTGTTTGTCTGTGCGATGGGAAATATCATTTATGGTATTTGAATCCAAACTGAATAGTACATTCAATACCGCTTGCAAACAAGCTGAAACATACTTCCCGTATTTATGTTTTATCCCTTAACAAAATGTAACAACATTACATGTTGTCCACAAAATTAGATTTTGTTTAAGCAGTGCGCGGATCAGACCACTGCAATGGATATCATTAGGGCTATGAAATCGCTGGCGGCCATTCAGGATCATTAACGTACCACAGCCCTTAACTGCAGCGCTGAACAATTACGATTTATGATGTAAACACATACATCAGGTCTTACTTCATTATATATAAAGGATCAGAAAACTGTGCGCAGCCGTTCCTTGCCTACGTTTTCAATACTTTATTCGGCCAGCGACACACAACTTGGGCACCTCACCAGTCTAATAAACAAGATATGCGAGCAGAAGAACGGGCCAACATGGCAAGGAAGACGGCTCACGGATCATTTCAGACGGCTTGCCTCATGGGCTAAGTATTTTGACGGGGCCTATGACCTTTAGTGGTGACACTTTGTTTTGCGTCTGCCCTTAGGGGCAGGTCGTATCCTGATACTAACAGAGGCCTGACCCCTGATTCTCTGGGCGGTGCCGTTAGATACTTAGGGTGACCCATATTGCCGGCTAGGATATTGCAACTTTCTGGATCCCTTTTGGCAGCTTACTTTCATAAAAACGACAGCGGTATAATTTAGGGACTCCTCTCTGAGACGCTGGGGACAGCTGTCCTTGGTACCCTGCATGTGACTGGGTCTGGCTAGCCTCTGAGACTCATGCGCCAGGAGCCACACATGTGATCTTCAGGCAAACAAACAGCTCAGAAAAGACAGACAGACTCACAAATAAGCACACCAATACGGCTTAGCTGCTTGTACTTAAGCATTTTAAGTAGCCTGGCTAACTCGGGCAGCGGCAAGTGGCTGAACTGTGTATGGCATGGGCCATCAGGTCAATCGACAGAGAGGGTGAGGGGGTGAACTCGTGAGCGCAAACAACAAAGGTGCCTGTGGACATACTTCTCCGAAAGCGCAATTATGTACAGACGCACAAATAAGTGCTTTTGATTGTATTCATTAGAATAAATTTAAGAATTACAGACAGAGCTAATGTTTTTTTTTCCTTTTTGCTGGTCTTGTTCATCTGTGATCCTATGGCTTTTGGACAGAATATAATGGAGCAAATGACCAAAAATAAATGACTTAAAAATTCCCACAGAGCTCTTTCAGACCCTTTTCAAAATGGTCCATTTGTTTGGCAGACACCCTAATGCATGGTGACTTACTGTACAGCTGTACAGAGAAAGGTTACATCATCTTGTTACATCATCATAGCAGATGATTACATCATCACATCACATCAACCATTAAAAGCACAATTGGAAGAAAGAAGCCTAACAAATTGAGTCTAAGGGCTGCAGTTTATTCATGCAATACTATGGCAGCGAGGTGAAATACTCAGTTAAGCATAAAACCTGTAAGTGCCATTGGAGCAATAAGCCATAAAAGCCGCAAAAGCGAAGTATCTCACTTACATGGGCTAGCCGACTGTGGTATCCTCCGCACAAATTTGGGAGAAACTGTTGTGGTGGTCACCAGAGGAACCGGGACCCAACTTCAGGAGCGAGCCCATGCCCCGCTTGCGCCGGAATGCCAGCCAGATTCCGCTTGCGACAGATTTGGCCCAAACCGGAGGGCGTGAATGGTGAACGCTTTTATTGCCGTACTCCTCAGAAGCACACAGGAAAAAAACCTTGAAAACGTTCAGTCCTCCTCAGATCACATCACTGGGGACTTCTGGGCACAGCTGTTCTTGCTGAGATGGATACTGGGTTCCACTGACAGTATGAGCACCAAAGTCTGGTATGGTATCCTAACCATGCTGTTAGGATACCATAAACCAGCGCAGGCTGCGATCAGCTTCTCCGCATGGCACTGCATCTTCATTAACGTCAGTGTTCATGTGCGAACCGAAACACTGTCATACACAGAACAAAATTCTACTAACACTCCAATGTCTATTGTAAAAGGAAACGTATGGCCAGATTTATCAAAGCCTTTAGTATATGCCTGAACCTTTGCACATGCAACATCAGTGACATGATTTGTGATTGGAGCAAATGAACCACCTCAACCAATCGCATGCTCTCTAATTTTTTTTTTGCTCCATGCCAGTACAGTACAGTTCTTCACATATGAAATGCTTTGGTTAATTAGGCCCTTGGTGTTATGCATTGTATTCAGGCAGGATGGAGGAAATAGTCTCTTATTCGCCCGCTAAACTAAGCAAATTCGTATAGCACTGGTTCCCGGGCCTGGTCCCGGCGTACCATGAGGTAAGACAGTTTTAATGTTCAGCATTTCATTTGCGCCATACGTATTACTTTCACAGTTAACTCATTTTGTTTATGTCTGATTTCCGATTTTGACATAAAAACAGCCTGCCATGACCAGCATTCAGAACCCATGGGGTAGAGGGTGCTAGGAAAGTTTAATGACCAATATCTCCCATCTCCCTTCCCATTCCTTTTGGCCCTTCTACCCTGGCAAGATTAGATTTCACTGCAGCAACTTCTAAGTTTTTTCCTTGGACATCAGCACTGAATATAATTTACTAATAAGAATTTACCATCACCCAATGGAAAATTTATACTAACATAATTCTATCCCCTCACAACAAAACTAGAATCAATTCAACCGTTTTTCTTCTCAGACCATTGATCCTTGACCACAGTGCTTGGTCTGAGCCACCTCAGTAAATATACCACTGCCAAAATGGACAACCTCATTTTTACCCTGACGGTGAATTTTTTGTGAGCATATAAATAGTGGAGTATTTCTTGTGGGTGTTTACCATTTTTTGTTTTGGCACATTAGCACAGAAAAATATGTTTTCTGATTTCGCAGGGGTAGGGTGGGTGTCCCTCTGTCAGCAGAACACAATCTATAATTAGTACACACGCTCCCAGCAAAATCGTTTTGTAAAAGAAACCTGTAAAACAATCTAATGTCTGCAGTCAAGTATGGGTCACAAGGCAGACTGGAGCTGAAGTCATTTGAACTTCTGGAGACCATTCTTTGGAACGCAAATGCAAAACAAATGGATAATAAAGGCGGTAAAATATCGCCGAATATCAAGATTTTGATTTTGTTTGGCAGATACGTAACACCTAAATACAGCCAGAGGAAGAAATTCCCTGACAGGAAAGCAGGGGGCCTCCAGGGGACGTGAAGCCTTGGTATTTAGCTTTGCTACATTTGGTAAACGTAACCTTTAGGCTCGTACATTTGAAGGTGCAGATGGGCTGTGTATGCGTGAAATGCAGACTATGACCCATGATCCTCTTCCGCATGTGCTGCCCATGGGAAAGGGGCCCCTGAAGGCTGTGGGCCCCAGAGCTCCATCACTCCCGGTCAGTGTCACAGCCAGTAACTATTCTATCCAACCCTACTGCCCGCATCCGGCCTTCAGACCGTCGTACTGCCTCATCGCCCCTGCTTCATTACCTTCCAAATAACTCCCTCATATTTAAGATGGAGATTATCGGAGGTTCAGGGTACTTTTTTATCACCCCTATGCCCTCCGCCTGACTGAGAATTCAGCACTTAGAGTTTCGCGATTTCTTTTCAGGTTTTTGGTGGTTAAAAGGTGTTATTGTCGTGTTCCAACCTGTGAACCCTGCAAAGAAAATTGGGGACTGTGTTGGTTATGTTCTATTCGCTCTGAGACAGGTTGGGTCACACTCTGCTTGTGTCATGTAGCTATCACAGCATACGTAAAGTTCAAAATTTCCTGCTGCTAGCCCAAAGGACTGCGTATGGGGCTACTCAATCATGCATCCAGTCTTCAGGCCATTCTACCGTCTGCTGACTAATCCTCCTTGCCACAGTTTCTCTTCCTGTCATTATTTCTGTCTGGACTGCCCTCACAGCGGGGCTAATCAACCTCTCTCTTCCCTTCCTGTGCCAGCTTGGCGCAGTGGAGCATTATATGGTAAACGGTATGATGGTTTTCTTGAACATTTAATGACGTTGTATGTGCGTTCTCCGGTCTGAATGTGTCGGCAGCCCCACTCCGTATAACTGTTGCTCTCAGATGGTCTCACGGATGCTCACTGTGGATAAGAGCATCTGCTATATCGCTGTAATGTAATATGATGTGATGATCTGCTATATCACCGTAATGTAATGTGATGTCATGATCCGCTATATCACTCTAATGTAATGTAATGTGATGTCATGATCCGCTATATCACTGTAATGTAATGTGATGTCATGATCCGCTATATCACTGTAATGTAATGTGATGTCATGATCCGCTACATCACTGTAATGTAATGTAATGTGATGTCATGATCCGCTATATCACTGTAATGTGATGTGATGTACTGTAAAGTAAGGAAGCTGGGGGATCGTTTGGCGCAGATGGATCTGTTGACAGAAACTGTGAGGGCGTGCTCGAGAGATTTCCCACCGAGCTGTTGACATGGGAACGGCTGCGATCACAGATGTCCTAAAGGAGCTGAGTGTCTGTAATAAAGCACCTAGTGGCTATACTATGGCACAGGTTAACCAGGTACCCCGCCCCCTCAAGTGGGTTTAGGGGGTGCAAACTGGGTTCTGGGTAATTCCTTGTAGTCAGAGCATGACGAGCTGAAGCCAGCAGTGCTGTACCTCCCACTTCTGGAGGATGGGCGGGTCTCGTTGATCTTAAGAGCAGATTTGTGGCTCTATCGATGTACCCTCTGACCCGATGTATATGCACAACATACAAGTTCACACAAATCCAGATACAATTTCGTAACTTCAGTGTTTGAATTGTGGTCGTTCGCTTTATTTCAAATTTTGGATTAAGTTAAGACATAACCTGGCACCATTTTCATATGAACAATTCTGAACAGACTGGCTTTACAAATTGTGTTTTGCACATGTAGCACTTCTATAAAAGGCAGTTAGACAAGCAGATTGTAGGAAAGTGTGACAAAGATCAGTTAGCTTTGGTCTTGACTGTCTATTAAAAGGGTTTCGGTGTGGTTGCTTTTCGAATTGCTGGCACAATGGAATCTAGCCTATGAAGAATCTGACCTTTCTTCTCTTGTGCAGAGAGACATAAGCATAAAAGCTGTCAAAAACAAATCCACAAGGAAATAAACAAATGTAAGCAGACACAACAGAGCAGGTGCGAGTGTATGACCTTGTGCATACATTTGAAATTGCTCTGTTGTCTGTAAACTGGGTCCAAAAACATTCACTGACCGCCCGGCAGATGCAGTGCGACTTTCACCTGCCGTGGCAACGCGCACAGAGAGCCGCATCCTCACAGTTTAGAGTATAAATGACAGGAGAGGGCCATAGGAGAAAGTGCAGTTTCACAAGAATTACTCTGCAGCTAAAGCATGCACCTGGGAAGAAAACGTTTTATACTTAGTTAAGGAAGGTCATATAGAACTGGTCTGCTTGTTTCACTTACTTTTTCTTTGCGCTTAGCTTTGCATGAATTTTGATTTGTATCCATGTCTGTTAATCTAAAGTAGGCCACTTAGCCATCACAAGCAACTCGATCTATGAAAAAAAAGTTGGGCCATCACTCGTATATCAGGTGAACCTTCCAGAAATATACCACAAACATCAGCTGGAGGGGCTTGCAGCAGCATATCAGGGGGACTCAGAGAGCAGAGGATTGTCGACAGAGGACTTGCGGTCACCAACAGTGTTAACTGCCCCTGCCCCTGATCAAAACATTGCAACTGCCTTCAGTCTTCTGCAGGTTTAACACAGAACGGGTAAGCACCTTCAAATTTTTTTTTTGGCAGTTTGGCGCCACATTGAAGTGCTTTTTTGGGCATTGAAACACCTTTAAATAACTCTTTACTTGTGCTTGCTAATAATTTTGTGGAGGACGAACTTCAAACTCATAGACTATTGATAATATCTCTCAAACGTTCAAACGTAAGTGCAACACTAAACTGGTAGAATGACTCGTTTTAATTTACCATGCATTCAAACAGCCATTTAATATTATTTTGATTTTTAAAATAATAACAATTATTGTTAATGTGAATGAAAACTTCTTGAATGACCACAGAATGAGCTTCTGTGCCTAAAAGGCTGAAAAAATACCCGTTGATTAAGTTACCGGTCTTTGCTTCTCGCGTGCCACTATTAAAAGTGGTAATGCCAGCATGTGCATATAGAAACTGATATCTAAAAAGAGAGCGTGAGCCCGCGACGATGCATGTATAATACAATAGCATTTTAAGTAGCCTTGCTGTATAGCTGACTATGCATGTATAGTACAAATAGCGATCTCTGTGTACACCGATCACACGTGCACAAAAGATCCATTGCATAGACTTCTAAGCAGCTGGGCGACACATAACCCGTCCCATGACTTGCAAAACACGTTGCATAAAATCAAATACACAGTGCCCTTCAGCGTGTCATGTCCCAGCACAGAAAACAGCCTGACACTTAAGGACTGCTTGACCTGAATGCGCTTTACTGAAAAACGCATTACAGTGCATGACTTTACTGAAAATTACACAGTGCAAGATTATATTTGAATAAATGCAGTGTACTAAGCACGGTTTTTATGGTGCGGAAAACTCTGCTAATGCTAACATTAACGCAGTTGGTCGAATTCTTTGAAAAAAACGTGCAGTGATAAAACTGTAGAATTTATTTTTCTTCCCCTGCTTATCCTCGTTCACACTTCCAACCAATCAGGTGTCAAGACATCAAAACTAGTCGATAAAGACTGCCAGTCACCAGCAAATGTTTAATTTTTGAAGGTAAAAACGTTGACATTCAGCTGCGCTTCACACACGGATAATTAAAGGTTTAAGCCAAAACAAAACAGCGGGATACATTACACTCTAGGAGCCCTTAATGGCTGTTGTAATCTGGGGAAATTATCACCTTTTGATGCAGTAGAAACAGTCACTGGAAGCCAGACTGTCTACACATTGATGTATTTGATCGTTCCGTTTAATCTTTGTGTTGTCTCTACTCTGACAGGATCTACCTGAGCCGACAATCAGGAGGAAGAAGGATCAAATCAAACTCCAAAGACCACAGTTGTGCGCTTAAGAAAGGTAGTCAACGAAAACCTTCATCATTAAGGAAGCACACGCATACTCACACCCTTGAAGATGATTTACAAAGTTAGTTAAACAAATGTCCCAATACACTTTAGTTTTTATTCAAGATTTTCCATAAACAATACACTACATAAACATGAGTAAGACTCGGAACAAATAGCATTATTAGAGAATACATTTCATAGAAAACTAACAAATATCATTTCTATGAATAGGGCCATCATAGTGTGAGATGTTTAGGGTTCCTCCATGACATCAGATTACAGCTCAACCTGAGAAGTCTTTTGTTTTCCAACCTTGTTATAAATAGGGGTAAAATGTTTGTGCCTCTCTGCCGCTGAGACTAATTTTGTCATCAGAAAAGTCGGGGAGGTTAAGTACGCAACACACCTACCGAAGGGAAGAGAATGGATTTGGCCAAGTTCAAGGAAACATAACTCTGTCTCTAGTGAGGCATCCCAGTGAGAATGTGTAAGACACCGTCTACCCCTGACATTTTGAGCGAATGGTCATGATTTGGGTGGAAAGTGATATGGGGAGAAAGGAGGCGTCTCAGAGCTTTCTTTACCGTGTGCTTCCCGTGGATGCATAACCCCGGCTGGAAAGTGGACGTTTGAAGGGCTTCAGAGCCAACACAGTGCATTATATGTTCTGAGACATTTTCCTATTCATGATTCCTGCTAATTCTCAGTAAATATTTTCAGCTGTCATACAGGACATTAAGAATAAAGGCTATATAAAACAGAACTGTCATGTCTGGCAGCTCTGTTTGGCAGATCAATATGGTGTTGAGCCAATTATAAATTAGGAGCCAATAAGTATGAATAAATATGACAACAGTCCTGTTTTTTCTCCATTGTTTTACAGGTAAAAAGAGCAACTGCTCCCGCGCAGTTGTCATTGGCTTGACACCAGAGCCAACATGGCGGCCTCCAGTTTGTCCATGTCTGGCGCAGTGGCCCCAACGCTCGGCTACGACGACTACAGCCTTTACAGCGGCCTGTCGGAGGAAGAGATGATCGAGCTGGCCATCGAGCGCAGCCTGGCCGAAGCCCACGCCGCCGGAGCCCAGTCCGGAGCCTCGAAGGCCCCCGCCCTTCAGCTACGTCAGAATCCAGTCCGTCAAAACCCAGTCCGTCAAAACCCGTCGGTGCGGCGCACGCTCCCGTCCCGGCCGCAGAACACCCCCCCGCCAGCCAACCCGCCCAGGTGAGCTCCGGTTACACCTGCCACCTCTGGGACACTGGTCTATTTGAGGATTGACATTTATTATCCGACTACCTGGGTCTCTGTTTGAGTTATTGTGTGAGAGGTCAGTGGAGGTTTGACATTGGACCTTCCGATCCATAAATGAAGCAAGTGCATTCCACCAGCTTAGCTTACCACTCGCAAACCATGCAAATCCACAATATTTATCCTGAATTGCAGTGATAATGGTTCATTTTAAAGCAATTCAAGGTTGCGTTATACAGGGTTATACAATAGAATAGAATTAAACATTCACATTTTAACAAAGCTACTTTTTCTAAAACTATACAAGTTGTTCAAAATTAACATGACATATTTTGGCACAAATCCGGAAGACTGTTATCTATAAATGAATAGGTGTTTATGAAAAATACTTTAAAGATTTTATAAACTAATATCTTAGATTTGGAGAACACCATAATGCATTTCTTATAGTTTAATAGAGGGCTGTCATGTATTTTACCTTAAAGTTTTAAAAAATATTAGTTTTCTCCTTCGTTAGTTTGTTTATTTTGACACTCAATGGTTTAGCCGCCAGCAGTTTGCAGGAGTTTACTTGCAAAAACATTGGAGCCAAGAATAGCCCCATACCATTATCAGTTTGAGTGGCTTATTGTTGCTGGCAGAGGAACGAGAAAGCAGGGCAGCGAAATTATTCTTGGAAAGCACTCAAGGGGCTGCAGAGAGCGGGTCTCGGTTTGACTGACTGCTTTGTGATTGAGACACGGCATCTGAGAGTCCAAAGCCGGTCAAATTACAGGAATTTAAAGGCTAGCCCACGTTTTTACTTTTCCTCAAAAGTGTCAGGTTACATTTGTGGGCAGAGGCCATGTTTGCTGGTAAACGGTGACATTTTTAATACCTCCGCCGGTCGTTGTTTTTTAAAAAAAACCTCTTGACGAGCGCGGTCCACAGCCGAAGCACACGGAGCGGTCATTTCTCATACCGGATGAACACCAGCTGGCAGGACGGCTGTGTGAGATCGCTGCCTCTCCTCTGTCGCCCCTGTTACACGCTCTGGTGTATATATGTGGGTGTTGTGGGGGCCACGTGTGAGGGGCGAGCCAGCGCAGCACCTGTCCCCAGGGTGTCAGTGTCCCTTGTCTGAGCCAATGGGCTCTCAGTCAAGTACAACTGTCTGAGACATTCACAAAGCTAGGAGAATGCTAACATTCCTTATGTCTAATGTTTAATATACAATTTGTCAAATTATTTTTTGATCCGTCGACCAATCACCAATCACTGCATTGGGGAGATTTTGGTTTTCATTTAAGTTTTTTCGTTCATTTGATTCAGGATACCTCACAACCAAAATGTCAATATTAGTTTAGATTTGACAAGGGAGTACAATTTAACACAAATATCATACATTGTCAGTAATTAATATATGCTGTCGCTATCATCCTTTTAGATTTTAACATACAGTCAAGAGCTGTTAAAAATGATACCACTGGTCCTTTTTCTCAAGACTACAGCGCTAAATATCAGCAGCTGAAATTAACTTTAGTTTTAATATTATGTTCAATAAATTTTTCATTGCGTCTATTCCAACAGAAACATGCATCTTTAAACCATTACTAAATAATGTAACACATTTTGCATTTAGCTTGTCAAAGTGAAATGTAGGTCACAAAAATAAAGATTTCTGAGTTCCGTTGATATTTTTAGCCCAACAACGGGCAATTGGTGAAAAGCAGAATAAACGTAAAAATAAGCTTCAGCCATTTCACGTATTTTGATATCTTCCCACACGCAGGCACACATAGCTCTGTATTATGTATCATGACCAAACGTAATGAAATATGACCATTGATACCCCATTGAATACGATCTGCTTCACAGGGAGAATATACCAGAAAAAATAGTGAATATCGAGGGCCACTTCGTCACCGGCAACGGGAAGCGCATGGTGAGGTGGAGAAGATATGACGGGAGCCTGCAGGTGTCGCCAGAGCCTTTAGAGTGAGTATTGGGTGAACGGGCCGAATTACTCGGCTGCGAGTGGAGTAATAAATACTCCGTGGGCCATATTTCCCGAAGCCTTTAGCACAGGTTAATACTTCTGCTCACCAATTAAAATGACATGATTTGTGAGAGAATGACCAACGTGAACCAAATGGATGCTCTCTTAGTCTTTTTGCACCAACAAAACAGTGCGGCATGCACTGTAGGCCTTAGTGAGTCGGGCCCTGTATGATTTGAGGATATACGTTAGTCAGAAATTTTAAGCACATTCATACTTTGTAAGTATATGTGCTATTATTTTGGAGTAACCTAAAAGGTCAGTGATAAATCTGTTTTTCAAAAGATGATATTCCTTAATGTATGCCTTTACCAGGGCTTTTTTTTTCAGACAAAAACTGAAAAATTGGACTGACCTGATAACGGAATTGTGCAAAAGTATAATCACCGTTTGTAAGAGCGCGGTGATACAAAAATAATACAAGATGACGATTGAACGCTAACCTCCGAACACATTTCACGTACAGGGAGGCAGACCCATTGTTCCACGCCATCTGGGAGGGCAATGTGGAGCCGGGTGAGAGAACTGGTTAAATCTTCGGCAAAAAGTATGACAGAGCCGTACAGAGACGGGTGGATAGCGTTGCATGAGGCTGCGTATTACGGCCAGAGGGAGTGCATTGAGATTCTGCTGCGGGGTGAGTACATATCGCTATACCTGAATAACATAAATACGGCAATACACTGTATGCACACTGAATGATGTACACCTGCATACATATCCACGTGCGTAGGTACATATGTATAGGTCAGAGACCAAGGTATAGATTACATGACACTACATAACATTAAAGGCATTTAGCAGATGGCCTTGTCTAGGGTGACCTACAATGCAAAGTGCTGAGTCAGAGACAGTACTGCTACAAGTCCGAGACGGAAGTAACAACATAAAATAGGACATGGACCCTGTAAAGAACCTGTTGAGGAAGACGAGACCGAGAAGTTTATACACGAAGAAGGGAGGTCTGTCAGGCGAGTGTCTGAGTGCAGTGCTTCTGGTTTAATGACTTTCACGTAATGATTCTTGGTACACCAGGACAACCAGGTATTTGAGTCAACCCCCTGGATAATCACCAGGAACTTTAACTAGAATTGAAAGGTAATGCATTCAAACCAAGGCCAGCAGGCTGTTCAGGAATGTGCCGGAATCCTCAATAGGTTTTGCCACCCTGACACACATTTCTCAGGGCCAATGCGCTGTGTAATTTCCTCTTACTGACGCTGACCTTTAGGAGTCACATGCCTCGTTTACCTCCTCGTCCGATGCACGTGGTGCTTGCGTTGGTCCGGTGTAACTGCTCCTTCCACCTACACGCTCTCCGTAACTCCTTCCCCAGGCCAGCCCGGCATGATAAACAAGCGCAGTAACAAGAACCAGACCCCCCTCTTCCTGGCTGTGAGCCGCTGCCGTGTGGACTGCGTGGAGCTCCTTCTGGAGAACGGTGCGGACCCCGACATACCCAACGCGGCCAAGGAGACCCCCATTCTAAAAGGTAACGTGGAAGGTGCTTGGAATTGTACACTTGCCGCACAATTCAAACCACACCAGACAAAACAAGCAGTCCGAGGTTGATTTTTTTTCTACTGAACACTTATAAGTAATATGATTTTTTTGTTAAAATTCATGGTACATCTCTGTATTGTTTGGTGCTTTTGAAACCCAGGTTTTTGAACAGACATGAGTCGGTGGGGGTCTTTTGTTGAGCATGATTCTCACGCGTTCAGTTAATAGCGACATTCCCTCACCATGCGAGTGATGAAAATTCATGAACCAGCATCTAGCACCTGTGTGATGACTGCAACTTTCAATATAGCATGTCCCTCTCCCAAAATGACCTCCCATCAGCTTGTGAGCGAGAGAACCCCGAAATTTTGGCCATTCTCCTGAACCATGGGGCCCTGGTGAACAAGCCCTGTACGCAGGGGTGGACGGCTCTTCACGAATGCGTGTGCCGTGGTAACGTGGAGATCTGCGAGATGCTGCTGAGAGCTGGAGCCAAGATCAATGCCCGAAACATGTATGGCATTTCCCCGCTCTTCACAGCGTCCCAAAGTGGAAAAGTTGAGTCCCTTCGCTTCTTGATCAAAAATGGTGAGCTCCTCTTGGTTGTGTGTCCAAGACCCTAATTCCTCTGATATTTATTGATTTGGTCACCTGAGTTTTAGTCCATAACACATGCTCCAAACAGGATAAGATAGTTTTAAATTGTGGCATCTGGTGTCAGCAGAGGAAGTCGGTAGATTTAATGTGCCATGGCAAGACACAAAAAAAGGCCCTTGCGGGAAGTAACTCGCCAACCTACACTTATTTTAATTGCACTTACTATGCACCGGTACAATTGATATTTCCTTTTTTTCACAATTTCTCTTTTGCTGATGCAGGTTTTGTTTAACCAGGTAGGGCAACTGAGAAGCCAATTCAAATTTTGTGATGTGCTTTTGGGAGCAAGGAGTCCAGTTAGCCAGATGCAAGGGATGACTGGGTGGCCTGCTGGTGGGAATTTGATGAGGATACCATGGATAACAACCCTACTGATTTGATTTTAAAGTTCCATGGGATCTTTAACAAACACATCAGTTCTTTAACGTCTCATCCGGAGGACAAAACCTCCTGAAGTGCAGTGTCCTCATCGCTGCTCAGAGCATTACCTGCTCTAGAGCAGCTTATGTTTTCCCAGGAGCTCACCCATTCAAGTGCCAATCAAACCCCACTCTACCTAGCAACAGTAGCTGAGACGAATCAGTACGAAAAATAATGATGTAAGACGGAAAATTTGACAAAAGAGGGTAAAAAGGTGGTACGTTTGCTGTGGTTGTGACCGGTATAAATACGCATGCAGCTTCGAAGCAGGTTCTCAGTCGGCCAGTTGTACGTTCCATGTTTCACATACAGCGACTACAGTGAATATCGTGGCCCTGTGTTCGTTGTAGGCGCGGATGTCAACACCCAGGCGAATGACGGGGCCACGGCTCTTTACGAAGCCAGTAAGAACGGCCATGAGGAGATCGTGGAGCTCCTGCTGTCCCAGAATGCAGATCCCAATTTAGCAACCAAAGCCGGACTCCTACCTCTGCACATCGCAGCCCAGCGGGGGAATGATGGGTAGGCACAGTTAAATTATCCATACTGCTCACCTTTTGAGTTCACCTAATTGCATAGAGGTTTCATTCATTCATTCATTCATTCATTCATTCATTCATTCATTCATTCATTCATTCATTCCAGCTTTACTCTGCTTATTCCTCACGAGAATGTTGTGACGCTGGTCAGATCTCACCAAGTGAAACCTCGGTTTTGAACGCACTATTATTATTATTATTTTTCATGCCAGAGAAAAGAAAGTTAATTCTTTACATAGAAGCTGAGAAGCTCAAAAACAGTCAGTTTCAAAGCAGTATGTTAAAAAAAAAATTCTTCCAGACTCTACTGCTTGGTAATTATCTTTATTTTTATGTCTTTATTATAATTATCTTTGGAGGTGGAGGTTTCACAGTAAAAAAATTCTCATCTGTATAATTATGTCTTAGTGTGATTTGTATTAAAAATTGAATTTCAAATATAACAAATCGGAGGGAATTATTATTACTGGCAAAGGGAAGCAGCAGTATTATTAAATGTGACATCATACAAAGCAGATCCGGTGATGACCACAAAAACCCCATAAGTGGAAACCCAAAGCACTGTGTATACTAGCTGTGTTGGAGGTGGTTGTAATAGTGGTATGCTTCACTTTCTCATATTGTTTTCAGACAAAGGCTGCTCTCCAATATGAACTACCCCTTGTGTTCTCAGTCCTCTGTTAAGTAAGTTTGCGTGGCAGGCGGTGGTAAGAGCTTCAGTTTATGTTGTACCAGGGAAGCATTCCCTTAACCAGCTTTAACCTTAGCTTTGCTGGAGTGACAGCTACTTCCAGCTAGGACCTTAATCCATTCATGCTCTTTTTCGTGTTTATGAAGATAATAATAATAATAATAATAATAATAATAATAATAATAATAATAATAATAATAACATGAATTTGAATATGAATAAAACATGAATTTGCGTATCACTTTGCCTCAGGTTTAGTCTTGTGGAAGCAAGCCACAAAACTACCAGCCCTACCACAGATTCTGGTGTTGGCCTGGAAACAACCATGCCGTGGAAGGAGTTACCAAACTCCATAATGATACTTTGTCCAGTAATATAATGTTGAGCAAAGCTATCAAAGAACACGATGACTTCTCAGGAAGCAATAGTCAATGTTTGAGAAATTTTAACCAAGTAAAATTTTTCTATCAAAAGACTGAACCTTCAAATCACCTTGATTTTTGCTGCACATTTTGATAGAATGTTTAGTGCATTGTGGCTATGTCTGTCGATAACTATCCTTCTGCGATAGTTTAATTTTATTTATTTTTACCGTTATTAGGAGGGCACTTCATGTTTTCTTGCGCATAGGGGCATCTATGAGGGCACTTTCTTGGTGTTTTTTAACCAAACGGGCACCGGGGGAACCTCTTCTCTCTCGAGGGCGCTTATTACATTTTCTCGTTCAAAGGGCAGCTCAGTAGGGCACCTCATCAGGTTTCCTCCACTGGAAGGGCATCCTCGAGGGCACTTCATGCTTTCTTGCACGTTTCTTAGGGCACCCAGGTGGGCACTTTTGCAGCGTCCTCCACCCGCCCTCCGAGCACACCAGCGGCAAACAATACAAATTTGTAGCAAGACGGACAGAAGGTTGTCTTGCTTCATTTCCTGTACTTCATTCAAATACCTGTGAGTTGTCAGAAATGCAGTGGAAACCAGCTACCCCTGCGAGGTTTCCGGTAAAGCTCAGCTCTGCGGTTCCACCAATGGATAGGGAATAACAGTGTTCCCTTAACCATCAATTCATGATCGCATGCTTTCACTCCGACTTTTGATAAGGAGAATTTTAAGAGATCTGGTTTGCTGTGTGGAGAAAGTGAGGTTTGTCTTTAACGGTGCTAACGGTGTTAATTTGTAACTGACACCACCGACTCCATACCACCGTGATATCTCCAAAGACATGGTAGGACTAAAAGATGAAGCCTAGAGAAACCAGTAATTCATTTTACTGCATTAAAAAGTTATGGTCTCTTTCAATAACTATCTGGGGTTTCAAAGATAAACAAATAGCTACTAGCTTGCTAATGTAGCTAATGTGCAATAAAGCTATGGTTTGTCAGCAGTAGTGGTTTCTGTCATGGCAGAAATGTCATAGCCTCTGGAATCGTGTGAAGTGTGGCTTAAATGTTTAGACTAGACATACAGTAGCCATACCAAGGGGTGTGTTTGCGCCCTTTGAACTCCCAGTGACCCCTTTGCACTGTGTCCCTCCTATCCAGAATCGTGTCCATGCTGATTCCCGTCACCAGCAAGGCCCGGGTGCGTCGCAGTGGCATTAGCCCCATCCATCTAGCTGCCGAACGCAACAAGGATGAGGTCCTGGAGACCCTGATCGACGCAGGCTACGACGTCAACGCCACGCTATCGGAGGATCGCTCCAAGATGTACGAGGACCGCCGCAGCACCGCGCTGTACTTCGCTGTCGTCAACAACAACACCGATGCCACCGAGATGCTCCTGGATGCAGGTGCCGACCCCAACCTGGACACCTTCAGCCCACTGCTGGTGGCCCTGAGACAGGGCTGCATCCAGACGGTCACTCTCCTGGTGGAACACGGCGCCGATGTCAACGCGTTCATCTCCACCCATCCCACTTCTTTCCCTGGCACCGTTATGTTCTGCATGAAGTACCTGTCCTTGCTCAAGTACCTGATGGACAATGGCTGTGATGCTTTGTCCTGTTTCCAGTGCCAATATGGCAGCAACCCACACCCGCCCCTAAAGATGACTCGCCATAGGGACAACACGGATGACATAGGCGAGGAGCCCCCCAAAGTTCCCGTTCAGGTAGGGATGCCAGTGCTCGGTTATGCTGGTTGCAATAGTCGCAAAGATTACTTGTTTGTTTTGTGCAGAATTCCTCATATTTCTTTTGCATCATTCCCACCAGTTTTGTGAGATGATTTCTGCAGACATTAACTCGCGTTGGGCCGGACCCATCATCGACGTACTCCTGGACTACGTTGGCAATGTGCAGCTATGTTCCAGACTCCTTGAACATCTGGACAGCTATGAGGACTGGGCTGTCATCAAAGAGAAATCAGGTGAACACACACACACACACACACACACAGACTATTCCATGTGCATTTGCTATCTCATGTATTTTGATATTGAACAGTGTTGGTTCAATATCTGTAGCCCTGTCTAAAGTCATGACCTTGTTTGAACTGATCTTTCCTCGTGTTGCCAATTCTCACTTGAAACTTATTTTCTGTGTACATGGACTTAATTATATCATCAAAGTTTAACATAGTTCTTCATGCCAAACGGAATTAAGTGTTTATTTAAAATCAATGAAGCATGCAAAGATGTTTTGGAAGACCTACCTATCCATCAGGGCATGTAGGATTTAAATTTGACATGTAGTGCAATGAGCTGGAAGCGAACATCCCATCTCTTTTGCACCAAATGTTATTGGAGAACAGAGGGGGACAACTCCGGCTTCAGAAAGTAAAAGTCATACCACGTATTTGTTCTGCCCATTCACTAAACCAGGTGATTGTAATCAGAACAGCTCTTCAGCCAGGTAGATGAGCTAATTAGTGAACTCACCTGGTTGTAGTGAATACATGGTCGGACTTTCACTTTCTGAAGCTGGAGTTGTCCATCTCTGTTGGAGAGTGCAGACCAAAGTGAGTTTTTTGACATGTTGTTAGAGACACAGTTGACATGGCCCCTTAAACTTCAGCCTCACATAATCAAACTGCAGTTTCTGACATGGGTCTTTTTTGCTGAGGAAGGTTCCTAACTGAGTGAAATGACCGGAAGTATCAAAGCGGCAGCCATGATAAGAGCGGTTTGAATTCTCCAAATGCAAAGGAAAAGCGTTTCAGTGCTTCCTTTCCGATCTCCTTTAGCATAGGGTACACTGGACCATCCTTTACCAAATTCCTTGCAGCAGCAACAGATAAAGCGACACACAATTCGGTCATGTGCGAAAATAAACGATCAACATGACCGACAAGGGACGCAGATCATAGATGCATAGGCTTATAATCATATCATAATCAGCATATTAACCATAACACAGAAGTCTGTCTTTCAAGAAAAAGATATGAGACGATTTTAGCGAGATGGTGTTTTTAGTTCAACATGTTTGAAACTTGATACGGAGCCCCTTAAGTCCCAAAAGGTGATATGGTTTTGATCTTGTGCGCACAAGATAAAACTTATTCCCACAAGATCATAACTTGCGCATAAAAGATAAAAAAATATCATCTTTTGGGATTTTAGGGGTTCAGAAGAATGATGATATGTACAGTAGTAGATTTGTAGGCCTAACATATGTTATGCCTATCATGTATACATTTAACAATTATTTTCATACATTCATACTAATTGGGATTCATGTTGATAAATATGAATGGACAGTAGGGTGAGCAACCATTCTAAATGTGACAACCATTTCGTTTCACTTTTGTGCCTGGTAGCCTATATTCCTTTTTTATGTCAATTCCAACCTTGGTAATGAAGTAATATTTTTCACCAGGGTGTCCTTGTTTATATAACCTGAATGAAACAACACGGTAAGAACACACGGGGCTAAGTATCTAAGATGCGCTTGTAGCAGTCCATCTTCAAAGAATTGTTGTTTCACCACGGCAGACTCACGTAAATAACAACCGCAGTCGCATAATTACATAGCCTAGTGTAAGTGCAGTCGGATTCTCTTACCACCGCGGTTGACTTTTCTTAAGTCTTTATGAATTCTCCTTCACATCTTTCCTTGACCTCATGACTTTTTCCATCGAGGTCAAGGAAAAGTGGTAAGGAAAGGACATGGGACGAAATTTTTTTGACTATTTGAACGCAGCCATGTTTTTAAAAACACAGTGGACATGGCCCCTTAAATTTTAACCTCACATGACCTTTCAGAGCCCCCCCGTCCCCTGATGCAGCTGTGCCGGATGAAAATCAGTGGGCTGCTGGGTAGGAGGAGACTGAAGCACATGGGCACCTTGCCCCTTCCAGCGCGACTAATCAAGTATCTGAAACACGAGGAGCGAAACAGAGATGACGACTTTTGACCTCTGACTGGTCTGTGACAGTGCCTCGGTATATATTTCTGGTTCCGCACAACAAATGTCCAGTGTTTTTAAAAAATGTATATCTTTGCTTTCCATATTTTTATAAAAACGTTTACTTTTGAGAAAAAAATGGTGGTTTACCCATACACGTGCACACACGCGACTGCACAAACTATCATTGTGCGGTACGTAAAAAGCCACCATTATCTACGAGACAGTTGTGCTTTGGTTGCAACACGTGCTACTTTTGACAGCATGCATGTAATTACCACCCTGAATCAATCTGAAGAGTAAACTGTGATACTTTACTGTAATGAAAAACATCATAGCTCAAATCTACGAATGGTGCAGTTTCTGAATGGTGCAGTCTCCTCTGGGAACATTGCGATTTACAGTAGAATTTAGTGAATGTGTGAGGATTGTTATGAATTTATATGGCTGAAGATACTCCAAAATCTAACCTCCTCTTCAATAGAGTGAACAGATGAGATGCAGAAACATTGTACATTCTAACCACCTACAGCGTCACTCAGGAATAATAAGAACCGTTCTCAATCAAATATCAAAAAAGTCAATTAGCGATTGCTGAAAAACCTGAAACGACAGTGACTTGCAGAAAGAGACTTGCATGCAGTGACCCGTGCAGTCTGAATCAGCATGGTGAACGCTGTAAATTTACGATTGTTGTGTAAACCTTCTAAGGATACTGTGACAATAAATGTGACTCGATTTCTTCTTGCACATCAACTCAAAAAAACAAAAACTTGAGAAGAACCCCCCCTTAACTCGTTGTGATACTTTTTAGCTGATACATCACATCCAGTAGTTTTGACAGCGGGGTTAACGTACAGATATTTAATGAAATATTTCCAAACTCTAACCAGACAAAGCCGTTGAATAAAAATTGAAACTGCTGATTGTTTCTCAGAACACAGGCCTAGCTGCATGCTAAATTATACGTAATATTAACGCTGAACATATGCTTAAAATGACTACTCTGGAACACGATTTGCCATGTAGAAAAGAGTACGTTTATTTCTGTGTAAATATTTACCACTAGTGGCTTATGGGATTGAAGCAGAAGAGGCAGAAACCTTTATTCGTCATTAGTCTCGGTCTTTTCTAAAGTTTATTCAAAATGATTTGAATTTCTGCCCCTCTGTTTCCAACCCACCACTGATATATACATATAGTTAAATGTTAATTTGTACAATTTTCTGAATGTAATTTTTTAATAGAAAGACTGTGGATCAGAGCAGCTTGCTTTCCATATAGTAGAAGAGTACCTCATCCTGGTTGATGCTGGGAATCCAGCAGATTGGTCATTCATTTCAGTCAAAATGGAATATAAAATTAACGTTTTCCAGGGTAGTACAGATTAATTTTTTGCTGCGTTGCATGGTAGACTTCAAAAACAACCCTTCAAGTTAACCTAAAAAGTTATTGAAAAGCATATCTGTATTAATAGGTAACACGATTGCTGGAAACAAGAATCGGAATACATGTGATGGCTTATCTTCATCCTGTCTGGCTTGTTAAATAAAGTTTATGTTTTTATATAAATACATTTTCTATTGGTTGTTGTAAATGCGGTATTTATTGTGGAACTACTGGACACATAAGATGTTAATGTTACTCTTGTAACATTGATGTTACTGGAAAAACATTTTAGTATATTCCTTTTTTTAGTTTAAGGCTAATCAAACATGGTTAGAAAAGTATGTGGCCTTGTTTGTCTTTATACAGCATGTAACATAAAATAAACAAAAAATAAAAAAAAATTCTCCTGTGAATGCTTTATTTTTTGTAATTAATATACACAATATTTCAGTGCATTATTTTCAGTACAGAACAACCCAGTGAGCTGCTCTTAAGAGCTGCTATATCTTACCTAGCTCAACAATTTTATCATACATTTTGTCCACTACTGTCACATTTGTCCACTACTGTTGTCGACGACAACACTACTATAACATCATTATCGCAGCCAGCACAATACATCCCCAGAATTTTGGGAATATTTAGGCCAGATTCAGATTGGGTTTTGACCAAATTATATCATAGTGACTGTTTCTCAGACATGATTGTAAGAATGTTACATGTTCAGACCAAGTAATTTCAAGTTCACAGGAAAATATTCCAGGTAACACTGAAGGACATCAGGAAGCTGGACAAAATTGAAGTCCTGGAAACATTTGCTATTACAGTCAAGGGAAGTTCTAAAAGTTTTTGTGTCACTGATAACTCTCTTTCCATATGTACAGGCCAAACTTTAGCTGGATACTTTGCAAAGAAAAGCAGCCAAAAAAACGGAAGGGTAATTTCCCAGCTGAGTTTTTTCCTGTCTTGGCAAAAACCCACAGAACGTAAAAAACTTGGACAGATAGCCACATTGGTTCAGACCCTTGGACAAACCTGAGTCCTTAGTCAGGCCACAGGGGTGCGCTCACTTTTCTTTCAAATGAAGCGGATACACAATTCACTGCTGTCAGTCAAAATGTGCTACATTCTGGAACTGCGAGGTTGTCACCTTGAGTGCCCCCGGCACAACACACTGTGGCATCATAATGCATAGCAGTCAAACTGAATAAGTGTACATTGCCTTTTGTCCAACATCACAGCCCAGCTCCCCAAGGTTAAACTACATGGAAATATAATAGAGCACTCTCAACAAAGATTTGGTTCAGTATTTCCTCTTGAATACAAAGCATCCAGATTATTCAAAGTAAAAATTTTTAAATGTTCCAAAACTGGCATGTGTGTCGCGCCTTCCACCCTCTTGGCATGATAAAACATGGTCCGAGGGGTTGTGGTGAGGGAGATTTTGTGCCAGACTCAAACAGGCGCGTCACGGAAATATTTGAGAGTGTTGCTTTGGCCCCCCGCAGGCATTGGCAAAGTCACAATACTGTACCGTGTCTCGCCTGACCTGATAGCTGTATTTGCCGCTATCTTGAGCCAGGCTGTTACGCCGTAGTGTTCTCAGCCTTTTGTCACAGAGTACTGTGGTCAAATGGCTCCTGAGCCGCATTAACATTTTGCTTCCACAGCAATGGAGTGAGGACCAAACCAATCCACCAATCCCCCCCAACTAACTCTGGTTTTAATGATGATGCACTAGGCCAATGCAACTCTGCAGCCATCTATGCCAGTCATTATGAGTCATAGATTACGTAACGCCTCCGGTGAAGATGCCGAAGAGCTAAAGCAGTCAAATTTAAAGATTCAGATCTGGGCATGACGACTCACAGAGGCTGCAAACACCGTTAAGTACACAATGGCATAATAAAAACTTGAATAAGGCCCCGGGTTTTTGGTCTTTATCTTTCTATACTCTATACTTATACGTATATACTCGGATATACTATACTTCTATATTCTATACTTTCATTTTGTTTGAGTTTTTGTCATATTTTCATATCGGCCATTCACAGAGTATATCTCTGACCAGAGCTGAAGTTAGCGTTTCCTGTCATATTGCGCATGCTGCCATTGGCAGATGATACTCCAACCCCATCTTTGAAGCGAAACCATTTGTCAAGCTATTTCTAATGTCGGAAGTAGTTAGAGTAGATTACAGTGTTCGCTTGTGGGTCAAGACTCCGGATTGAGGTGCTAATGAGTTGCCATGGATGCAAAATTTATTTTGAGCAAAAACACACATGCACAATGGAGAACCTGCAAACGGCACAGAGGAGTTTCCTGAGAATATAAAATTATTAATTATCCTTGTTAAATTTTGATGATCCTTGTCAAAGTTCAATCACGACAATGGTCTACCCAAGGAACAAGACTTTTGCTTATTGTTAAAGAATATTGCAATTATAAGAATATTGTTACAAATATTGAAAAGAAAATAAATAAGGACCACAAACTATATAAAAACTGCATATTTGGATGATCTCTGATCAACGCCTAGTGACTAGTAATGGTCATGAGGGGTAAAGATGTACCTTTTATACTGCATCAAAGATGTTGCACTGTTTGGTAGCACTTAAAACAGCACTTGTTTTAGGCTCAGCATTGTGGGCGTTTTGCTGTTAGCCATGCTCCGTTTACTATGCTGCATATACGTGCATTCATAGCAATATGCTGTCTTCTTGATCTTGGATATTTCTTTAAAAGACCTTTTGGATTCCTCTGTAATATTTTCAGTGGAATACTTTGGATGCACAGACAAAAAATTGGTAAAAGATTTGACCGTGACCTAGTGTTTTTTATAGTATGACCTGCTGCTCCTGTGTTAGTATGACCTTCAATATGTCCGACCCTTTCAGTCTACACGTTGCTAAGTACACGCAGAGCATTGCCAGACAGATATCCATCAGGAAATCAACAAATGCTTCAACAGCTGTAAACAGTTCTTGTCCTTATAAATAGAACCACCCCAGAAATACAGGCCTTGCCGATTTCCTTAACATTTAAATATTAATTTAAATATTTATGTTTTATTCTCACTGTTTTTTTCTTTGTACAAATTTCAGTGCATGCAGAATGAAACAAAATCTAGGAATTAGTACAAGGCAGTGCGTTCCGTTTTATGTTTTAGCTCACGGCATGGCACATGCTCGTCATCATCTGTTTCTGCTGTTTACATTAAGATTATATATCAATTTCAAGGGCCCCCGGTAATTTGTTGCCGTTGGTATCGGACTTTGAAACCGTAGCATCTGAACCTCGTAATGAGGAACTTGAGCTGAGAGAAAAGAGACAATTCAAGTTGGCTCTCGCCTCTGTGTATGTATCACATGTGAGCGGTCTTGAAATATACCACCCCTACAGAGCAAGCGTTTAGTTGAAGGAGAACAGGCAACCCTTAAGGGCAAAGGAACGCTAGCAGAGAGACATTGTTAACAGTGGACGTTGCTTTCACACCAGCGGCATATTTACACAGGTAGGTATGGGTTACTTCTTTATAACATATGAATGTATACTGACATTAACTCATAGCGCAATAATGTGTATTATGTGATTGTATATGATTGTTTAGATTAGGAGTGGCTTTTTGAAAATATGTATTGGAGTCTGAAAAGCATTGAAAAAGTAATGAATATAGCAATCTTCATCTGCTGCAAAAAAAATTATAATAATTTTTAGAATATTATTTTTTTGGCAAAAATCATCGCTTTTACGTTTTTAAAAAAATGGAGAAAAATGTGAATGTAGATTTATGATTTACTTTCTTCCTTCAGATCAAAGTGCTATGTATGTATTTACGTTATAGATCCTTCTAAATTGTTCCTGTTTCTGGGTTACTAATGCCTGTTGTTTTCACTAGGTGTCACAGGAAAGGGTATAAAGTAACTAGAGTCAAGGTCATGATGACTCTGTGAACTTTAACAGTCAACCTGTCAATCACTGAAATAAGTGAAGGTATTGTACGCCTTATGGTTTTTTTCTGTAGGTAGAGATGAGTTGAGAAGACTGTGATAACCACAGTTTGTGAAGACTATCTTTTTTTTTTTACTGATTTAGATTAAGAAGGAAAAGGAACATCCACACTGCTTTCATCTCAACATTGGAAAGAAAATGGCCACCACCAGTGTGTCCATATCTGGTTCAAGGGGTCC
Organism: Albula goreensis; assembly: GCA_022829145.1. Lineage (NCBI taxonomy): Eukaryota > Metazoa > Chordata > Actinopteri > Albuliformes > Albulidae > Albula > Albula goreensis. The sequence continues at coordinate 33,924,195 of CM040747.1, forward strand.
AACACTTGGATCTGAGGACTACAGTCTTTACAGCGGCCTGTCGGAGGATGAGTTGATTCAGCTGGCCGTTGAGCGCAGTCTGGCCGACGCCTACTCATCAGGCTCCATCACAGCAGTTACCAAAACACCTGCAGTCCGGAATGAGTCCGCGTGGAACCAGCCGACCAAGTCAAACCCCACCTTCACACGGCCCACAACTCATCCACCCCACAATGCCTCTGTGCCAATTAACTCACTTTCCATCCAGCAAAACCAACCCAGGTGAGTTAAGAGTTAAGTGTGTGCCGCAAACAGACATGGGTCTACTTGAATACCCAGAATGATGTCACATTAATTTGGTGTATTTGATTTCACATTGTGCTCAAAAAGGTTCGACTCACCACCTCCAATTTCCAGAATATCACTTTTTTTTGTTATGCAGGAACAGAAGAATTTCATTGGATTTGTTTAGTTCATTCCTCCTTTCCTCTATGTCTGGAAAAATGCACAGATGTCCTTGTACTTAACTATTCTTGACACACATACGCGGTTATGCTTTCATCGTTCTGGACAGATTTGAGCATCGTTTTAAATAGATTTCTAAATATAAACATGTTCCCATGTCCTTTATGAAAGCTTCTGTCTGAGAAACCAAGAAATTTAAGTGTTATTTGTGGACAGCGCCAAAGACTCCCATGAAACACAACCTGAGGTCAGACCAAAAGAACCAGGTCTAAACACTTTATGAGACAGCAGGGTGTCTTCTCTTCACTGTGACATGAAAAGAGGAAAAAAACAGGGCTTCATTTTTGTTATTTAGTTTTAATAATATTGCATATCCATAAAACAATCCACTGTATAAAACACTTCACGTTTGGTCATTCTTCTACTCTTTCATTAGAGGTTTGAATTGACTGAGTAACACCTTTCCGCTCGGTGTTTTGACAGACAAGTGTTTGCCCTACATAACTGGAGCTATTGCAGTATCTGCACTGTCAGCTAATTGTCAGCTGATCCTTTCCTCAGTCACGGACAGCTGTACGAGATTGAACTACAATCCCATTGGACTGAAACTATGCTGTGAGGTTTGGCCGCTTTGTAATGCCCCATGACTTGATGTCAACAACAGACGAAGATGGCCTCCCGGCCAGCCATCAGAAACCACAAAAAAAGCGGATTTTTGAGCAGTTTAGCCCGTTAACGTAGCATCCTGCATGGCTCGTCCTCCCAACCCCTGGACCGCCGAAGTGAGCTGCAGCCGGCAGCCTTGTAGAGTCGTGCATAATTGTGGATGCGATGATGTCAGTTCGCTGGACGCCATTGAGACATCTTGCACCAGTGACCCCCCCATCCCCCACCCCATGATGGGACACTCATAATCTGTCTGGACAAGCTATACATGAGTCGTCCTCATCCAGTTCAGTTTCTGCGCAAACTTGACCCATATATTTCTGAGGGAGAGCACATTTTTGTCTGCAGTCCCCCGGACCGACTCTTCCAGCGGTGACCGTAAATACATGGCATTTGAAACTGGGATGAAATTTGGGGTGTAAATTCTGAAGGAGAAAAAATTCTGCAGAACTGACTTCCTTGCCATGAGGAACACCATGGCTGCCAGCCTACCCTTGGTGATTATGGTCCACATAATCTCCACTTGACAACGGGCAAATATCTAATAGGCACCGGCAGACAGTTCTGCAGCCTATCAGAGTGAGCCACATGCTCTGGGCAGATTTTGTTCCCAAGCTATTTGCCTGCTTTGTATGGCAGAAATTTACTTACCTACACAGGATCAGTTTGTGCATAAAATGCACAAAGAACAGTGCAGGAGTTTGCAAGATTCTTGCCGTCAAGCTGAACTTATCACTTCCCACCAGAGAGCTAGTTTTTTACCAATTATCTTTCTGATATGTGCATGCAAACCAAAATAACTGAAGAATTTAAGGGGAAAACGCTCTTTAAAATTCATTCAGGATTACGCTTTATATATGTTGCTAAGCAGTGTACTTCCATACTGTTTAGGGTATCCATGTGAACTACACTTACCCAACGAGAGTTGAACAGTAGTTTTATCATTTATGCCAACTCGATGGGGCATATTACGTTGTGTGGTTTTGTTCCCACAGTGGAAGAAATGCTGAACCCCAGCACTGCACACCATCGAATGAAGCTACCAGGAGTTACTCCTTCATCTCGGACAAAGGACAGCGATGTGTGGCATGGCGGAGATATGATGGGTCGATGTATATCACTCAAGAGTCTGAAGAGTGAGCGTACTTTTTTTCTGCCAACATTTTCACTCGTCCACTGTAAAATTTGGGAACTTCACAAAGGCACAGCTACAAACAGTTCACTCCTTAAAAGTATTGCCGAAGTATTAAAGCTTTCAAATCTGTAAGAGCTGAAACCGCCTTACATTTGTCAATTTCGTGCTTTCTCAAGTTCCCTCTACAGTGCTTCTTGTCACATGATTCATTGCCATAACTTCAAAAAAATATTTTATTCAGTAACACATTGATTTATTGAGCTGCCAAATACAAAAGTGTTCATAATATTAGTATAGAAATGGCCTGTGTTGCATATTTCTTTTTCAGGCCTTTGGACCCCATTGTTGAAGCTATTCAGAAGGGCGCGGTGGAGACTCTGATTAAAATGTTGTGGAGGGGAAAAAGCCTCGCAAATCTGAACAAGCAGGGGTGGACCCCCCTGCATGAAGCTGCTTTCTATGGTCAGGAGAAATGCCTCCAGGTCATACTGAAGGGTGAGCAAATTGACAAACATCACACTCACTTCTCAGATATTTTGCTTTATCTGGGTAGGCTCTGAACAGGGAATTATGGGAATTGGTTCTGTGCAAAGACCATTCAGGTCTGTTTTTCCAAATGTATCAATAGTATAACTATTCTAGTACCTTTACCATCTGAGCCACGTGGTTCATTTGTTTTGTTATTTATTTACTCTTCCATTCATTAATTCTATTTTTAACGAAAATTTTGCGAAAATGGTTGTTTTTTTAAATCAGATTTTGAAGTATTTTCAGATTTCAACCGAACATATTCACGGTGATTTATTTTCACATTTATTTCCGGCTCATCCTTGGTCTTCCTTGTGTGTACCTGGTTTCTGGGCATACCTTAGTTGCTCCAGGTGTGGAGGTTACCTGTGTGATGTGCGTCTCCCCGCTGCAGCCCACCCTGAGACAATCGACAGCCGCACCCGCAAGCAGCAGACCCCCCTGCTCCTGGCTGCAGCAGCAGAACGAACGGGCTGCATTCAGCACCTTCTGGAGATGGGGGCAGATCCCAACATCCCCAACAAGGATGGAGAGACTCCCCTCTACAAAGGTAAAGCGTCACTGTGCCGGAGGTCCAGATTCTGGGTAAATTCATCTATCTTACAGAGTGTGGTACAGCTACAATATGATCTATGATTGTCCAGCCACCATTTTACATTAGAATAGGACAAGCCTTTACCTGTACTTGTGTCATGACTGTGTTTCCAAGTTTAGCATGCTCTCCTAAACATTCACCTACCACCAGCTTGTGAGAAAGAGAACCCAGAAAATGTGGCGATACTCCTTAACCGCGGAGCCCTGGTGAACAAGCCCTGCTTGCAGGGCTGGACAGCATTGCATGAGGCTGTGTGCCGCGACAACGTGGAGATCTGCGAGATGCTGGTGAGGGCCGGCGCCAGGCTCGGCGCCACCAACATGTACGGCATCACTCCGCTCTTCATCGCTGCCCAGAGTGGAAGAGATAAAGCCCTCCTCTTCCTTATCAAGAAAGGTGAGAGCTGAGATGCCATATTCCATGCAAGCTCTACGCAGGCTGTTTATAGCTCCGAGATTAAAGTGAAGTGGCTTTAGATGTGATTGCTGCAGGACCAGATGTATACATAGGTTGCACTCCATGTATGTTTCTTGTTTGTTTCACATTTTAAATAAACTGGCGATTCCCCCAAGTTAGCTGGAGGAGAAGATGTACGCGCAGCTTTCATGCTTGCTCTTTGTAGCCAAGCTAATAGGCTCTATTTCGGCTATCTGTCGCTTCCATTTTCCAAATAAACTGTGTTCGTTGTAGGCGCGGATATCAACACCCAGGCGAATGACGGGGCCACGGCTCTTTATGAAGCCAGTAAGAACGGCCATGAGGAGATCGTGGAGCTCCTGCTGTCCCAGAATGCAGATCCCAACGTAGCGACCAAAGCCGGTTTCCTGCCTCTGCACATCGCAGCCCAGCGGGGGAATGATGGGTAAGGACAGCAACGATATTCTTAAAAATCATACTAATGATTATAAATTCTGTTTCGATTGTGTTTTTTACTTTTCTGAAGGCCTTTTTCAGTGAAGTAGCAGGCTCATGTCAAGCATCACCAAAGTGCAGCACCTACAGTGGTATAAAATCTCCACTTATCAGCTGAGGTGGACATGAAGGGTGCTCCTTCAAAGCCATTTGCACCCATGTTCAAGTCTAACTGAAAGCCAGCGCGCCCCGGTTCAAGTCACATAAGAACTGCAGTGGCCCAAAGCCATACAATAGATTTCTTGCCTCTTCTTAACTGTCAATAAAAGTGGAAAAATCACAAACTGTGATATAATCAAAGTATATAAAAGATCTACATTTCTGCAGGTTAAGAGTCAGTGTTGCAACTGCGACAAACATTTCAGAATGAGAAGCTCAGCCAAAAAAAAAAAAATGATTAAATCAGACACTCAGAGCTGGTGAGAGAAATGAGTATGACTAAAAACAGAACTTTTTATCACATATGCAACACTTTGTTGAGGTGAATGTCCAAATCTTCAACAGCCAACCTGATGGGTGTGTTTTTGCCCTTTGAGCTCCTAATGACCCCATCCCCCCCATCCCCCATCCATCCAGAATCGTGTCCATGCTGATTCCCGTCACCAGCAAGGCCCGGGTGCGTCGCAGTGGCATTAGCCCCATCCATCTAGCTGCCGAACGCAACAAGGATGAGGTCCTGGAGACCCTGATCGACGCAGGCTACGACGTCAACGCCACGCTATCTCACGATCGCTCCACGATGTACGAGGACCGCCGCAGCACAGCGCTGTACTTCGCTGTCGTCAACAACAACACCGATGCCACCGAGATGCTCCTGGATGCAGGTGCCGACCCCAACCTGGACACCTTCAGCCCACTGCTGGTGGCCCTGAGGCAGGGCTCGTTTCAGACGGTCACACTTCTGGTGGAACATGGTGCCGATGTTAATTCCGTTCTGCCCACCCATCCCACTTCTTTCCCTGGCACCGTTTTGTTCTGCATGAAGTACCTGTCCTTGCTCAAGTACCTGATGGACAATGGCTGTGATGCTTTGTCCTGTTTCCAGTGCCAATATGGCAGCATCCCACACCCGCCCCTCAAGATGACTCGCCATAGGGACGACCGGGATGACATAGGCAAGAGCCCCCCAAAGTTCCCGTTCAGGTAGGGATGCCAGTGCTCAGTTATGCTGGTTGAAATGGTGCGGATGATTTGCTTTGGAAGAATTCCTTATTTTTCCTTTCATATCTTTCCTGCAAGTTTTGTGAGATAATTTCTTCAGAAAAGAACTCTTGTTGGGCCGGACCCATCATCGACGTACTCCTGGACTACGTTGGCAATGTGCAGCTATGTTCCAGACTCCTCGAACATCTGGACAGCTATGAGGACTGGGCTGTCATCAAAGAGAAATCAGGTGAACACGCACACGTACATTGTTTGCAGTTATAGAAGTTGTGAGCTGTTTCTGTTAGATATCGAGCCATTCTTCAAGAAAGAAAGCCTCCAGTTCTTTGATAGACGATGACACTCTGTTCCAGAACTTTCCATAAATGTCACACAAATGCAATTGTCCATATGCAGCTGTAGGTTTTTAGACCTGCCTTTCGAATCATTTTCAAATCAACAGAGATATTTATTTCAAAATATTTCAAGATACACTGCACAACACTAAACTACTGTAAAAATATGCCTTCACTATCCCCCAAACATCGTTTCCATCCTCCTCTGGATGGTGTACACTTTTGCTAGCTAGTACTGCTAGTACTACTGAACACATCATTAAGCCACTTCACTCATTGAACCAATGCAAGTGACTTCTTCGTTCCCTGGTTTGGTTTGTGTCTATTACATGATACCTATCATATTACAAAAATGTGTTTCTAAATGTTATCTACGGCTGAGGGATGTGGATAGCATTTGTAAATATATTTGGCTAACCTACTTAAGTATCCATAGGATTAAGGATGCAAAGCTCACACAGAAATAAGCGTGGCAGTGATCCAGCGGGCATAGGGATCTAGCTGTTCTTCTTGGCAACCCCTCACTAATTACACATTCCGTCGAGGGAATGGGAGACCACGTGCGTGTGTCCCCCGGTGCCCCCTTTGCAGAATCATGCGCTGCGGTTAGCGGGGCTACGCTTACTACAATGTCTAGACGCTGCTGGCGAACTGCTGCCATCACCCACTCCCCTGGCTATCGGGCTGCTCACATGCTTTGACCTCTACCTCAGGCAATGGTACTGTAGGTCACGGGTACTGGTGTGGGGTGCTTTGTCATGGGTCTCAGTGCATTGACATACAGGGGCGTTGAGGCAGACACATGAACAGGGTAGTTATATTCCACCCCTCAGCTGCTGCATTTCATACAGAGTTCTGGCTAAACTTTTGTCTATGTGTACTGAGAGGTGTACCATGTAGTGTGGAGTGTTGAGGGAAGCTATAGTTTCGATTTGCCAACCACCAAAGCAACATGCACCCTGTTCCTGCTGAATGGCTGAAGCTAAGCTTAGTACTTGGATGGGGGACCACCTTGGAAAATACAGTTGCTGCAGGAAGTGGTGTTAGTGGGTCAGCAGGGGATTGTCTTCCATGTGACAGGGACACTGCGCCGTAGGAGGTGCCTTCCTTCAGACGAGACACTAAACAGACTTTCTACTGACTCACTGTGGTCATTACAAGATCCCTTGGCGCTTATTGCAGAGTTAGGGGTTCCCCTACATCTTGGCAAAATTCCCAACCTGACTCAGTTTCCATCTGGTCATTTAATTATCCCACAGTTTAATGAACTAAGTGTTTCTTTGCCTTTTCTCCTGATAAAAGCTGATCAGTGGTGCATGTTCTGGTGCAAAATGGAGGCATACATCATCCACTTAGATGCTATTATTGTTATTATACACTAGTAACCATCATCAGAGTACATCAGGCTAATTTTTATTCACTAAATTAAAATTCAGGAAATATACATAATTTGATGCTTTACCCACTTTACTCTCTGCCCTAACTTTTGGTTACGTCTTGAATGTACAGGGGGAAAAAACCCTGAAACTGGCAACCCTGATTGAGTGCTTCACTATAACTCCATTTCCTTTTTTTTCCCAGCATTGCCACGCCCCCTGATGCACATGTGCAGGCTGACAATCCGCAGCCAGGTGGGATATAAGAGACTCAAGCACCTGGACACCCTGCCCCTCCCACAGCGATTAATCAAGTACCTATCCATTGATCGCTCCCATGTCTATTAATAATCCTAAATTACAGACATAAACCACATAGCTGTTGCTGTGAAGAATCGGTTTACAGTTTCACAGATGGAAATACTTAGCTTGCGTCATCTTCTTTGAATTTAAAGAATAGATGTAAAGTATGGCTGCGGTGAAAGCTGTACAATAATAAACCACACAAAACATAGAAAAAGCATGTTTAAGTATTTAAGTAACCCTTTCAAATATTGCCATGCTTTCCATTCCAATTTTTGAGCATGTTTTTCATTTTGCGACAATGTTTGATAGACAATTATTGCAATAGTAATGATTTACCTTAAGTATCGTAAACCTTCTGTCAAAGTTAAGGAATTGGGCAGGAAGAGAGACAAACCATTGTAGCTTTAAATAGTACATTTTGCAAAGTTTGACCACAGAATATGAGTTGTATTTTTATCTGAATTTTGTGTGTGAGCAATATGAATTTAGATACAGGATTTGATTTAAGATAACAAAATATTCTGAAATGTGAGAACATATTCTTTTGAAACAGAAAACAAAAAAAAAATCCACCTTGACGATTACCATAAGAATGTGTTGTTCTCTATACAACCGTCAAAACAAGGTAACTGCTACTAGCACAGCATATTAATGAATCCAAGGTACTTGCAAGTTTTTTAATTGTAGATGAATGTATATTTATAAAAATACATACATAACAAATTAAAATCAAGGAATTTTTGCAACTAATCAAGTAAGAAAAACGTTTTTATACAGCTGTTCAAAATGATTCGTTTGTGACATACAAGTCAAAGTTTTGTGGACAGCTATGGATTGAAACTGTATTTATGTATTTTCAATCCAAATTGACTTTCCAAAGTGGGACTTTAGGATAATTATTGTGTGTAAATATTTATAGATAAAATATTCATATTCAAAATTCTTTCCATAAAGGATAACAATTGACATCGGCTTGTGCATTCTTACTGTTATATACAGAACTGTTTTTGGAAATGATATTACATTTACATTTTGCTAAAAAAAAATAAAAATGCAAACAGTGTGCATTCTGAATTATTTTGTGATAGTACTACATTTTGAATATGTTGATTCAAATAGATATCATTTAAGGTGCCTGCTGTTGCTACATAACATACATAATGTGGAAAGCATTGACTGGTTCTTACGGTTCTGTAATAGTGAGTCGCAGATTTTCTGGACATGGACTGAACCCATTAGGGACAAGAGGAATATACCAATCGCTAATTAAAAGTAGTACTGACTGATAATTGTCACTTCATGATAAAGAAATTCTTTCCTGCAGAATTTTTGTATGGCACTGCCAACAGCTAAAGGTCACAAGTAGTAACCCTACAGTTTGAGGAGTATGTGCTAACATTTTCTGTGTCTTTTATAACCAATTCTGACTCCACATCAGAACCTGCAATGGAGTAATATTCCTGATTGGCTCCAGGGACAATGTTTTACACTTTTATCAACTGAGTTCATGTATTCGCCACATTCCTCTAGCAGAATTGCAGACATTGACTTTACCTTGTGATGTATGAAGGCAACATTAGCTTCATGAGACATGAGCATACCATTAATTGACTTTACATTCAAATATGTGTTCAGATTAGTTCACTAGCTTTAAACTGCATGTACACATATCTGAAAAAATCCCTAGGACATAATACTGTAGTTACGGTGGCCTTGTGCCTGTAAAATTATACAGGCAATTACTCTGTAAGTGAACTGTGTAATTACATTAACAAATCTTGCAACACAATCTTGTTACTCCTGAGTTAACATAAATCTCCCGACATACGATTGTATTTATTCTGGCATCCATGTACTTGTTCATTCACTCATTTATAAATTTGGCTGGCTTAGGCCTCAATAGCAATCATATCTTTTTTAACATGTACACACACACACACACACACACACACACACTCGCACACAGACACATACAGCACATGCCTGTAACATAGCGACCCTCTCATATTCCACATTCACATGAATGCGCGGCGTTCTCAGCGCTGTTCACCGTCCCCCTCCTGATGACAGACAGCTCTTCTCGGCCCTGGCAGGTGCCCTCACGTGCCAGCTCCCCAAACTACAGCACACCCCCGCCCCCCTTTTCCCCGTCCCAGCAGCGAAAAGGTCGCACATGAGCAGCGGAGTCCGGCGGTCAGGGCCTAGCGGACGCTCTGACTTTGTAGGCTATTGTGTTCCCCCTCCCGCAGTTAAAAAAGCCCCCACAGCTGCTCCAGGGTAGAGACAAGGGGCATTGGGTTTCCCTAAGCAAGGAGAGGAGAGTCCCGCCCGCACTCGAACGCAATGGAAAACAGGTTATGCTCTTTACCCCGTACTTCTGTTTGGGGACAATGCGTTAGCCGCAGACCGGAATCCAGTGAAAATCAAAGGGTCTTTAGCCAAAGCGTGGGTTTTTATGAATGTTTTGTGTAATATGGAGTTTTTGAAGAGCTACCGATGATACTATAGACGTCAAAACTCAGGTCAAGAGTTCGAAGACGAGATAGAGCGGCCGATCCAATTCTAAACTCGCTAGGAAACCGTTGTTTAATGAGCCAACGGTTGATTCAGATTGTTTCGTCTTTTTTTAGATTGAATTCACAGGCCCGGTGTTCCAGCTTTTTTACCGGTAAAAGTGATGACCATGGAGTAAATATCGCACGGTACCAGAGCTCTGGGCTATGCCACAGACAACACAAGGAGCCACAGCCTTACCCTCTATTAGTACTGTGAACAGAGGGTTGTGGGTTCGAATCCCATGTGTTTTGCTGCTAAAATCTTGGCCTGTCACTTAAAGGATGACGAATATTTTGATCATTTCAAGGTAAAAAATAATAAATACCATAGCGCTTCAGGGCCTGAATTGGCCAATCAAATAGAACATTTAAAAAATCATTTTATCCCCGGTTTAAAAAATATGAGTTTTTTGGGTAGTGGAAATTTTCGCTGAAATGATACGATGTCCTTTTATCCAGTTCAGTTAACCAGCGCTTCATCTCCACCTGTCCCTCTGCATCAGTCAAAGGACTTGGGCAGCAAGTTCGTAATATAATCTGGAACTGAGCCCCTGCCAAATAGTGCTCTTGTTTTTTACAGGCAGCGACTGCAAGTGGAACACTGTGTTTTTTTCCCAGCCAGCAGCCAGTCCCCACGAAATAACGTCTCAGTCTCAGTCATGGTTCAGCCTGAGGTCAGGGGACTCATTTTGTTTTGTTTACGCGAATGCGGGTCATCGCAGGGGTCGCTGCGATTGTTCTTGCATGGGTCCTACTGTCATATCATTATGTACTTATTATGAATTAGAATAGAGGAATTATCACCACTGGCCGCTATTCACCAAGACTGCAGGGCAGAGAAAATCAATGATTATTACAATTACACCAATTGATTTAATAACATGTTTGTGTGAAGGAAAACTGATTAATTGATTTGAATTAATTTTTTTTGTAATTTACAACTGTCCTGATAAAGGCACAACAGTGCAAAAGATCTTCCATTAAACTTTGGACCCACAATGGGAAAATTGCAAGTCAAATTAAATACACATTGATTAGTGTAATACGACTTATGACCACTAGGTGGTAGTGTAACTCCAGTGAAATGTTGGAAGAGCAGCAAAGGCAGAATGAGGATAATTTCCCTTGCTGTTGTGCCTGTGTACTCTAATCTACACTGAGAGAGTTAAATAAATGGCCATGGAATGATGTTTGATAAGCCCTTCCTCTCATGGCCTTAGTAAATGAAACAGTAGCAAAACCACAAGGAACAACAGAGAGAAAATCCTGACTGACCAATATACCCACTTATTTAGCTATTTGTAAGTACAAAATACTGCTTGACTTTGTATATAATCTGTGTCACAAAAAGATTTTCCCCATCTACGTATGTACAGTATTAAAATACAGCATGGAAAATGCAGTGTCCTAGAAGGTCCTGATAAGACATACAATTTGAATAATAATTATAATCGAGATCTCAGTACTGAATTGAATGTTACACACTGCATAACTCGGTCAGGTTACCTGGAGCAGAGGACCCAATTTTACACTCAACTGTTCTTGAAGCACAGGCCCAGAACCAAAGCATGGTGCCGTTACATCACTCCCTGGCACCACATGGCCACGCCCCCGTTTCTTCTGTTGTCCAATTGTATACAAGCTTCTCCTTAAGGTGCTCCACTCAGAATGGGACATTTTACAGGTCTGGCACAGGGTTCTTGTGCAAGCTACATTTCTGCAGAAACTCTCTTGTGGTGTTTTGAATAGCTCATTGGTTTTTATCCACAAATGGGCTCATTAACGCTATCATCAGGTGAAGAGTTCCACCGTTATAATTGTACGATACCATGAAACATTTAGGTGGGTAGCCTGCTACATGTGGTTTGTGGCTGTTCCGCCCATTTCACTGTAAGGCGTTATGAGATCCTGAGATAGAAGGCGTTAAATAAATGAAACCCATAATCATCCTCATCAACATCATTATCACATAAGAGTTTAGATTCCAAGCTACTTGGATTAAGACTGGATCAGTGCCGACATCAACAAGGTTGTGACTGGTAGAACTGACATCCATTGTCAGCCCCAATTTAATGAAGAGAGAGGCATTTTTTTCCCCGTTAAGGTTTCGCTTTCACTGGGTAGGCCTTTAGCACCCGACTATCCTAAGCTAATTTGCGTAGGCCTACATTTACCTTCTTCCACAGAAACATTTTAGAACACCACAAAACACTTTTATGCTGCAACAGCACCTTTAAAGAAACCTTCAGAAAGAAATAGTCATACCTGTGGGATGACAAAAAACACTGGTTGTGTGTTGACAGCTGGATCGAATACGCAGTTTGGACCACCTGTAGCTTCTGCAATTATCTGGCTTGAGGACACCAACAACAGATACAGTGGGAAAGAACTAAAATGACTGATTATCGCTATTGATTTTCTTTTTCCATCCCTCTATATATATTGAAGCTGGATATGCAAGAGGAATGTACTTAGCTACTTACATACGCTATATATTCTTTTTTTCACTTTGTATTTGTTTTGAGAATAAATGGACACATTTAGACTGATGAGGAAAAAAGCAACGGCCGGTGGATTTGAGTCTCTGACTTGTAGTCATAAAGGGAAAGGAAGCAACCAGGAAGTCATTTTTGAAATAGTTCCTAGGGGTCCAGTGTCATAGCCTTGTTCCACTTATCGCAGGCTCAGGGGCGGAGCAGGGCAAGTAGATGTTCATCCTTTGTTTAAGTAAAATGCGAACTTGTCCCGATAAATTGGACGCCTGACCAAGTACTAGGGCCTGCGCTTATCATACTGGATATCAGGCTAGCTTAATCCCATACTGATCAAGTAGGGCTTTTTGAGGTGCCAGCGTCAGACAGGCCAACCACCATAAATATGCTCCAATGCTGCAGCTGGGCTAGTGTTATACGCTACATTCATATCCTCGAATCCCAATTTAGCTGCTCCAAATACGGCCACCTTCGAGATAAATTAGTAGAAGTAATCGCTCTCAAGCAAGTTACCCACGAGGTTAATAAACCAAAAGGGGTCGGCCAAAAGAGGAAAGAGCACAAACACCATAGCCGCTACGGATGTTGATAATGCAATTTCGGTCGGTTAAAGTGCCAGAGAGTGTTCCCTCCAAATCTGATTAGCTTTGTTATTGCACAGGGGGTGTACCATGGGAATCAAAAGCCGTCTCTGTTGAGGTTATAAAGAAACAAAAGGGCGGAAAGTGAGGGAACACATCACGGCACAGAAAAACACAGGATTTTGAGGGTGTCCATTTTCTCGTTGCATCTGGTTGTGAAAGATGTTCTGGAAGGTTCTGGACGGTCTAAGAAATGTTTTCTTAGGGACTGGATTGGATGAAAAGATGAAAATGTGGCTCTGACATTTCCCTCAGCGTTAAGCAGTGTGTCTTTCCCACTTCATTTTAGGATGGGGCACAGAGAGAGCCCCCCTGCCACGGCACCCCCATCTCCTGTTAATGGTGTCGTGCACAGACGTTCGGCGGGGCGGTGGCTCCGCCAAAAAGGAGTGCTACTAATGGCCAATCCCAGCTATCGAAAGGCGGCTTGGCCAAAACAGAGCAGATGGGCCGTAGCACAATGGCACAAATGTGCGCACATCCCTGCCCTCCCCCCCATCCCCTGTGTGTGTGTGTGTGTGTGTGTGTGTGAGCATCTAAAATGCGTCATTTTGAGACGAAGCTCCTTTGGCGCCAGTCTTTCCACCCATAAACAACAGATACACACAGGAGACGACCCGCTCTTTGGCCAGCCAGCAAATTGCCAGTGAGTCACCGGGCGAAATGGAAGGTCTCACCCCAGAGTAAGAAGTGGGAACATTAATGTGGGTCCACTTTCATCTCTAAATGTCAACTGTGCACATAAAAAAAGGCAGCAGAGACACAATGGAGCCATCGGTGCAGACGGACCCAGGGCCTTCAGAAGTTCTAAAGACAACAGGCTGACAGAGGGCGATTCTAAATGGGTCTCACCTTTCCAGGCTGCGATACACATCTATGAACAGTTATACTGCTATACTCATTCATAGCAATGGATGAACAGTTATACTGCTATTCTCATTCATAGCAATGGATGAACAGTTATACTGCTATACTCATTCATAGCAATGGATGAACAGTTATACTGCTATACTCATTCATAGCAATGGATGAACAGTTATACTGCTATTATACTCATTCATAGCAATGGATGAACAGTTATACTGCTATACTCATTCATAGCAATGGATGAGCAGTTATACTGCTATACTCATTCATAGCAATGGATGAACAGTTATACTGCTATTCTCATTCATAGCAATGGATGAACAGTTATACTGCTATTCTCATTCATAGCAATGGATGAATAGTTATACTGCTATATTCATTCATAGCAATGGATGAACAGTTATACTGCTATACTCATTCATAGAAATGGATGAACAGTTATACTGCTATACTCATTCATAGCAATGGATGAACAGTTATACTGCTATTCTCAATCATAGCAATGGAGACAAACATTCAGGGCTGGCTGACATACTGCCTGAGAATTACCCAAAAATCAAAGGTGACAAAATTATTTCATAATTCAGTTTTCATTAGAGATGACTGCCCTTTGACACAAAGGGGTTTGGTAGTATTTCAATTTAAATATACTACTTCCAGGTGAGATGTACGCTCTCGTGGGGTGTTCAACAAAATGCACGCTTAAAGACCACACGACTGAAGTTTGTTTTGATAGTGGAGTACCTTTTACATGAGATGTTGATGCAGCCCAGCTTTAGATAAGAGTACTGGTTTGTGTTTTAACCCGACAGGACACACACATCCAGAACTGTATGGAGTACATTAGAAACATAATTTATTGTCCTTCAAATGAGCTTGCTGCACACATCTGCAGCACACATATTAAATAAAAGTAGATACTGGAGTATATGTCTTTAAGGAGGTAAAAAATATAAATAACATAAGCAAAATCTAAAGTTTAACACAAAAACAAACATATCCAATAAGAGCAAAACATAAGCTATGTCCTTTAAATTCAATATAAAAACCATCAGTGTTTGCACCACAAAAATAATGCCAGCTTTAACCATTATAAAATACCCTCCCTGACATATTAAAAATATATGATTGCTGCTGGCAATCACTGAAGTTTGGCTCTAAACTCTAAACTATGCTCACAGATGGGAGTATGAGTCTCAGGAGAGCTGTTGCTGGGTCTGATGTGCTTTGTCCCTGTCCCACAATGCAATGGGGGCTTCCACTTTGTCTGGCCAAAGGCCAGCATAGCAGCATTCCCATGGTGATGTATCCCCTTGGGACTGGCTTAGACATCGATTGCCTTAAGAGTTTCTCAATATACTAGCGCATTGGCTCTGACCAATGACACTAAATGTGTCAGCTGTAATCAGTGAGAGATATGACTCTCCACTGACTGGTGCTAGCTCTCCTCTGTAGTGCTGTGTGGCCTGTTATGTGAAAAATAAACCCTAGTCCAATGGCAAGTAAAACAGAAGAGGGCACACACTTCACCACAGTTTACCAAACATGGGGTAAGAGCTGGTTTTATACTCTCAAGTTTTCTTGGACATATATCATATGGCTAAACTAAAATTTCTCCTGGGACTTTAAATCTCTTGAATACCCAGAATTTGCTCATACAATTATTTGTAATGCAGCAGGTACATCTCCTACACAAACCACTCTTAACAATTTGTACCCTGAGCATTGCTCTGGAGATACAACACGCCCCCCCGCCTCCGACCACCCCCCTCAATGCTGATTGGACACTTTGAATCACATTTTTGACAAACTGTTCCGATAACTCAAACACTAGTTTGACGTTGAGTGTCTTCGGTAATGGCATGTTTCTACCCTCGCTACCGCTAAAAGCTTTTGAAGATGAATTGCGTGCTATTGCTCCTAATGAACTATTGTTCCCATCCCACTTCACGAGCTGAAGGTTGTTAGCTGCAACGTTTAAAACCGTTTCCTACCTACATGTGCATTGGGAGTATCTCCATGGAATTAGATACTACTGAAAATAAGTACTTTTATCATGGGAAGAAGTTTGCTTTGTTTTTGGCTGTATTGGCATTGTTTTTTCTTATGCGTTTACCGTTGTTTATGATCTTTGGATCTGCAAATGCAACTTTCCTCATCTGAGAGCAATGAATGGAAATCTGAATCTACCACCATGTCAGAACAGAATATGTTCTGCCATGGTGGTGTGACTGAATCTGTGAGATGTGGGAAAATCTCTGGAGGAATCCATTCGTGCTATTTTTCAAATGCAACATTTAGTCCTGAAACGATCTGAACACAAAGCACAGCCACCTGCCATTTTACGATTGTACCAGCTTCCACTGTCTACTTCTAAAGGTCAATATTTGAATTATTTCTCCGTTCACTGAAAAATGAAATAATTTTACCACAATTGTTTTTCCGTGGGAGAGAACTGTGCTAAGAAGCACATCAAGGTATATAAACGAGGTCACGTGGTGGTGAAATGTTCTTCACAGACACTCAGATCAGACCGCATGTGTTGTATACACACGCTTGGTTTTGTGTATACAAAAGTCTCATTTTGAGAGGGGTTCATCCTTCCCATAAGAGAAATGGCCAATCGCGTTGCAGCATTTATGCAGCTAATGCTGTTGTAGGCCTGACAGCTCTTTGTGTCTTATTGAAATCGAGGTGCTGCACCTCCCGTCGCAGCATCGAGGTGTTGCGCCGCTGCCAGAGGCCCGCGGGAGGGTGGAGGGGCGGATGGGAAGCTGTCATGGTCGATACCCAGAAACGAAATCCAGTGAAGTGCAGTGTTGCGAAAGGTGCTTCTTTCCCACTGATTTTGGATGGGTGTGGTGTCAGCAAAAGCAGCAGCAGTACGATATGTAAGGCCTTAGCTCTCGCTGGAGATCGATCTTGGGGTGGGCTCAAATGAGGAGGCAGACCGCAATGCAGCCACTGAATAACATAAATATGGTAACATTCTGCTGCATGGTTCTTACACTTGTGCACTTCTCAAGCTTGTCACTCAGCTTACAGCCATGTACGGCGAATACGGTGGCGACGATACAATGTTTCGTGACCCCCCTACTGTGTGGAGTAACGACAAGCTGTCAATCACCGATGCCGACGAATCAAGTGAACGCGCTCCACGGCAAAAACGCACAGGCTGATCCAGCGCAGCCATGAGCTGATATCATGCAGTTGATTCATCGGTATGTGGTGACATGAAAAACTAATTCAGTACAACACTACAGTGCAACGCACCGCAAAACCCAAGAGTAAAAAAACTGCATTAGTTTGTGCATTGGGTCAAATTCCTTCAGCTCCCTTCATTGCGTTTATATACCGTAAGAAAGAAAGTTAATTTTCCTAATTTTCCACAAAGTTTGAAAAGTTGGAGGCAATAAACATCCTTCTTTGAGGTCAACCTTAATAACGTCCCGTTGTAATCTTTTCGAAACTCTTAAAACCAGTTTTAATTGCATTTCATTAAAACAACACGAACTCCGTATAGCTAAGTCGTGCATGGGTGCCCAATTCAATTCAGTATTTCAGGTGATAAAAAATGTAATTTGTAGTCAGTAATTTATTGCATCAAGATGGTGCCCTTCAGGCGTTCGAAGAAATGGAACACACATCATTGTGGATATAATTTATCTTTAATAACAGCTTGGATTAGAAATTAATGACTGAAAAAGAAAGGAAATGATCATTGCAGTTATTGCAAGACACATTTTATTATTATTATTAGTGTAGTGACGAGCTGCTTCCCAAAAATGAGTAGCCAAGGATTTTAACTGCTTACGACATGAATAAGATCTGCTGCCTCTTGGAGTCCAGCTAATGATGGAAGCATGTAGAATGTCTGATTTTTTGACATGTTGCCAAAAAATATTTACAAATGCACAAATACTGGCATTGATTTCATTGATGCAAACAACAGTTTAAATAACATGATTAATGCAAAAGGTTCTCTGAGAATTTACTAGGAGAAATACGATTGATCTAAACAAGTCTCTGTAAAACCAGAGGACAGATTGTTTTAGGGCTGTGGAATATTTAGGAACGTTGCCTTTTGCCCCTTTATTCTTCCATTCCCCCAGATCTATCTTCACCCCAAATTTCCTCATCATACTGATAACGTCTTACACATAATGTAAAATATTATGAAGGATACCTGTTTGTTTCCTGACCTGTGATGTCCGTAAGTAGCTTGCTGCTGTATGTTTGCTGTGTTGATCCTGGCGAATCCACAAATCCACGTGGCTTCTGCCACGGTGATGTATTTACGTTTTTCTTGATCACTTATGCGCTATCCCTGGGCCTGTTAACTAAACATCCCAAACCATGATGCCATTTCCCGAAAGACAGACCCATTTCCCACAACTTTATACGCTATTCCCCAGTTTTCACACATGATCCAGATTTGAACTTTGGGAAACCCTACACACAAATCCCTTCATTTATCAGTGGCTACACAATGTGCTCATTAGAGAGCACTGGCATTCAATATCATTAACTCAAGTCATCTCAACTCAGACCCAATTAACACACAATTCCCCATATGGAAACCTAAGAGTCAAAATTGTTCCCAACTATTCAGAACCTCAGGATGGATAGATAAAAGGGCCAAGGGTCAGTTCACATGTTTTGGGTCCAGAAAGACGGTAAATGAAGAGGACACATGAGAGTTGGAGGAGGAGGAGGAGGGAGAGGAAGGGCAAGGATGTTGCTGATGAGATCCGTGCAACTCTAGATGACCATGTCTTTGTTCATTGGATGTTGATGAGGGGCGATGGGCAATAGAACGAATCTGAGCCACTTCCCAGCAGCCTCTATAATCCAGACCTTCAGTGGTTTACAAGATCACGTCTATAGACTTAGACCACAGGGAGCCAGAACAACCAGAGCAGGCACTCTGTGTTGTCATTTGGGACAATGTCAGTCTCCACCAGGCGGCTCTGGTTCATGACTGGTTCAGTGACAGCCCAAGTTCCAGCAACATCTTCCTCCCTGCATATTCTCCCTTCCTAAACCCCATAGAGAAGTTTTTGGCAAGGAAGTAGCAGGTCTATGAACGAGACCCCCACACCCATGATCCGTTCCCCCAGGCCATGTGGGAAGCTTCTTTAGGGAAATATTGGCAGTGATGTTGATGAGAATCTCTGACCAGAGGCAGAATGGAAGCAGATTTCTTTATGTACACACTGTTTTTTTCATTAGTTTATATTGGCAGATATTGGTGGAAATTATTCAACTGTATTCTATGTTCTTTATCAGTTGCATATTTTTACAGTACATTTTCTTTGTCACTCAATTTCAGTTTAAATTACATTACATTACATTTTGCAGACAATGCTCTTATCACAGAGCAACATATAACTCAAACGTTCAGTGTACTACAGAGAATTGAGGCATTAAAAACTTCATTCATACATTGTATGTTTCTTTATATTGTGTTCATCATGGAAATTTTTTTTCTGGGGGGAAAAACCACAAGCATCGTTATTCATTGTAGTAACAGGGTTTTACAGAAGTGTTTTGAATTATCTCACTGGTGTGTAATAACCATTTTGTATTGTATGTGTATTTGGTGGCTTTTGTGTGATGTCTGAAGGCACAGTTTGGTTTAGATTGAAGATTGCATAGTTTTGATTGGAGAGTTTGGTTTTGACAGTTTGGAAGATGAGTTTGCAATATACCTGGTTACTGTTACTACCTGTCAAATGGGAAAAATACCACCTGACTGAAGGACTTGGGAGCAGAACCAGGTGGAGATTGGCCAGGATTCTCTGTGAGGTTAATGCGAGTCCGGCCACTCGGAGCACCAACCGGGCCTGGACAGGACCATCCACATGCAGCCACTGAAATGCTAACATGGCACCGGATGTCATCGTTAATGGGCACAGACACGACAGAGAATTATACGTTTGACCATTTAATCAGTCCTCCAGATTAATTTGAGTGTGACACTGCGGACTAAACAATGGCCTTTTCATTTTCTTTATGGCAGGAAAGCCGACGGCGATACCAACACTTGTGCCCGGAAATGAAAGCGTTCAATTTTGTGTTGAAAGTTCGGTCAGCGTTCATTAGGCTGGGATGCAGTCGCCCGGGCCTAATGAAGAACCTGAAACAGACGGGAAAGTGAGAGAGGATAAGAGAGAGAAATGCAAGTCGCAAAGGGACATTTTTGCAGCAGTGCGGTCAAAGTGGCAGTTGTACCACTCCCTTGTACCGCACAGTTTGAAACCGTCAGCACCACAAAATTTGAACTCACAGGTGTATAATCAGGCAAACTATCACTTCTTGAGTGTTACAAACGTTGCAAATATTGCCAAGAGAGAGTGAAGGAGAAATATCTTACTTGTAACACATAATATGCTTGTTTTGTGTTGCCCTAAGAATCAGAGAGGATGCAGAAGCTGGCTCTAGCAGGGGAACAGCACCATTACAGGATCTGACAGTAAACCTGCAAGGTGAAAATGAACGATAATGCAGAATCAGTTATAAAATGATATTTTCCTCTACATAATTCCCATCAACACAACCGGAACCACATCTACCTACATCAGAGAGATTTAATGAAGAAGAAAAAGCATTCAGATACCACCATTAAACATTTCAGAAAACGGGTACACTGACGATTACATTATCCAGACTCCTAAATCATACCATCCTGATTGGTGTTCGCTGCATAAGACTGAACATGGTTCACTTAATGACGCTGAGAGGTGAGGTTTTAGAAAAGCGTTACATTAAACGACTGCTGAGCAAGTGAAGCATCCGGCTCTGAGGACAGAGAGAGTGAGATGTGGAGAGGAAAGCGTGGAGAGGGAGGAGGGGTAACAGAGACGAAAGAGAGAATGAGGGCGTCGAGGTGGGGATAGCATAGTGGTAATACGTAAGCGCTCAGCATGGGGTGAATGTGTTTGTGTTTTTGCATGTCGGTCGTGGGGAGAGCTACTCATATTGTCTCTGTTCTTTGTGTCACAATGCTTTAGCAGTGCAAGATTCTCCTATCATGCCAATAAGGCACATTCTGAATTTGCATTTGCATTTGGATTTGAATTTGGATGGTCTCCACTGAACTGCAGCCTAACCTTCAGGGCTCTGCTGCAAGAGCTATCGGTCAGATGTACCTTAACGTGCGCAGACCTGTACATCGTTCTTTAACTAGATTACATCACTCCCGTGGCTCACTCAGTGGGGACAGAGGCGCCCCCCCACCCCCCACCCGCAGACAAGTGCTGGCTCACAGCACTGCCCCCATCGCACAGCCCGTCTCACTCTCAACAGTTTTTTTAATCTCAGCACTAGTTCCTTACATCTTCCGCTTTCCTGTAATTAAATGGCTTTCGACTCAGCCTCGCGCTGCTTTTGTAATGGAAGCTCTTGATTCACTTTAGCGGCGGTCAGCGTTTTTTTTTTTTCTTTACGGTCACCAGAAAGAACAAGAGTATCGAGATTGACTTTGGTTCTACTTATGATTTCACACCCTCATTTTGATCACTGGGATGACTTTCATTTGCATACTCTCCAATTGACTTGCTTCCCTCCCAAAAAACAGATAGGCCTATATACTATAGTTTGCTGATTTTAATATAAATATGAATGATTTCAAAGTAAATCTTACCCGCCTTCATTTATTTTTCAAATTACAGAACTGTAAGTTTGCGAACAAAAATTACACTTTATGTGTTTATAAAAGCAGTAATAGATGATGACCATAACAGTAAAAAAAAGATTGCTAAGGGCTATTCAGAACATCAAATACAATACCCACAGCCATTCCTCTTCAAATGTAAAAGATGGCGAATAAACCAATATATTACTATCTAATTTAGGACAGGCACAAATTTCAGGCCTCCCTGACAATACTGAAGGGCCTCCTCAAGGTTCATCAGTCCAGGGGGACACTTTTGTCCAATTTAATTAAAAGCTGGGAAACATTTTTTTGCTGCATCCTGGTGAAGAATTTGCTGTGGATAGATGATGCTGCTTACAGGGAGGCGGGTTGGGAGGGGGGAAGATTTCTGACCTGGGTAATGTACTTCCCCTCCAGAAAGGGTCCATAAATTTCGTGTCTGAACACAGCTGTGACTTTTTCTAATCTTTCTCTGTTTTTCTCAGAGGCGTTTATTGATTTGTCAACAGCCTCATCCATTTCCTGTATGAATTTGACTGATCTACCGCTTCCCGGTGCACTGAAGACCCGGGCTTTGGAGCTGACTATAGCAGTAAATACTGTACGGAGGTGGCATTAAATAGGTATAAATCTGGCTGCTTAATCTAAGCAGGGCCCGGAGAGTGACACGCGCTGCTGCATCGCAGGGCTGGTAGCTGGCTGAGGTCGTGGTGCCTCTGGGCCGTGGCTGTCAAAAAGGTGGTTTTCGGTCAGGGATTCCTAAAGCCGCGAGCTTGCCATTTTACTGGGCACACAGATTAAATGCCTGGGAACCCTTGAGAGGTCTGTGTGTGTGTGTGTGTGTGTGTGTGTGTGTGTTGGGAGTGTGGTGTGTGCATGCATGCGTGCATGTGTGTGTGTTGGACAGTGTGGTGCGTGCATGTGTGTGTGTTGGAGAGTGTGGTGCGTGCATGTGTGTGTTGGAGAGTGTGGTGTGTGCATGCATGCGTGCATGTTTTGGAGAGTGTGGTGTGTGTATGTGTGCATGCATGTGTGTGTTGGAGAGTGTGGTATGTGTATGCATATGTGTGTGTGTGTTAGAGAGTGTGGTGTGTGTATGTGTGCATGCATGTGTGTGTTGGAGAGTGTGGTGTATGTATGTGTACGTGTGTGTGTGTGTGGAGAGTGTGTGTGTGTATGTGTGCGTGCGTGTGTGTGTGTTGGAGAGTGTGGTGTGTGCATATGTGTGTGTGTGTGTGTGTGTTGTGTGTGAGTGTGGTGTGTGTATGTGTGCATGTGTGTGTGTGTGTTGGAAAGTGTGGTGTATGTATGTGTGCGTGCATGTCTGTGTGCGTTGGAGAGTGTGGTGTGTGTATGTGTGCATGCATGTGTGTGTGTTGGAGAGTGTGGTGTGTGTATGTGTGCATGCATCTGCGTGTGTGTTGGAGAGTGTGGTGTGTGTATGTGTGCATGCATGTGTGCATGTGTGCGTGTGTGTGCGTGCGTGTGTGTTGGAGAGTGTGGTGTGTATATGTGTGTGCGTCTGTGTGTGTTGGAGAGTATGGTGTGTGTATGTGTGTGTTGGATGTGTGGTGTGTGTATGTGTGCGTGCATCTGTGTGTGTTGGAGAGTGTGGTGTGTGTATGTGTGTGTGCATGTGTGTGTGTGTGTTGGAGAGTGGTGTGTGTGTATGTGCATGTGTGTGTGTGTGTTGGAGAGTGTGGTGTGTGTATGTGTGCATTGCGTCTGTGTGTGTTGGAGAGTGTGGTGGGTGGTTAGAGTAATTCTGCATTTTTTTTAACACATTCTATGGTTTGTTGTGTGCAGCACAGCAGTATTTCATATCTGGCTGCCCAAAACCCAAAACAGGACAGTCCCTGCTTTCCACAATTCATTTGAAAGAGGAATGACATGTACTATAAATATAGTACAACATCAGTAAAGGCACAGCCAAAATTAAAAACATGCCATAGAAGGACAGGGAGCAACAGAAAAACGCAGTGGTATTTAAAAAGCAGACCCACAGATCTTTGTCTTATCATAGTTACGTAGTTATTTCACTCTGCACAGCGGATGTCTTTTGAGCAGGTGACACTAGCTTTGTGCATTAGGGCAACACTTTATTATTCTGTATCTTTAGAACACGTTCGCAAAATATTGGAGGAACTGTTTGGCACGCATTAGGAAGCAACAAAGTTTACAAAACCACTGGCTGGTCTAGACTTGCGCTTTTGTATACTGTTCCACTCTTAAGTTCTCATTTATTCGCTTGTAATAAAAATGGAATGGACAGTGTTAAAATGGTACTGTTATCAAGTCATATTTTAAACGGGATAAGCTTGACATAGAATTGAACAGATATTGTTCAGGTCATTGCCATGGCTGAACGCCATCCGTCTGATCTCGAGCATCGTATTTGTCATCTCTGCTAATTCCCTATTTGTATCTGTATTTCAACGTCCCGTCATTCTTTATACATTTGAGCTTTGCCGGCCGCCCGACAAAATAAGACAGCAGTGCGGACAGTCAGCGGTCGTTCATTAGTAACGGACGAGTGCCGAGACTGTTATGCAACTTTTTTCTGCTGCACCCCTAAAGTTCCACGCGCTCTAAAATCAGTAAATCAACAGAATAAGAACCGACACGCCAAAGCAGCGCTACATATTAATACACCTTTCAAATACCCTAAATGGAATTATTTTAACAAGGAGCTTAAGTACGCTTGGGATGTGTATCTTGAGACCAAAGATGGCATCCAATCATAGTCTTAAAAAAACTGTAGTACTGTTGCACTGTGATAGCTGCGGGAAATGCAGAGAATCCGCGCGCATCCCACACAATCATCAACGTACGAGGAAAGTGGCTTCAGCGCACCAACAAAGCTAGCTCTCACTCAGGACTTTTTTTCATCCACATCGTAGATGGTGTCACTGTGGCTTTGCGCTCTCTCTCTCTCTCTCTCTCTCTCTCTCTCTCTCTCCCTCCCTCCCTCCCTCCGAGTCGCTGTACGTTCTCTGACTGATGTTCTGACCTACCCGAGCAACGACTCTGGCCGAAGTGATATTCTGCAAGCCCGAGGAAATTAATACTTGCACAGCTCTTCCATGTCCTCTCATCAATTCCTGACAACATACGCACCAGTTTGCACTTTCCTGACATTCGAAATGATGTAATTCGAACATTTTCTCCGAAATTTATGGTCAGCAAGGCGACGGTGGGATTTTTTTTTTCCAGTCCCGCAATAGCGAGGGGAATTAATGTACAAGCAGGGGTTTCCTGGGGCGCGTTTAACCAAGTGTGTGCGCCGTAAAGAGCGATGCATCGTCTTACTGGAGACTTTCCTCTGCAGTTGGGGTTATACATTTACTGACTCAGTGGGGGAACGAGACGAGGATCGACGTGCAACCTTAATTGTAATGAATTTAGACATTCACTAAATGAAATAAGTATGATGAACTGATAACTTAAGCTGCATTATCTCGAGACACCCACGGACTCATGGATGGGTAGAGAGAGATTTCCGATTTAGCACATACTTCTCTCTCTCTCTCTCTCTCTCTCTCTCTCTCTCTCTCTCTCTCTCTCTCTCTCTCTCTCTCTCTCTCCGAGTTTCACACGGGCGAACTTCGATTTTAAACACCGATTTGGATACGCACCTGAATCGACCCGCCCAAGAGGACGGTTAGTCCCAACTCTGAAGTAATGCAAGTAACAGAATCAGTAGGAGCGACGCGAACTCTTCCATGCCACCTATAACTCGGACTCAAGGACAAAAATGTGGCAGAAGCAGCTTTTGGAAACCTCTTTTAACAATTTCGACGACGAATTGGAGAGACTGGATTAATTTACTGACAACAGGCGAGCTGCACGTGTCCCGTGAATATTTACTTGTCACGAGGGTTGTGAGAGGAGCAAAGTAGGAATGCTGGTCCAAGATATATTGCCGCTCAGTTTAAGTTGTCGGCTTTCCCTGTTTGGTCATTGTCTTCTCACTTCCTTTTTAATTTTATTTCAGGTAGGACTTCTCGTTCTGTTGATTTCCGCAATGTACTGTAATATGAACTTTTTAAAAAGGTAGTCTTTCTTATATAACAACGGAATCAGCCTGCATGATGTCACCATTGGTATAAGTAGTTTACATGAGCATTGTGAAACATACCTTTTAACGTTTGGTGTGAGCTACTACTAAACACGACTTCCTTAGGTAGTCTTTTGGACGAAAAGGGTTTTTTTTCTTGACAGTTTGACTAAAAATACTACAGTGAGCTCCAATATCGCATTTATGCAGAGTGACAATGCAAAGTGTAAGGGACAAAAGTGCCGAAAATTAAGATTTGGTGGAGGGCGCTTTTAATGAATGCCTTTTCAGGGTGGTCGGGTATATTTTGATTACGTTCATGTTTTCTCAAGCTGGACAGAACAAACACAAGGTGCAAACACAGAGTGCAATGCAGGGAACATTACACGGTAATGATTGTAATGATAATGATGATTATCTTTATGAGAAAATAGAATTATAAGAGTTTGGGCGGGGTTAGTCTCGTGTCAGAATAAAATAGCTTTTTAAATCAATAAAGGTAAATTAATCTGGTCTTTGAATTCGTGAAAGGCCGCAATATGTCCTACAGAAAATATAATTGTAATGACTTAGCTGCGTACATATTTGGGAAATCGCAATCAGTTTGTATAACCGAATTATAAAGAAATATATGAATGTTTTCACTTTTCCGATTAAGAGTTAACAAAATCTGAAAAAGGGTATCTGGTATCAATTCAGGGCACTCAAGACTCCATTTTTGAGCTTTAAACTTCAAGGCGCTCCCGCCTCCAGGCGAGTAGTGTTTATTCATTAACGGACAGAGTGGAGCTGCCATTACGCGTTTGGGGTCATTGACCCGTACCGACTGCGCCGTCCAGTACCAACAACACGCGTGGGAGAAGTATTTGACAACAAACTTGAGTCCTTTGCTCTCACTGGTGACAGATGATTGTTTCCTTGGGACAAGATTTTGGCCCAACGACGCAGCTTGCAAATGGTCTGCTAAAAACAAAAACGTGATACAGGTAAATTCGTATTTGCAACAACAACAACAACAACAACAACAACAACAACAACAACAACAACAACAACAACATTGTGATAATATATATTTTCATGTTAACAATTTAGACTAAATGAATATAATAATATGTTTATATGTCTACATATTGTTTACATATGTCCACAAAAAAGCATAAACAACACACACACACACACACACACACACACATATACACACACACACACACACATATATATATATATATATATATATATATATATATATATTTATATAGGCTATACTGAATTCACCAGACAATAATTGATTTATTTTAAATTGTTAACATGGAAATATGTATTATATAATAATATACAATTAATTCATATAAATAATGGAAAATTCTAATTATCACTCGGTTTTTTTTTTTTTTTTAAATGATATGCTTCGCAGATGATATAATTGCATCTTTAATTCTCCACAGCCTTACATGTCTTAGGCATAATTAAGAAATCTGTCTGAAATGTCGCGCTTGAGGCTACCAACGAAGTATCCCCATATGGCAGTTGAGACCACAGCGGCACTACGGCTGGAGATCTACCGGCACATATTGCGTATTACTGATGCTTAAGGGCAAGGTCAGCTGTTGCGTTCGTTGCTGTAAATCTCAGATGGGCGCGAGTATTTTGCAACTAGGCTGTGGTAGGCCCATGCCTCAAAAGCCCCACCCTATTCGCATCCCAGATGCCTCCTCAACTGTAGGCGTTCTCGCAGAGGTCAGGTATAGAACCTTGAAAGTCCTGCAACTGTTTCTTCTTCGGGTATTGTATTCATTTAAGTTTATTTTACGTGGGTGGAAACTACTCGTTTGGCACTGCACGAAAGCCGTAAACAACCCTGTGTGAGTTCGTGGGTAGTGAATGAGCGCCGCGCTGTGAAAATGTTATCTTCTCTACTTCTCTCACGTCTCTCTTGTAACAGAGATCAGAGGTACATTTAGAAATAGGCGAGATACTTCCGAATGGATTCGTTTATATTTACACTTAATTTATTTTGAATTAATTGAGCCCCGTACCTTTTTTTTTTTTTTTTCTTAGCGCGCTTTTCCCCATAACCTGCGCCCTCTCCCCTCTCTCCAGTTTGCCCGGGGCGAGCTGCAGAAGTCATGCACGCGGACTGCAGCTGACAAGGTGAGCGCGAGCTGCCAGCTGGCGTGCCACTGTAGATCCTACCCGCCGTTACCCCCGCCTCCTCCGCCACCGCCGCCCCCTAGGCTCCTGGTCTTCTCAGGTAAGTGCTTACTCCCCCATTTCACTCAAGACTGGACCAAATTCCCCCCTCTGGGGGGCCCTCCATTTTTCTGCCTAAACTAGAGGAGCATTACGTAACAGCTCATGCATCTTGTAACCCTGTATATGAGACGCTCACTGTCCCCATTTTGAATGAGCTGGCTGTTTTAGTTGAAAGCTGAGCAGGCCACCGAGGAAGAAATATTTTTCCTCTGGAGGTTAAAGGTTCCTAGAAACCACTGTGCACTAAACAACGCTGCTGCAAGAAAGAGATCTTATACATTAGATACGCCTTAACAGGTTTTTACAATTGAATTTCGTAAATATATTAAACAGGTTTTGGCATTCAAGTAAACATTCGTGTACATTAGGGTTTTAACCTTTTTGGCCAGGCAGATTTTTTACGATACAAAACCACTGGGTATAAGACATTTTAAAACACCAAAACACACACACATAAGTTCCGTCTCATTTTCCATTAGGTGTGTGTTCATTGTGGGCCCTGACGTCCATATTTGGCAGGAGTACGTCCTGAGATGCTCTAGCTAACAGTAATGGAAGCGTTGGGTGCTTTAGTTTAGTTGTTTTAGTGCTCTGAGGGCCCCCACTCAACCATGGCACGCGCTCAATGAGGACATGACCCAAGCGTGGCGGTCTCACTGCACTGTGCCTCATTCAAAACAGCAGTGAACGGAAGGTCAATGATTTTTCTAAGCAAGCAGTGAGGGAAGGAGCATGTGTCTGGCTCTGTGGAGCTGGGGTTGATTTGTGAAGTGTTTTGACCCTCGGGAGGGCTGTGGGAGTGGATTCTGAAACGAGGCCTACTGTCCCTAACGCCCCCCACCTCCGGCACCAGGCCCCTGAATTAGTTCATTAAATCAGGGTCTGTGGATAAGATAGAGGCTAATGAACTGATGCTGACTGTTTTTGAGGACCGGAGGGTTTGGGGGTGTTTCTCAACACCCCCCAACCCCCTTCCATCTGCATACACACATATAAACGCATGCAAGAACGGGCGCTTACACACACCCACCAAAGGCAAATTAAAAAAGACACTTCACTGCTGCTCAACGGTGAGTGAAGTAGCGGTGCTAATTTGCTCATTTTTACACTGCGGTAATGCTACTTTAAACACACCCATTAATGTGTGTGCATTTGTCATGCTTTGCACACTGAACACGCATGTGACGTGTGGAGTTTTGGCTGCTCTGCATCTGAGGTTAATGATGCAGTCCTAATACAGCAAGTAAACAGGCTGTTACGATTTGTCTGACGTACGGCTGTCATGAGGGTTTACAGTTATTATATTTGCAAAAAACTGGCTGAAATATCTCACTTTTTAGCTGTGGCCAGCAGCTCTATAGCTCACTCTGTCGGTCGGTTGGTCGGTCTATCAGTCAATCAGTCCGCAAAAATTTCTTCACCCTTTGGCGGCCACAGTTTGCACACAGCTCACAGCCCTCTCTGGTCTCTCCCTCAAACGTCCGACAAAATGCATCCATGGTACTGCAAATGCTACAGCAAATGCTAATTACTGTTATCCATTTCATGAAACCTGCATAGCAAGTAGCCTCTTTTCGCCAAAGTAAACAAGCTCTAAATATCATAGAGGGAATAAAAACACGCTAGCGATATAGGCTATAACTGGAAGGTGGGCGGACATGTCAGCACTTCTTCACTCACTCTCGAAACAACATTAATGTGGTCCCTCCAGGACATATAAGTCCCATTGTAAAGCTTCATTATTGTTGCTTACATTGTGCTCATCGGTTTATTACGAAACCTCTCTAAAAGGCATCTCTGGACGGTTGCCACATATTTTCCCAAAAGCTTCTTGAGCAGTGATATAATATATGCTGAAAGACCTGTTTTCCGCACATTTAATTTTAATGTCTACTTTAATGTTGAGTGATGAAATAAAATATGTATGCTACGTTCTCTGAGAGGTAGCCTGCTCTTACTTGCAGGAGTCCATTTATGCGTCTTTGCGTTCTCTTTTGGGGTTGTCACCAACTGGTGACAGGAAGTTGTTGTTTTTTTCCGCCAATCAGCTGCTGGCACAGTGTTGCTTGTTCAACCTAATTCTTTGTTGATGGAAACATACAAGCAGCGATGCCTTTCTTTTCTGAGAGTATTGTTGCCATATTTTATATGATTTTATGGCTGGTCCACAACGCTTTTGACAGATGTGTATAGGTCTTTGTTTTAGGGGGATTGTGACATTTGGGGTCTCCCAAGGGTTTTGATTCAATGTTGTGTATCATTTTGTCCAAACCTGGAAGCGGATTTGCAGAAAGGTTAACAATGTCTGCCCTGTTACGCGAGTCGTACATGAAAACCCGCTAACTCAACCAAAACCTTCCGAACCACCCGTTTACTTTCATTTTCACTTCTTTACATATGTTGCTTGCTAAATCATTTGAGGTGACTAATTCCACACCGTGCCGCTGGGAAGAGAACGTCATTGATTAGCATCATTATAACATTCTTTAGCGAGAGCCCTGAGGATTCCTGAATTAGAGGCGTAAGTAAGTACTGAAATCCTCTTTGCGAATAGCCCTGAAGGTGGTAGCAATTGCCTACTTTCTCCCAAATGCTCTCAGTTCCTTGTCGGTGGTCAAGACCTCAGCCTTAGCCGTTTGAAATCTGAAGCACTCTATTCAGCGTGTATACATAAATATTAGTCAGAATGCCACAAACACATCGAACAGAATGCAAGACCTTCTAGCAAGACCATGCACCCTGTCCCACACTGCGCCAAGGTTTAATTTGTGAACGTGGGACACAGCGTCGATATCTGGCTTAATTAAACCCAAATTGCAGAGGATTTGTCTTGGCGGATCTTAATGAGTTGTGACTTAAAGCCGGTGTGTCGGTTCTGAGTGGGCGGCACGCCTCGCCATTGTGCCTGAATTCAGGCTAAGGCTGAACTTAAAAGGAAGTTATGATGACTACGCACTGGAAACTCGGAGACAAAGACGGCTCAAAGCACTTCCCTACTCCAGGAGAGTGATAAAAGTTTTAAAATAGAAAAGTACTATTGGATGAAGGACTATATAAAGTCACTTCAAGAGGAAGAATTTTATCACAATGAAGGTGGGTGGAGGGGGGGGGGGGTACTTAGCCTGCCTATATTAAATCCTACAGCCGTCAACGGGATCCAGGATTAAAATTTAAGTTTTGGTGCGGCCGCAGGTTACTTAACACTCTAAGTGACTTATGGCTCGGCGGATTGGAGGAAATAAGGGCGGAAGTTTTTGCCCCTGCAAGTCTTCGATGAAAATTATATTGGACGACACGCAGTGTAATTAAAGACATGAAGGTGTATGGAAATTTTACAGTTCACATTTAAAAATATGTCAGTTACTACAGTTCATACAACATACAACAGAAAATGCATAATTTAACATTGTACTGTACAAGAAAGGATGCAAGTAAAAGTAGCAGTAATTATAATCGTTCAAAGGTAAAATTTATTTATATAAATCCCCAGCACAATTGTTGTCTCATCATTGAGCTCCAGCCATTGTTGGCAATGGGGCAACCAGGACTTGAACAACTAATTGTACCTGATCACCGTGCTTACAGAAAGAACATCTTTACAGCACAAGCCAGCCAAAGGCCCTTTACAGGACATTTTCTTTGCGGACTGTCACGGCTCAGAGAAGGACCCGAATTCAACCAATACAGTAAACCTCAGTTTAAAAAATCCAAAAATCTAAGTCAAAAACAGGCAGAGCTCCAAAACCAGAAGACTCGGCAACAGTACAAAAACACGATCTGGAAGAGTAGTCATAAAACGGGAAAAAAGGTACGTACACAGGCAGACTCTGCAAAAGTGCAAAAAGGACAAGCAGGAATCAAAAAACCAGGAAACACACACAGGTAGTAACAGGCAGACAGGCAAGATACGCTTGTAGTGTAGCGCGAGAAGGAAGCAACTGAGACAAACTCGTACCTAAACTGAGGACAAGACGAGGTATAACTACACAGGCTAATGAGGAACGAGACACAGGTGAACAGCGAGGAAGGCGAAATGAATAGGTAATCAGGTAACAAGGTAATGAGACAGGAGGCGGGGCGGACACAAAAGGGTAATTCAAACAAAAGCACATGGACAGGGGAATGAAAAAGAAACCAAAACACAAGAAAACAGACGAAAACAACCGAACAAACAAATGACAGAAAGAAACACCGCATTATTGACAGTGGACTGTGGCGCTGAAGCTGTTGAAGCTTAGCTAAGATAGCTTCAGTATCACACAGCTAAGCTAGCTAAGTCTGTGCATTGAAAACACAATGCTTTCATTTAACAATCTGATTTGAAGGTTGGCAATGTGAAAGCGAACCTTACTATATTTGCAGTAGGCCTTGCTATTCATTGAAAAGCAGAGGGGTCTAGTTCAACTTTTTGGTTGACTACACATGGTCTTGGGGATGTCGAGATAGGATGATGTTGTATTGATGAGAGAAGATTTCTGTACTGTTTTTCCACTCCATATTAGGACAAAAAAATGGGGAGATATTTTTTCAGATATGCAGAACAACTGTAATTCTTACTAAGCATGGTTAAACTCCTTGTCCATTACACCAACCTGAAGGGATTTGAATCACCTCCTAAACAGGATTATAAATATGGCGTAAATAGGATTACAGATATGTGGGACATTTTTAGATTATCTAGTCAGGGTATACTTATAAAAAATTATGTCTTTGTGTGCTCAATCTGGAAGATTATCTGCAGGGAATTAGTTTTGAACACCTCACTTTCTCCATTTTCACAGAGTCCCTGTGTTGTCTGTTTTATTTTTTATTTTTCATGAATCACAGTTATGAAAAATCGATTTTATGGGTAGTCGAATGAACAAGGGAATATACATGTAAAATATGTGCAGATAACAGTGTATTATGCCATTTGCTGGTGTGATATATCCTCCTATTTAGTTGCCATGTGCCTACCACAAGACTTGTCAGTTTAAGTCTCCCTGCTGTCAATCAAATTCAGTGAGCGACTGACAAGGAATAATGCCCAATCATATTCAAGCATGCTATTCAGTGAGCAACTGACAAGGAGGAAGGCCCAATCATATTCGAGAATGCTGCAAGCTGTTGTTGGAGATATACACCTGATTAGTGCAAGGCCAGAGGACAGTCCTCACTGCAGTTGGACAGTGACAACCCAGCTGGCTGACACCAGCCAGTCAAACCTTTCCCTCAAGTTTGACATATAAATAAAAAGTTTCTCATAACTAACTATCAAACCGTGTTTGCGAAGGGGAAAGCTCACAATGCCAGTGAGTAAAAGTTTAGGAAAGATTGGGTTACGCAGGCAACGTTTCCCAGCCCAGAGCAGGCGAGCACCTAGCCTAGTCCTCCATCGCATGTCCTCCTAAATCGATCGCCTGAAGCTAATTCAGCACCCTAAGCCTCCCTGTTGCCTAACCACTCTTCAGCACCGCTATTTGGAGGCAGTTTAACAACGTCCGTGGGACAGGCGACTCAATTTATCAGGCAATCCCATCTGCTAAAGAGTCGGGGATCGATTCGGCCGGGTGTTTCCGGAAGGAGCTGGTATTCTCGGACCGCCATTAGCAAATTGATAGTTATTGGTTAAGTGCGGTGGAATCGCATTAGGAAGTCAAGAACAGATATGCTTGATAAGATTTAGAGTTGAACCTCTTGGGATGGTTGGTGTAGCAGGGCTTGGAGGAGGAGGGGGTTGATGGGAGGTTGGCTTTTTAATTTTTAGCTTTCAATGGAGGGTTCCTGAGCTGAGTGCACAATGAGGAGAATACATCTGAAGACGGAATTTTTTTTTGTATTTTATCCAATGGGTAACCTTAACAAATAGTAATTGCGTTTTAGGTCTTGCAGTAATTTCTGCTGAGCACAACAGACTCTATAAAACTCATTGAGACAAATAACAACACGGAGGTTACAAGGCCGATTATAAGGCAGATGCTCATATCGGCAGTAGATGGATATTGTAGCGGTCACAGCTTATTCAGCGGTGACGGTTATAATGTTTGAAATGCATGATGTCATGTGCCCCTGGGCTGCTTTTAGAGCAAGCTGTAACCCGAATCCCACTGAATGGGCTGCCGGCCCTTGACCACAACTCGAACTCCGTATACTTTGTCTCAGAAAGCGCTCTTCTTTTACCCAAACCAAACTAAGGTTAAACGTTCGAGTGCTCATTATCGTTTGATGGTTGTATCATGGCCCGTCTGAAGAATTCCGCTGATTTAGTCCTTATTTCTGTCATTATGTGTGAGCTCTGCAGTTCCTATTACTATAGATTACCTTACATTTTTGCATGGAATATTTTGCAGATGGCTTATGTTTAAAAATGCATTTTGCACAAAGCTCGTACTTTAACAGAAAAGTTGTTACAAGCTCTCAACCTCAGCCGCTGCACCACAATGACATAACATCTTTTTCAGACATTCTACTTAACTGAGTTTTTCCTCCATTTCAGATCCATGTTGGATTGATGGATTTTTGTGGTCCACAGCATTTGACTAAATACGCTAAAAGCACATAACACTAAAAGCTAAAAACCAAAAAAAGGATGCTTTCCTAATTTATTGCCCAGTTCAGGTAGAATTTTATTTCTTCCAGCTTCCAAAGAACATGCTTTGTGCAACATCACCCTTGCATGAAGAAAACGATCAGTTCTGTTTTGCCAATGCCTCACTCTGCCGTCTGAAGGCCGTTGAGGTGCTCGGTAGGCTGAAGGCTGAAGGCAAAGTAGACCTGGATCAACCCCAGCACCATGCTGTGTTGATTTTATAAAGTTTCCATAGGGCTTCCTCATTTACTGTAACCACTCGGAACTGGCTGAGAATCGGCCTCATTATTTCTAGGTGTCCGTTCACGCTGTCCAGTTATCAGTGACTGAGGGTCCATCTTTCTCCCACTTCTTCTGAATAGCCTCATGGGCAGAGCGGTTCGCAGCATGCCGGTTGAAAGCACACGCTAGTCGAGGTGGCTAGCCTGGGTGCGCCATGGCAACAACGCAGTGCAGCTGAGCCTAGCACAGCGAGCTCTACATGGCACAATACCGTATGGCGGTCTTTGGCTTTGGTTACCAACAAAAAGCAACCCAGTTATTTATGAGTGAGCATGTTTCTCAGCCTCTGCTCTCTAGGACCTGGCTCCAATCACAGTGCTCCAGCACCATGGACAGCGGCAGTCGAAGACACAAAGAGCACGGCTGAGACCGAAAGATCAAAGGTTGCATCTTTCCATCCTTCATCTCAAGCACTTTTTCACAAATGCGATATGCACCCATTTTCAGTCTTAGCAGATTGCCACTGCAGAGTCGAGAAGCTACTTAAAAACAATTGTTCATTTTTTTTCTTTTATTTTTATCTATCAGTTCTTTGAGTGTGTCCATGCTTTGTGGCACAGGAAATATAAAAAAATAAACAGCCTTAAGTGTCTGCTGTGTTTCTTTGCCTCTCAAAGATACTACCTTGCCCTCTACATCTTTCATGAAAGGCGGCCATGATCTAAAAGACCATGAACAGGTGAACACGGTGTGGGTGGAATGCTCGCCCATTCATTCAGTGGTCCGTTCACCTTAGTGAAATGACAACGGAGAGGAGTCAGGATGTCACTTTACAGCGTTTCAATGAGGTCCATGAGATCTTGAAACTAATTTTCCAATGAACCAAAAGGACCGCTAACCACACCGGCCACCATCCACCAGCTTACTTCAATGCCTTACCAGATCTATAGAGCAACGACAGGTGAAAACAATATTGCGGAAACCCCATGTAGTGTATCAGTAGTCACTTAAGCTCATGATAGAGAGGAGGCTGATTCATAGTGCTGTGACAGGGCCTGGAATTCACGAAAGTAGCTCTGAAGAGCACAGTTTGTTTAGACCAATGACAGCAAGCAACTACAGTTGGCCTGCCTTATCTGCGGGCTTGGCCTCCACGGTTTTGACCATCTGCCGTTCGAAAATATTTTTTAGAAATGCAGAATATTCTCAAAAAAGAACATCTGAAATTCACGCGAGCAGCGTATGCTAGAATATTGTAGTCTGTATGATTTACGTGGGTTTTAGCGGTTCTTAGTAGTGCATATAGGTGGGGTTTCAAGCTATGAACATGTACAGTGTAAAATGATGTCATTTTGTCATTTTTGTGTCCTGAGCATCCATGGTTTTTGCACACCTGTGGGGGTCCTGAAACCATATACCCATGGGTGAGGCGGGCCGACCGTAACACCTTTCCGTCATTCTCTTGAAGTTCTGTTTTGGTCTATGTACTTTGATAAGTTGTATTAATGTGAGGCTCGCATCGGCGCTCTGTAGGTTTCCATGGTTACAGCGTTGTACCCTAAAGCTGCTTCCCCGCGCGCTGACTGATGAGGTAGCGTTTGCTGAGGCACAGGCAGCCAATTATGTAAGACCCTCCTCTCTTAGTCGTAGCTGCGAACGCTTCACAGAGCGAATGAGGCGGGGTTGTGCACTTCCATCTGGAGCACAGCCAGTCAGTGGGGGAGAGGGGGGCGGAGGCGGGTAGGGCAGCCATGCTGGAGGCTGCACGATGACCTTTGACCTCTGCGTCTCTGCTTGCAAGAGAATCTATGCTATTTCGCTCGCACAGCTGTTGCACGGAAAACAGGGGCCCTCAGAGCCTGTCTGTGTACAGGGCCCAGAATTTGCCCATCTGGGTTTCACTTTAAGTACAATGAAATATAAACCTCTATCTCTAGCCAGGTGATGTAACATGATTGGCCAATGTAAACAGGTGATGTAACATGATTGGCCAATGTAAACAGGTGATGTAACATGATTGGCCAATGTAAACTGGATGCAGTTTACAATACAGTGGAAAAGGGTAGTGCAGGACGTAGATCGTGCCTGTCCCCTGAGTAAGTTGAGCAGTGCCAGCAGTGGGTGTGCGCTAAAGCCAATCCACCATAGCCTCTGCTTAAAGCACTAATGACCCCCTTCCTTTGTAAACAGGAAGTGATCTTCATCAAAATCACTGTGTCACTTCTGGGCCGCATCCAAAAAGAGGACAAGGTTTGCGTCCTTGCTTTCCTCCTTCGCCTGATACATAGAGCAACCTCACATAGTCGATCTGTAGTCAGCTGAGGTCAGTGAGATGAGGAAGGGGGGAGTATATTGACATGGCTTTTGCCTCGAATGTCTCCTCATCGTTTTTTTACATCTACTACATCTAGACAGCGGCCCCATTTTCCTGTTTATTCAAGCCAGATGTTGTTCGTCGTTCGACTCGACTTGTTTTAGGAGGAGGCCGTGCATGAGATAGAGAGGAGGCTGGGAGGGTGCAATTTTGGCCGAGCTCACAGGGGGATTTGGGGGGCGGAGGGGGCGAGCGGTTTTCTAAGGACACGCTCGAAACATCTGGCAATTCAAGGCTAGGGAAGCAGCTGCCCTCATTATCAAAGATAATTCGGCGAATCGTGCCCCGGCGGTCGTACAGTACCGAGGTAACACATGGGTGAGTTACTCCAGATGAACCTATGCTCTCTGCGCTCCCGACCGAGCTGACAGGTTTTTTTTTTCTTTTTTTTGGTTGTTTTGCTGCTGTGCCGTTGTGGGACGTGATGGCGTGCAGCGCGTTGCAGGATGAGATGGGCGGTGACAGCTCCGCCACATTCGGTCCGCCGTGGCTGCCGCCGCAGCCTCCGTCAGGGCGTCTCTCCGTCTGGAACGCAGACAGGCCGCTTCGCTTCGCGTGACTCAGCAGCGCTGTGCTGTGTGTGTGTGGTCTCACACACACACCCACACGCTCTAACACACACACACCCACGCACAGGAAAGCGAACACTCTTTCACGCGTATGAACGCGCAACAACGCATGCTGTACATGTGCGCGCAGACATTTTCGTAAAGTGACATAAAAGGCATCCTTTTTAAAACAAAGAATTAAAACCTGTCTTTTCAATCAAAGTTGATAAATCCACACAGGAAATAGCTGAGGGCCAAATTAAAGAGTGAGAGAAAGAGGACGGGAGAGGAAGAGGAATTGTGTGTGTGTGTGTGCATTTGTGCACATCTACGTGCATGCTTTTGTTTGGGAACTAGAGGAGAATACTGAATCCGGCGCCCATATGGTCAACACCTCCATAAGGACATAAAGGGGATTTTCAGGTAGAGAGAGTGGGCGACAGGCCACACGAAAGCGGCCTGTCGTGATGAAGGCCTCCATAAAATCCACACAGCCATTACGCATAAAAATAGCACATATTTCCCACCTGAATCTTTATGACTGATGATTCCCGCTTCTTCGCTGTCGACATGGAGGACATTTCACATTGCAAAGCCCTGTGTTGGTGGCTAGCTGAGATAAAAGCCCTGTTTTCTGTTGTCAAGGTATAATTATTTAGTTATATCTACGTAGTGTGATTCTATTTAAAACACTGTTTACACATCTGTTAATTGTCTTTTCAAGAGAGCCATGCGAAATACACTGCATTATAACGAGGTGATCGATTGTGTTCGGCATCATACAAGAACGAAAGAATTTGTGCATGTATTAACTGCTGACAATAAAATTAGTCTCTGGGAGTTCAGCGTTTAGTGTAAATTCAGTCTGGCTCTGTTTTTCTGCTTTCAGGCGCACAGTTGTTCAACAAGAAATTAATTTCCCAGAACAACCGATAACTACTGAACAGTAACCTCGGTGTTTTGATAGAAAAGCAAGCTGAACCGTGAGCTCTCGGAATTGCTTCGCTGAAGGGAACAGCTACGAAGGTGTGCTGTTTGGCTGACTCTACTCTGCATCGTAAGTTTTGATAAATCGCTCAGTTCCAAGGACCTCAGATAACCTCCACGCTTTCCTGCTCTTTCCGTGCAAGCCTTAGGCACTTGCAGTCCAGCTTCACCCTGCATGTCAAAAAAAAAACACAAGAATGTGGAATTTTGTTGTAAAATTACAGTTTTTTTGCGGTATCAACTATATGCGGTTCTGTTTTTGCCTTGAGCAAGGATTATTACTGGAGTAGCAATAGGACTCGAGATGTGTTAAATGACTCCTTATAGGTAGCCAAAAACAATTGAAAGGTCTATGGGGATCCATAATGATGTGTGGTATCATTTTTGAGACTTTATGTAATAGTTTTGAGAGATTTTTAAAGGTCCAGCACAATCAGAAACTGTGCCTGGGTGTTAAAGGACTTCTACGTACTTCCAGTTTAATTCAAGCCTTAGAATGTTAGCAACCGCATTAAACCACGTATGTAATGGTAGCCATCTAGATATTAAATACATATGCTCTCTACCACTGAGACGTAAATTGAGCAGAATGGTGACGATGAACGATATGGCTTTCGTTTTCCACAGAGCCTGAATCCAAAGTATGGCTTGAACTGATGAAACATAATCGTACTGATGTGTTTATGCTCCAGCCAGCATTGTTCAAGCACTTGCTAACGAAAGTCTGTGTATGTATGACATGGCTGGGCTAGCAGGTATTTCCCAAAGGTCTGTCAGTCAAGGCCAGGTAATACATATTAATGAATGTGAGCTCCAGTTATCCTAGCATTTTCCCCCAAGGATGTTTGCTGTCATCAGCCAAGCTTAAGTTTAGCTGCCTGTAGTCTAGTGGTTAAGGTACATGACTGGGGCCCCTGAGGTTGGTGGTTCAAGCCCCAGTCCAGCCACAGCAAGAACACCACTGCTGTTGGGCCCTTGAACAAGGCCCTTAACCCCACATTACTCTCAGGGGGATTGGCCCTTGGTAAGCATAATCAACCATAAGTCGTTTCGGATAAAAGTGTCAGCTAAATGACTGTAATGTAATAAGCCAGTTGACCCCCTTGTGAAAGAGGGTGTCACCCTGCAGGATTTCAGACAATGGACCAGAAAGGAGTGGTTCAAAGCTGTATGCAGTCTTTGCCGCGGCACTTACAACCTGCGAGATAATAGGACTGTGTGCTCATGCTTTATGTCCCATAATACCGCTGTGCATTTCCACTGCTCATCACTTTCCTCACGATCGATTTCCCTCCCGGAGAATAACTTTGATGATAATTAAAAAAAAAGAAACGAAAAGAAAACTGGAGGTGAAGTTTATGTTTGAGTCCTTTAATCAATTCCTATTGTGCAAAGCAATTGTTTTTTTTTCCTCAGATCCTTCAAAACGATTAGAAATTGGAGAAAATCGGTTTCTGATGAATTGCCCAACCCAGGCAATTATTCCTGTATTGAGCACTGGGTGGCTTGAGTAATGTTATGGCACTGTATAATCAAAACTGTAAGCATGGTCTAGCTTCTGCAAAATTTCAGTAGACCAGCACGAACCCTTGTAGCCAGTGTCACTGCGGCAACGTGAACTGAGAAATGCGGTTTCTTAGTGACATCTTCACGGTTGGCGCCTCACATTTATCCTTGCAGATTTGTGTACGTGTCATATATTCGTGTGCGTGTCATATACGAGCCTCTCGATCGCTCCTGGTCCCTGGCAGCGCTACAGTGGAATTTTCTGGAATTCAGTGAAATATGTTATTTTCAGCCCCCGTGTTACGTTTTGCGTCTCTTCTCGCGTTCCCCTCTCTCTTCTTCTATGAGCTAGTTTGGCAGGAGAGGGAACATATACCTGCTAACACAGGTGGTGCAGGCCAAGCTGCCGTTATAACACAGGTGCAACACTGCCACTATTGAGCTGCTCAGATCAGCGTAGCCATTGAATGGGGGCGAGCAGCGTGGGCATTTAACCATAAGCAGATGTCTTGTAACGTCACACAAAATTCATGCGACCTCAGAAAAAGATTAAAACATTTATTTGGCGCTACCTTGATACGTGCAGCATGCAGTGAGTAATAGCCGATGCACAGCGAAGCACATGGCTATGAACTGAATGGATGACCCTGAGAATGGAATGCTTAGGAGTGCACTATCCTGCTTATACCACTGCTGTCTGCCAAAAACAATAAAACACTCATTCGTTACCATCAGAGCAATTGATGAAGCACAGCCCTGATTGGCTGATGGCTCTGATGATTACCCAATCCTCTCAGCCCCTCAAAACTGCAAAGTATGCAGAACAGAACAGCTGTAACTCACAGCCATCTATGCAATCTGGCCAAGTGACATCACAGGGGGAGAGGGAGCAGTATTAGCCCATTGTGCTAACACACCTGAGCTAGCCACAAACAGCCTAGAAAACAGCCTGGAATTTTCAAATGTCCACCACTGAAAGATAATGCTGATTTCAGATTTAGAGATACCAAATGACTCGAGCTGTGTTTATTTTTTACCTCAATGTGCAAATACCATACAAAACTGAAAACTGCGTGGGTTATGACCTGAGGGGGTCTTCAAATCCTAACCAAGCTGCCAAGACTTTGTCTTACAGTAAACCCCCGTATCGCGGTTCAGTTTTCGCGGTCCCGGTATGTCACGGTCCCGGTATTTCTCGGTTTTATTCTGTAAGGCCTATTCATTTTAATATTGCTCATCTTTTCGCCATTTTGCGGCATTCCGCAGCATTGTTCTATTGGTCTTGCTCTCTCTCAATATCTTTCATGTGTTTAAATGTGTTTCTATTGTTTCAAAGGTGTGTTTAAAGACCTTAAAATGCTTTTAGAATTACCGTAAAACTTATAATAACATGCCTAGGGTGTATTTAAATAGGGTATTTCTATTTTGTGGATTTTCACTTATCGCGGGTGGGTCTGGAACGTAACCCCCGCGATGGAGGGGGGTTTACTGTATTCTGGTTTTAATGTATTCTAGATTGACATTTTGGCGTAAGAACGTTTTAACGCAAAACAAATGGGTCTATGTATGGGCAATGAGCAAATGTTTAAATGTAAAAGACACACAGCATGGTTCAGATATGCATAAAAGTGTTTCGCTTTTTTTATCGATCTTACACATTTTTTTTATACAGCTGCACTTTGGAGCAATGTAATGCATCTGTGGAAAAAAACGTAATTGATTTACAAATCATTCACCAAGCACCAATTGAAATGAACAGATGTTTAAATTGGTCACACACGAATGTCAAACCTTTAAAAAAAAAGGGTCAATATCATTTTAAAACTGAATTTTTGCCCTCAGCTGTTTGTTCTCTTACTGTTTAAATTCAGTTGAATTTTCTCACGTTGGGCAGGTGGTTTCCATTTTGTAATTGTCTTTTTTCTTTGATGTTTCATTGGTACTGATGGATGGATGTTTTGACTGAGCTTATTCTGAACGCCCCCATCCCCTTCCCCTTCCCTTCCTGTAGTTGCAGAGTCCAACGTGCCCCCCATGGAGCCGTGGTGGAAGGAGACGGTGGTGCTGGGGACGGTGGGGTGCGCCTCCGCCGTATTCCTCCTCTTAACGGCCATCATCTGCTACAAGGCCATAAAGAGGTAGGCCCGACTCTTCTGTGCTGCCATACCACGCCATACCACACAGCACCACACCACTGCCTGGGATGTCAGAGTCTCTAGAACTCATTTACAATGGGAAGATTTTATTATGTTTCACGTATGTAGAAGATTCACAGATACACAGCTCACGTTTTTTATACAGTGTCTGTTTATGAGGTGGATATTTTACTGAAGTGATTCAGGTGAAGTATCTTGCTCAAGGGTACAACAGCCCTGCCGCTTACGGGAGAGCCCTAAAACCTCTGAGCTCCAAGTCTAGCTGGAATTGTAAGGCTGTATCTGAGCAAACAAGCTGTTTCGAGTTACATCAGGACAACGAGCATGCCATGTTCTACAGCTGCAGCTGGAGATACCATCACACCCAGTTTCCCATTAAAGGGACCAAATTACTCAACAGCCACACCCAGTTTCCCATTAAAGGCACCTAATTAATAGACAGCCACACCCAGTTTCCCATTAAAGGCACCTAATTAATAAACAGCCACACCCAGTTTCCCATTAAAGGTACCTAAACAATCATAAGCCACACCCAGCTTCTCATTAAAAGGACCTAATTAATCACAAGCCGCACCTCCTTTATTTTTCACTCCAAGGACTGTTAGCCACATCTTTGCACATTCATTCTTTCTGCCTTTGATCCGTTTCCCTGCTGCAGGAGCTTGATAGAAGCGCAGTGGCTTGTAGAACTGTAGTGTGTTTGGCCCGGAGCCAGGAGAAGCTTCTAGGCACCACGTCAGTGTTCTGTGAGGTCAAGCATGGGCATAATGTGATCCATCTAATGCGCCAGTCCAAAAGTGAGCCTGACGGTTAGGTAACCCTGTCAGGTTGTCTGGGGAGCAACCGCGCAGGCTGGCAAACATGGACCTGAAAGTAAAATGGTCCGAGACTTCACTCCGCTAAGCAGTCGCTAAAATGGAAGAGGACCCCGAGGGGGCCGGATTTTAGCGTTCAGGGTTGTGCAGAGAGCTGGTGGGGCAATGCAGGGTGGTGCATGTGTACATGAGGCGGTCGTCACTTGTGTCTTTGTTAGTTACAAGAATCTATCCTCTTCAGTTCAGCTGAGGGAAGAATACTGATAGAGCCATTTCTGCAAAAATACATTGCAGTCGTTTAGCTGATGCTTTTATCCAAGGTGACTTACAGTTGATTAGGCTAATCAGGGGCCAGTCCTCCCTGGGAGCAATGTGGGGTTAAGGGCCTTGCTCAAGGGCCCAACAGCAGTGGTGTTCTTGCTGTGGCTGGACACCAACTTGAGCCACCAACCTCAACGGTCCC
This sequence comes from Albula goreensis, assembly GCA_022829145.1. Classification (NCBI taxonomy): domain Eukaryota; kingdom Metazoa; phylum Chordata; class Actinopteri; order Albuliformes; family Albulidae; genus Albula; species Albula goreensis. The sequence goes on from CM040747.1 coordinate 33,967,817, forward strand.
AGTCATGTACCTTTGCCACATTCTGGGCCATACATACAAATATTCTGAATTACATAATGTAATTCAGAATATTTGTATGTATGCTCCAATACTTATGTCATTTAGTTATATTCATTTTGATTGGCTAAACAGGTTGCACTAAGTATGTAGCCACGTATGCTTGATGCGAGAAGCACATGGATCTTGGAGCGTCACAGTCTTTTGACCGTCACGTAACACTTTGAATCCATATTTCATTTTGTAACAAAGTTTAAGTCGTTAGTAAAGATACAAAAAAGGTAATTTTGAGTTCAAGATCTTTATTTGCGTGTGGAGTCGTGTATGAAAGTTTGCCAAGAGGTCCTGAGCTAATATGTCAGCGTGGCAGCAGTCGCAAATATCCTAGGGACAGTTCATTTTCTGCTTACTTACCTAGTGTGCTGTGGAGTGGCAATGTTTGGGAGCAGTGAGGTAAGTGTCACTTGCAACCAGAAATGTTTGAGTTTGAATCCCAGGTTGGGTTTTGCATTTTCCTCTGAGCTCAGATAGCCTAGCCTGCAGTTCAAGTACTTCCTTCAATTCCGTAGAATGTAAGTGAATAGCACATACACATTAATAGTATAATAATGTTGGTTTATAATAGTCTCTTATTGTCATGGTCATCATAATCATGGCTGTATTCATAAACAGATATTAAGTGGGGTTGGTACCCCTAAAACTGAGTAGCTGGATCAGGCAGATGTGTTAGCAAAATAGCTATCAATACTCTGGCCACGGATTGGAAGAATTGAAATAAGACCCCTAAATTTGAGATATCAGGACTGCTAGATGCAACCTCAGAGTTCTGATGCAACACACACACACACACACACACACACACTGGCAATGTTATCACAAATATCTGCCATTTAAAGCTCTTGAAGAAGAGACTAAACACAATGCGCCATGTCATGATCAAACACTAGTGGTGAAATCTCCATTTTCAGGCAAAAGTATGCTATCAAAAAAGCTATCCAGGGATTTCTTATAACATTTCACACTTTCAAGTGGCATAATCAGGGTTTTGCCTTGATTGTGTGCAGTAAAATAATTTTGCTGTTTCATAAAGAATGATTAACGTGTGGTTCTCTGCCTTAGTCTGGGCTGTCCTTTTGAATTTGCTCTTATAATCACAGTGGGACAAATGGTGTCATTCCAGACAGGCTAACAGAATGCATAAAGTTTTATAAAAAAAAAAAAAAAAAAAAAACCTAATTGTATGTATGCTGCACTGTTTGGGATACAAGGAGACAAGTTATAATTATAATAAGGTGTCTTACAACTTAACAAATCCTTCATTTTCACAGAACATGTCCGTTGTGAGTGGCCAAGGGACAGCCATTGAAATAAGTCAATAAAATAATCAATTAATCAATAATATAGTCCTGGAGGGCCACAATAACTGCAGTCGTTTGCTCAAATAAAGAACAGCATCACCTTATTTCCTTGATTTGCTGACCTCCAAGACCAGGTCAGCTAATAAGGGCGTTCTGCTCGGTCTGAGCAAATGCCTGCAGACGCTTCGGCTCAGGGCTAGCGGAGTCCATTCACTGTGAGCAGGGATGCTTTGGATGAAGTAACTTAAGTCAGGAGGGATAGGAGCAAGACTGCGAATGCACACAGGAGTCAAAAAGAGCCCGTCTCAAAGCCCGGACCTGCTCGCTTTGTTCTATTACGGGCTGCGTAAAGGCTATATTTAGCCTCTCACGGTTTGCTGGGCAGAGGGGCCGGTTTTATTCGGCGTCTTTGGGAGCGTCGCACGTCCTGCGGGAGGCAGGAGGAGGCCTAAGCTATAGCAGGGAATAGCGCAGCTTCAGCGAGGTTTTTTGCTTTTTTTCCCCTTCAGCGCTTAAAGCTCGTGTGATAGCCCAATGACGACTGCGTGTCTGAAACAAATCGCCAGTTTCACAACAGTGTGTCGACGGTATCCGCCTGTTTTATTCCCACCATAGCTTAAGTTGTTTTGTCGACGGGCCGTGTAGTGGTGTTTGAATGACGAGCTACGCTTTAAGCATTTCATTTAACACAGAATTAATGTCTGTTTCCACAGTGTTAGGAGTGTGACTAGTGACCGAAATGTATAATAGCAATGATCCATTTCGTGGGTCTGGGGCTAGACAGACTTTGTGATGCTGAAGCCTCCAGACCAATCATACGGTGAGGAGAAAGTCTGTTTATTAACTCTGGGACAGGGGGAACTCTTGACGATGTTTACAATGCTCTCAACCAAGGAATAGAAAAAATAAAACCAACAAAATGGTACAAACTAAATTAAATTGAGCTATGGCTCCTGTTTACGAATTGTACAACCTTGCTATGTCCTAGTAACAGCCTGCCCTGAATGGAAGTGGTGACTGATATGTTTACTTCACTATGATCACTCTTCCATAACTATAATTTTTATCAAAAAAAGCTCATCTCAAACGTAATCCATGCACAATAAGCAGCCATAAGCATAGACTTCTAGAAAATAGAACACGGAAAAGCAGAGCACAGCCACACCCTTAGTAGGCCACTGAAACAGTTTTATTGATGCTAATATGTATTATACTAATGTACAGATTCTTTGCATATGTGTTTTTAACCATTTAAATTTGTGAGAAACACAACGGTACACAACTCAGAATTTAAAAGCAACAACAAATATCCGTTAACCCTGCAGAGATAGCTTTATTTCTATTTAAAAAAGAACGTTCCAGACGTTCAGTACAGTTACGGGTCCGCTCAATAGCATTGTACAACTCAATAGCTACACGCAGAGAAATGGGGGTATCATTTCTGTACCCAAAGGTATGTTTGTCAGAAAAGTTCCCTGTAAGGTACGGAAAAGGTACAAAATTGTCCAAAGGTACAGCACTCACACCTCTGCTAGGGTACAGCTGGAGCGACAAGCATTTGTACCCTTTTATGTCCTTTCCTGTACCTTGATTTCTTAATGTGTACTCTTGTGGAGACCTTAGTTTGAGTGTTCCATAAGGTAAGGTGCACACACAATAAGTCTCATATCTAAGGCATTAAAAAAGGCAGATATTAAAGAATCATAAGTCAACCACACATAAATCCCGGCTCTAAATTAGGCATTCATTTGAGGGGATGAGAGTTAGGGGTATCAATACGTGTAAGCACTTAATTTAAAGTATTTAAAACCCCCAAAGAAATGCCACTGGGTGTTTCTCGTGTGATAGATTACTTTTGGAAACACTAGGCTGCGGCTCTGCAGTGGAAATGCCTAAATCGGTCACATAGCTTAGTCCCCCTCAAAGCTGGCTGGAGGAAATTGGGTATCCATGTGGATACGCTAAGTCAATATCAAAGCAGCAGCAAAAAATAAAGTGCTATAAATAGCTCTGCAATACCAGGGGAATGGGCTTTCCCAGTGAAAATAAGACTGGATGTCCCCAGAAAGGGTATTATGGGCTGTGCCAGGAGAGATGCCTGAAATGGTGGGGGGTGGGGCTGAAAGGGGGAGTACTCTGTGATGGAACTGATAGCCCAGTTAGTAAGTCCTCAGGTATTTGCATTTCGCTGTTTTTATTCAACTGCCAGAGTGGGAAAAACAAACAGGATGCTTTAAGAGAGTTGTTACTGATTATTATTATTATTATTATTATTATCTGAAGAGAGTCATAACTGCTTATTATTATTATTATTATTATTATGATTATTATTATTATTATTAGTAGTAGTATTACTATTATTATTAGTATTATTATTATTATTATTATTAAGTACATATTTTGCTCTTGAAACGCTCTGGAAGCTACTCGTCAGATGTTCATTCGTTCATCTCCAGCATATTGACCTGGCCTGCTTTGATAGAGCACCACCTCGGATTGACATCTCAGCTTGTGGTAACGAGGCGGCCCTCCTTGACGAGAATTTCCTACTCAAGTGAGTTTGCGCTGAAGTACGGCCACTCTCAGCGTATACCCCTCCAGATCTCAAGCAGAGACTCTCCGCAGAGGTGGGGTTATGAAATATTCATCCCGACCTGCAAAGAGTTGTGCAGCCACCTGGCATATTTGTACTGTGCCCTATCTATTATTGACGGGATGGTTTGAGCCGGTGGGGAGGGTAGGGGGTAGGGGGGGGGGGGGTGAACTTGCCTGATTTGAGTGGCGGTTTGAAGGAAGTGGCGGGTTATTTTGGGCCCAGGACGCTGCGCCGCATAACGTCACTGAACAGCTCCCGCGCCATACGATTTCACCAAGACGGCACAAGGGGATTTCAGGTGGCGCAAAAAACCAGGCTTTAAATAGAAGGAGGACGTAAGCGAAGCACTTTACAGAGCCAGGCTTTCATGGTGACTGTGTGTGTGTGTGTGTGTGTTTGTGTGTGTGTGTGTGTGTGTGTGTGTGTGTGTGTGTGTGTGTGTGTGTGTGTGTTTGTGTGTGTGTGTGTGTGTGTGTGTGAATGTGTGTGTGTGTGTGTGTGTGTGTGTGTGTGTGTGTGTGTGTGTGCACACCCAGCTCATCTCTGTATTCTGTATGAGCCAGTATTTGTAAGGTACAGCCCTATGCCCCATCTCCCAGCACATTGGATGTGGTTTTGGAGTGTCAGCAAACAATCAACAACAACTCATATCTCCAAGTCTGAAATTTCTACTTGATGAAGCTGAGTGAAAGCCAAGAACTACTGGTTAATCCAACACCATCATCTGAATGTTCGGATTGACGACCTGGTCCTGGCAAAGAGGCGACTTTCTTAGCAAGTGTAGTTCAGTTAAAGGCAGTCTATACGTTGGCTGATTCTTAAAGATTTCCTTTGATGAACTACATTAGTTTTTATTTATAGTTCATTTGTTATCGTCCAGTGTACATTTTATAGGAACTTAAGAAGTCGGTTTTTTGGGGAGTGTACTGTACTGGGATAGGGTACATGGGAAAGCAAGGATGCCAGTGGTTTGAGAGGTTTTAGTGTGCCAGAGGGGGGCGGTCATCCCTCTCAAGAGTAATTCAACCAACAACCTTGGCAGAGAGGTGAAAGACTGACCAGAGACACACTGAGCGAATACTGTTTAATCTTGTCACTGTTGTTTTAGAACGAACCTGAGGAAGAATTTTTCGAAATGCGTTTTTTTTTTTTTTTATGTGGAAAAATATGAAAGACATATTTTGCATCTGAAGGCAAGTCCTACTTATATCGCTTGAAGTTATACTGCTCCTAGTTTATTTTTCATGGTTATTTAGTATCCTGCTGCAACCAGCACATCATGGATAGAGCAACACGTCTCTGCAAAAGGCTTTTTTTCTAAATTTTTTAATAATGCATCACAAAATAAAAAAGCCTGGACATTCTCTATAAGAGATGAAGATCTCACAGCAAAAAGTCTCTTGTGATGAAATAACGCAAGCTGTGACCAAAACATGTAAATGCAATCGTGTTCCAAGCCACATTTATATATCAAATATTATACAAGGGACAGTCAAATGCTTGCGACTATGATGTTTTTTTTTTTTGGATCACTGATGCGCATATTCGGTAACCAAGTTCACTGATCTTTCAATCATCAACTCCGATCGCTGTGCCAGCTGATCCACATCACGTACAGATCAGCGAATTTGCTCAGCTTCCATCCAACATAAAGAGACTGATCCGTGTACGGTGCAAACTAGTAGGGAGGCTAACTCAGCTAGCTTGGCAACAGCGAGCTCTGTTTGGCAGTGGTGCAGAAATGCGGGGGAGGGGAGGGGGGGGGTGGTCTCTGCTTAAATAAACAGCCCCTCTCATAGTCAGGAACCTTGTGGTAATATGCCCTATCAACTCTTCTAAACTTTTCCAGCACCATGGCAACCTGCGTTATTTGGACTGGAATACTGAATCATGTGGTCCACCTTTGGAAAACCAATAAGTTCATGCTCACGCGGCTTGTATTTCGGTCAGATCTTTTTCCCAGCTGGGATTTTTCTTAATGCGATTCATTGCTTGTGTGACCTCCCCCCGTTGCATAAAATGGTTGTGGATTTCCCACTCATCTGTGTGAGCGACACTGTTTAACGTCTAAACTTTTTATAAACTTTATACTTAAGCACAGTCTGTTTTTGTAACGGACTGAGGTCATGCTTTCCTGTGTATTTATTCAGTCAGTGGCATGTTTATGCGACTCTGGGCCGTCTTTCTGTAAAGATAGTGATTCCGCTTGGCAGACGGCTGAGATTGGCCCCTTCTCACGGCAACCACCCAGACGCCTCTGTCCATCAGGGGCCCGGGGAACGACACGGACCCCGTCCCGACGGAGAAGGCATATCTGCTGGGCGGCTCTCCAGGAATGCCCAGCCCCCAGTCCTGGAGATCTACCTCCCAGGAGCTTTTCCAATTCTCTTTCACTTATAGACCTTGGCCGAGGGCTTTATAAGCTGAATTAAGGGAGATTCAAGATTCAAAGATTCAAAACTTTATTGTCCATCACATAATGAGAGAAAGTTGTCTTTGGTTAGGGGCTCACAAACAATTTTAAAAACATACACCCATGAACAACTAACAGAAAATTACATAAAAACACAAACAATTCCATAAATAACACAAACGATTCCATAGTTGTGTAGCCAGTGTGACAATCTATTTGGCCTTATTTACAATGGATATTGCGGTGAGAACGAAAGAGTTTTTTAAGCACTTTTTTTTTGCAAGAGATGTTCTGAAAAGTGATTTGAATCAGGCACTAACATGATTATGTACGAGATGAAACATCTTGGAAAGTAGATGTCTGGAACAAATCTGGGCAAGCGATGGGGGAACCAGATGCATCTGCATACTAGAACGGCATTCAACGATTTCGCTGTGATTCTTACTCTCACGTCTTTGTTCCGAACTTCACCAAATGAGGAGTGTGAGTCATTTTTTTACCTCATACGTCATCATACAACATCTAAACATCAGCCCGCCACACAGCACCAGGAGACAGCTGTGTACGACCCATATCCTTACATCTGCCTCAAATTTTTTCCGTGCAGCTAATGATGATGTATTTGTATGGTATCGGTTTGAGTCAAAGTTAAGGAAGAATGCTAATTAACTCTGGACATTGCAGGGTGCCCCGGTACCTCAACCGGTAGAGCGCACACCACATTAGGCGGAGAGCTCACCACAGCGGTCCAGGCTCACATTCAGCCTGGGCCTTTGTTTCATGTACTCCCCATTTCCTGTTTGTCTCTCTACTGTAACTGTCAAATACAGTGGAAAAATGCCAAAAAATAATATAAAAAAAAAACTGTAGACATTGCAGGTTCTCATGCATTCCCAGAAGCGGCAGAAGAGGGCCGTCTAGCTCTCGGCGGATGCAGGTGGTTAATATTTCATGCCCGCGTTGTGAGGACATGAGTGTCAGGGTGGAGGAATCGGAGAGTTCGACCGTGGGCCGTGTACTTCATGCCACACATGAGACTGGAGCCCAGCTGTCAAACGTGCATCATACGTTTCATGTTTTGCCTTTTTTTTTGTTTTGCAAACGTTCTTCTCACTGCCTCACTCATAAGATACAGAGAGTAAGTATCGTGCTTGTGGGAAGGTGCTCCATTGTCCTCTAGCCCCGTATTGTTGCTATCGTTGTAAGTTTAATGTAAATGTAGTGTAAATTTGTTGGAGGTGCTGTCCTGTACGGTTGGTTATGAGATCACATAGATTATCCCCCCTTTTAGATGTTAATGTCAATGCCTTGATGCTGTTTGTTACGGGAAATGCAGTGCATGGGGCTAAGAACACTGTGTGCTTCTTCCCAGGTTACCAGTCAATAATGGGGACTCACCGTCATGTCTCAAGACTAGGAAGCCACCGTCTGTGTCTGGCGTATTTGGAACCTCTCTGCACTTAGTTCACTTTGTTTCACATTTTGCTCTTTCTAGCATACATCAGAAACTAAGGATACCTACTTTCTTTATGCAAGTCATGTGCGAGACTGTGAGCTGTGAGGATGACTGACATTGCATGGTTTCCAGGCTAAGTCTTGAAGTCTTGTGCCCGACTAACCCACGATGCTGTGTTGTTGCAGGAAACCGCTGCGGAAGGAGGAGAACGGGACGAGTCGAGGGGAGTACGCCATGAGCTCGCACAGCAAGAAGATAGTGGACACCAACAGCACCGGAGTGTAGGAGTCCCACGGTCAGGAAGCGGAATCGATGGGGGGGGGCGAATCTCATTTAAAAAAAACGACATCCCCTTCCCGGAGTACAGTGAATGGGGTTAGAGAGGGAAGAGGAACTATGAACTTTCACCTGTGAATCAGAGAGGAGATACAGCGGAAGAGAGTGGGAGAAAGAGAGGGACATGATGGACTGAATGTGGAGAAAGACCACGAGAACTTTTACATGCAGGGCAAGAATTACCTGGCTGCCCAAGATTGCAGGTGTACCAGCCCAGGAGGAGGAGCTTGCACCCCATGTGACTTTGTCAAAGACTGCCCAGACAGGAACAATCCAATTTATCACAAACGGCTGCATGTACTTTTTTTTTTACTGTTCGGTTAAACTGATCTCCGGATTTCTCTCTTGTCACTCTGTCTGGCTCTCTCTTTCTCTCTCTCTGTCTGTCTCTGTCTTCCTCTGTCTTTCTTTCTTTTTTTCCTTTGGATTTGTTTGCCTTTGTCCCTAACATTTCCACTGACATGAAGGCAAGCGAAGGAGAGGCGTGCCGAACGTAAGGTTTGAGGAAAGTGATCCGTAAGGTTCGAAAACACATTACAGGGACGTTTTCCTCTTCACGGTAAATCGAAATTGGCAATTGCGTTGCTCTGTTGCAAAGAACGGACAGCTGTTGTCCTCGAGGCAAATTGAAAAGTGAAGCTAGACATAAATGCAAGGTAAAGAGTTTTCACATGTGTTCGCTGTTAGAAGGACGAGGGGCGGTCTGAGAAATGGAGTCTGGCCTTCGTATTTCTGCTGTATCTTTATCCAGTCTCGAAATGCATCTCTCAAATGTTAAATCAACATTTAGTTATGAACAATTCATGTTTTATTTGAAAGTTGTCATCCAAGATGATGATGATGATTATGATTATATTATTATTATTGTCTCACAATAGTCTCACCAGGTGATGATACAACAAAATGGCCTTGACAGCAGCTGTGTAATAATTTTCTGTATCCATTAAAATAGGGCCATAAGTGAAGCTAAAAGAAACATCCACCAGCTTCTTTGCCTTCTCATGCTTAATCGTTGTGACGAGGTTCACTCCTGCGATGGTGTTTCTTAACCATCTGTTATACGTGTGTACATATATAGCTACAGTCGCCAAAACAGAAATGAAACATTTGGTCCTGTTCCCGTTAAAAGGTTCCAGTTAATAGATGCACAATTGAAATGGCTATTTCTACCTTTGGTTTAAGCAAATTATTTTAAATTTATATGTCATCAGTGCCAAATAACAAGCGGTATTTAAGGCATTTTTAAAATTTTTTTGCAGCTCGTTAAAACGGGGTGAGGCTGAGAGTTGGGGTGGAGTTGGAGTCATGTCGTTTATGTGTGCCTCATCATGTCTTCGAATGAGGAGTGTATAAATTCTGTATTTTCGAATGGAACATGTATGCCGATCTAGATGTACTTACTTTCGTCCCTTACAAATTGGTTTTGAGAAATTACAGAAGTGAATATGGTCAAGTGACTGCACATTGTCCTTGCGCTAAGCAGTCACCCAGTTCAAAGTGTCCTCATTTTTATCCATTTTATCTTACCATTGTCAACTGTGGAATGAAGCATTAAGTATAGATTTTCACATTGCAACATTCAGCTGTACTGACATAGTGTGCCAAACAAATTATCTTTCACTTGTATTATAATGTACATTTATGGATTATAATTAACAATTATGCATGAATGTAAATATCAGTATTAAAGATTTGCCTTCTTGATCGTCAGTCACATGTACAGCGTAAAAAAAATGTTTATAGAGAAATATAAGAAATCGAAATGCCACTACTCAGCAAAGAATAACCTGTCATGTTTCTGGAAGAAGCCATTAATGTATATTTGGATAATTAAATGTCGTTGCACAATGTATGCATTGCATACCAAGTCGGTAAGCATATTCATGGTCGGATTTAATCGCAACATGCTGATTTTTTTAGTTTTAAATAAAACAATACTATTAAAAAATACATTCACGTTGTTTGTTTGTGTGATTCTGGTTGTCATATACGAGTCATCTTACAACATACAGTAAGAATAATAGCGTTGCACGATCTCAGAAGTTCTAAGAGGTCGTACAAAGCTGTAGGAACTCTTTATTACCAAGAGGACGATTATTAAGATGGAGAGATGTTTTTCTGTGTTTTTGTTTGTTGTTATTTTGCGTTACAGTGTTTTATTTTGTCGCCGGAGCGGCATGTTGCGGTTTCTCTGAGGTTAGGGTTTTGTAACGGTCGTCAGCTGCGCAGAGTGAATCAGGGCCGAAGGCAGAGGGAGTGTTCTTTCTGCCGTTAAATGTTAATGAGCTGCGAGTTATGAAACGTGCTCAAACTAGCAGAGTCTGACAGCAAGGTTTTGGTTTGGTCTATTCCGTTAAACAGCGGTTTCTCTGAGGCTGACGTCAAGACGTGAACCCCTCTTAACTCCGTTCTGCTTCCTCTGCGCACAGGGACCACAGGATAAAACAAAATACAACTTTTTTCAGTAATAATACGCATACCATTTAGATTCTGTTTCTATACAACATGCAGCAAATACAACCCTACGCACCGCATGCATTACGTGTGTTTTTGAAACGTCTTTCATGAATTGCCCTTTATGTTGAACTCATAACGTTTTATAAGAAGCTGAAAATAAATAGCGGATACCAAAAAAGAGTATCTGAACTTCCAGATAACTTCAATTTTCCCACAGTGTCACTGGGAATGCTTTGGCAGGCCCAATGGCATAATATTTGTCTGGAATCATGTCCCATCGCTGGTTTCTGCACTTACGGGTCACCCAGCTGCGACAGTAAGTATTTTTATGGTAATATGAAATAAACAGAGAGGAAGGGTGCCAGGTTATCTACTGTGGTCTAACCAGAGACCTACATCAAGCCCCTAAAAGGAAACTACAGAGGATCAGTTTTAGAAAAGGAGCAGTATTTAGTATGCGCTAATGGCAACAACTTCAATGAATGGCTTCACTCAGTTTTTTCACTCTGATATATCATGTTTCTCTCAAACCAAATGTTTGATTTTATCAGAAAAAAACTGAACAACTCTTGCTTAAGTGTGTCATTTAACTTAAGCAGAAAGATTGCATCTCTAGTTAGATTTCATCTGTTGCTTTGTGTGTCTCCAAAAATGAAGGGATGAGCTTGGTCACACACTGACGCACTTGGGGTTACATTGAATCAATCCCGTTGTGCCTCTTCAGACTACAAGCCCTGAATTTACGTTCTTTGCTGTTAGATTGAATCTGTCGCTCTGTGTCCCCAGGCACTGGCATTGCAGTTAGATTGAATCTGTCCCTCTGTGTGTCCCCAGGCACTGGCATTGCAGTTAGATTGAATCTGTCGCTCTGTGTGTCCCCAGGCACTGGCATTGCAGTTAGATTGAATCTGTCCCTCTGTGTGTCCCCAGGCACTGGCATTGCAGTTAGATTGAACCTGTCCCTCTGTGTGTCCCCAGGCACTGGCATTGCAGTTAGTTTGAACCTGTCCCTCTGTGTGTCCCCAGGCACTGGCATTGCAGTTAGATTGAATCTGTCGCTCTGTGTGTCCCCAGGCACTGGCATTGCAGTTAGATTGAATGTGTCCCTCTGTGTGTCCCCAGGCACTGGCATTACGGTTAGATTGAATGTGTCCCTCTGTGTGTCCCCAGGCACTGGCATTGCAGTTAGATTGAATGTGTCCCTCTGTGCGTCCCCAGGCACTGGCATTGTGGTTAGATTGAATCTGTCCCTCTGTGTGTCCCCAGGCACTGGCATGACGGTTAGATTGAATGTATCCCTCTGTGCGTCCCCAGGCACTGGCATTATAGTTAGATTGAATCTGTCCCTCTGTGTGTCCCCAGGCACTGGCATTACAGTTAGTTTGAATCTGTCCATTTGTGTGTCCCCAGGCACTGGCATTGCAGTTAGATTGAATGTGTCCCTCTGTGTGTCCCCAGGCACTGGCATTGCAGTTAGATTGAATGTGTCCCTCTGTGTGTCCCCAGGCACTGGCATTGCAGTTAGATTGAATCTGTCCCTCTGTGTGTCCCCAGGCACTGGCATTGCAGTTAGATTGAATGTGTCCCTCTGTGCGTCCCCAGGCACTGGCATTGTGGTTAGATTGAATCTGTCCCTCTGTGTGTCCCCAGGCACTGGAATTACGGTTAGATTGAATGTATCCCTCTGTGCGTCCCCAGGCACTGGCATTGTAGTTAGATTGAATCTGTCCCTCTGTGTGTCCCCAGGCACTGGCATTGCAGTTAGATTGAATGTGTCCCTCTGTGTGTCCCCAGGCCCTGGCATTGCAGTTAGATTGAATGTGTCCCTCTGTGTGTCCCCAGGCACTGGCATTGCAGTTAGATTGAACCTGTCCCTCTGAGCGTCCCCAGACACTAGTAGAGAAGCGAAAGCCCCAGCTGTGACACTGCATGCTTCAGCAGGAGAGAGAGCGATAACCCAATCAGGTCCATCTGGGCGAATGCAGATGGACTTAGGCAATCAGCGTTGTGTTTAAAAATAAAAACATGCTGTAAAAATGGCAGCGCGTGGCGCGCTCATTAATCGTCCAGTCGACAACAACATCTGCTGTGAATTTTTCACATCGTGGCTGCGAAACTAAGGTCCTGGGTACACCCGAGGACAGTGAGCATCGCGTTTAGCAGTGAATAGACAAATTGTGTAACTGCTACTTTTTCAGAACTCACAGTACTGTATATGTTTGATTTTTGTTCAAATAACACAAAATTATTGTTATTCTTTTATATGAATGAGAGAAATACATCTTTAAATTCCAATATTTACAATAATAGCAAATTCCAGGCCTTATGTGTACTGGATTCTTGTATTGTTGCTGTATGTATGCTGAATTAACAGGAAACGTATACAGAAGTGGCCATTTTTTTTTTTTGAATAGTGAGTAAATTTATAATCTGTGGTCACATTTAACACATTTGTGATATTTTTCAGTCTGTGGTGTCTCACATCTTTTTCTTGTGTGTGTGTGTGTTGTGTGTGTGTGTGTGTGTGTGTGTGAGAGAGAGAGTGAGAGAAAGAGAGAGAGAGGGTGTGTGTGAGGGTGATACGTGCAGGGGTGTTGGTAGGAAATTCTGGGCCCTGTACACAGGCAGGCTCTGAGGGCCCCTCCACTCTTTATAAAAAACATTTGCCAGATTTTTGTGGGCCCCTTCAAACTCAGTACCCTTTTCCCCCTGGTGCTATTCCGCTGGATGTGTGTGTATGTGTTTGAGAGAGAGAAGAGAGAGTGTGTGTGTGTGTGTGTGTGTATATATTCACTTGTTTATTGTCATCCTGATTGACAGTGCAGTTGGAGTCCACCATTATCCAATAAAGTGGGCAAACGGGCATCCATATATACCAAGCAATCTGACAGTCCACATAACAAAGACCACAGCGGATAGGACCCTCCTCCATGTGGTCATGTGCTCCATACCTCCACAGCTAGAGGTCTCTCTTCCAAATCCACCGCAAGAGGTCCCGTTTCCAAACCTGCATTCCTGCAGATGACAGGGTGGAAGCCCTTAGACTCTCCCAATTTTTAGCTGCGACCAGCAGCTCTATAGCTTGCTCTGTCGGTTGATTGGTCGGTTGGTCGGTCAGTCGGTCCACAGAAATTTCGCCACCCTAGTTTTTGCACTAGGAGGCTGAAATTTGTCAGGGAGGTCAAGTGTGTGTGTGTGAAGGTGTGTATTTCTGTTAATGCCAATTTGCTAAAAGGGGGCATGGCAATGGGAGTGGCCTGGTCGCAGCTATTGCGAAGTCACGCTTGTTTATGTGCGTCGGCTCCTTTTAATGTTACCCTGCACAACTTTTGTAGATTTGGCTCCAGCTTTCTTACCGTTCAGCTTTAATCCAGAAATTGAATTACATGACCAGATAAAGCATTATCAAACATCAGAGAGAGTTTTTGAGCAGTCCAGTCATTATTTTGTGAGTTATATTGGCATGAAGTATGGAAGATATTGCCAGATTTATTTGCCCTTTGGCTGTCTGCGTTTTCACTGAAGGTTTTAGATACTAATGTGCATTCAGCTTCTGGGAGTGCAAATCAAGGGTGTCAGTTTAAGAGCTTCTGTAAAACCAGCCCTTCTTCAAGTAATCATCCCTATCATTTACTCATCTGGATACTTTGAATATCTTTGGCAATGATAATTTCATGCTCCAGATTGTCTGCCTGCTTTCTGCTCTCAAATTCCAATGCAAAGAATTCTGGGAAACATGTACATGGGAAACATGTATGGCTGATTAAATAACTGGAGCGATTAGGCCAAGGGAATTGGCTTGAAAGGGGATGAAAGTGACCAATCAGAGCGATGGACAGGAGGAAGGAACCCTGAGCACCTGTGGGATGCTGATTACTTAAGCTGTTTAATGGACAAACCAAAGGCTTTGAAGGGGAATCCAACCAAACCAAACAGCTGCACTGGCTGGCAGACACTATCAATGTGCATGGCGTGTAATATACAGTACGGCATGTGAACCTTTCTTGTTAGAAAAACAATCCAGATTTTTTCCCAGACATCATTGTAAAGAATCAGGCAGGGCAGTTGCGGACAGAGATGAGTAATAAACAGCATTTATTAAGCAGCCGAAAAACAGGTACGTGAAGTTGGGGACAAGCAGGGTCGAACCAGGTAGACACAGCGCAGGTACCAAAACACAGTCCCGAGACAGAGAGGTAAAACGGCAGGCAAAGGTCAGAACCAGAAAAACTCAGCAGAACAATCCAAAAAAATCAGTCAAAAAACATAACAAGAATCAATAAACAGGCAGGCAGAACACGAGAAAAGTCGGGTTGCCAAACAGGGAAAACACTGAGACGAACTGGCAAGGACCAAGCAAAACGAACAGAGTATAAACACACAGGCCTAACGAGCTAACAAGACAAAGGTGAACCGCTGGGCAGGTGAAACAGATAAGCGATTAAACAGACAAGGCAGGGAAACAGCGGGCGGGGAAAACAAACGCTCAATGAAAACAAAAGCACATGGCACAGAACAAAACCAAAGCAAGCTAAGTCGCCACAGACATGACAATCATACAGTAACATACAATGACGATAGCAGCTTGTACACCATTTTAAGGTTTCTCAAGCTGAGATGAATGGGGTGAATAATAAAAAAAAGCTATCCATATCTGGTTATCTCTGCTGAAGTCAGCAAATATGCGCTGTATAGTGGTTCTATATTTTTATTTTTCTTTTACACACAGATATTTCCCTGTGTATGCTCACATATTTATGTGTGTCTGTGTCATATATATATATATATAGATAGATGGATGTAAGGTGTTACATTGTTTACCTATACTGCTGAATCATGGTCGTATCTGCGTGGGATCGAAGTTGCTGACTACACATTGTGGATTCTCAGGTCAGTTCTACAGAGGGAGGGGATACCCCCTCCAAAGGTCAGATTACCGACACGAGGCAGAAAGGCAAGACTGGTGGACTGAAAGGTCAGCAAGTGGCCTGGCCGTAAATGACCCTCGACAGCTCTGCTGACACTTCATACACACACACACACACACACACACACAAACATACACACACACACACACATCTGCAAATGTACATAAACATGCACCCACTCAAACACACACATCTGCAAATGTACACATAACATCACATACTTCAACATCACACACATAGACACACACGCACATACACAGACACACACACAAGCATACACACACATCTGCAAATGTACACAAATGTCACATACTTCAACATCACACAAATAGACACACACACACACACAGACACACACAACACACACACACACACATCTGCAAATGTACACATACATCACATACTTCAACATCACACACATAGACACACACACGTACATACACAGACACATACACACACGCCTGTATATGTGAAAACACATCACGCATATAAACATCATTTGCCCTCCGAGCCTATTCTCATAGCACAGAGCCTTAGCCCTGAGACATAGCCATATATAACGCAGGATTTACAGACAGATTAAAATCGGCCCACAGATCCCTGACAGCCATTGTGAGGAATGGCCAAGGTGGGGTCGTAACTCTTGAGGTAACGCACGCCGCAAGTCGAAGTCGTCTCTTTGACGTGAGTTCAAGTGCCGAGAACCTACAGTTTTCCCCTTCAAAACCCTCACGGTACACTAAGTCTGTCCATCCTTCACGTTGCCGCTGTAAAGAAACTTCCAAAGAAATCGATGGAATCATAAAATCCACCATTTTCAGGTTTTGTTCATTCATCTTTTTTTGAATAGCAGAATGCATTTTTTTCTTAATGTTTCGTTTTCATTTGTTGCAAGTGAATACATGCGACAGAAATCATCTGCTTCGGTGAATCTCCCTTCCATAACATTGTGATAAACGTTCCATAACTGGCCGGCGAATAAGGAGAGTCCATGCACTTGAAGATAAAATAATCTGCGATGAATAATATTTGATCTATCTATCACATTTATTTCATTGTAATAACATATTCATAATGTAACCAGGAATTAGTAAAATGATGAGTTCATATTTTACTTTCCGGCTGGGGGTCAGGGAAGAGAGTAGGGTATGAAAAGAAGGCGGGGCTTAGACTAATGAATATCATAATTTGGGCCTAATAAAATAAATTAAAGATTAAATCCTGAACCACAACTGAAAAGGAAACCCGGAGAAAAAAATGCAACATTTCTGGAGAGAATGTTTCTGAATGTATCCTACGCAATACAAGAAATGCGTCGACCATCCTGTCACCGCAAAAGCTTCTGAACCAGCCTACTCACCAGCCTAATCTACTCACAGCACTGCGGTTTAGGACAACAGATGTTAGTTACGTTTAACCTGCACTGTTATTTATTGCCGTTTCTCAGCCCGGCTTGTTGTTCTGGAGTATCAGCGACCGGTGTTTTTCCATCCGTGTAAATGCAGAGCTTTTAGTTGAATAATACTTCTTCTTCCCCCCACCATTTACCTTTTTTCCGTTTAAAGCTGCTATTTGTTTCATGACCGTGACAGGGTGCCATAATTTGTGTCTCCCTTCCTTCATCGGTTTTCACGGTGAGGCAACCAGTGGCGGAGGCAACAGGCTGGGGGAGGGGTGCGGCGGGAGGTGGAGGGGGGGGGGCATAGCGGCAGTTTGGGTCCCTCCGCAGCTTCGTCCTTGTTAGGCTCTCGTTGCGGCCCAATCGATGACCTGTCAGGCAGAGCCGGCGTCGCCGTGGTGATGGATCATGAGTGCCCGCTCATTTCTCTCCGTATTTCACGGGCCCTCGGACCTTCAGGGTTGACTGCCCTAATGCAGGGATTCATCATCGGACTTCTGCTCTCTTTTTCTACCTCTCTCATCCTCTTTTTTCCCCTTTCTCTGTCACTGAAAACCTTTGAGGCATGGATATAGGGAAGGAGAGATGGACACAAAACATAGAGTTTGATAATGTGAAAGGAGAATCTTCCAGAAAAAATGCTCTGTCTACTGCCCTCCAAATTGGCTGTTTCAGGCACATCATTTCTAGATGATTCCTTATGAGATTTTTTGAAGGATATGATTTGATTGAAATTTCATGGTGCTCAGATATATCCAGACATCCTATAGGTGAGTCGTCCATTTACAAGACGCTTATTCAAATAAGTCTCAACACCCACCACATCCTCAACGATCGGGGGCAAACTTGCTATTGGTCTGTAACGTCACAGACTTAATTACTGCCAGTTCATCCAATTTTAAGGTGCATGACACTACAAAAACTATATTAATGTAGTTGAGTGTGACATGTGATGGTTAGTCAGGTTTAAAGCTGTACACCTATAGCTGGTTTGCCCAGGGTACTTGTCTGTGAAATGCGGTGGTTGATTTGGATTGTTTCGTCTGGGTAAGTGATTAAGTTGCGTAAAATGGGGCCAAATGTGGTTCACCCCAGTGACAGGTATGGTGATGTAGCGTCAGGCCACCGGCTTGTAGTAACAAGGGACTGGCTTCCTCTGATGTAACGGAGAGAGGCCCTCCCATTGGTCATTATGAAGCTTCCTCTCTAAATATGGAAATCAATATGGCCTGATTGGATACTCCATCAGAGAGACAGTGCCAGCGGGGGGGAGGTGGGTGGGGTTTGTCTGTTGTGGGTGGGGTGGGGTTGGGTTGGAATTTGAGGGGGAGGTTTGGGTCTTTGTGCAGTCTTTGTCCTGTGTCATCATCTCTCTGTGATCCAGTTAAGGGGGAACAACAGGGAAACCATGCCCAGCTAAAGACCTTGCATTTTGGCTCGCTTGGGTCCACCGAGAATGGAATGCTGGAACCAAGCGGTACTATTTAGGAACTTCAACATCCCAACCAAGACATCCATCGGGCTTCCTGGTTTCTCTCACCATCTCACACCTCCCTCCCCCTGCTCTGTCCCTGACCAACAACCCTTTATTTTACTAGGGCATCACACGTCCTGTTCATAAAATCACAACTTTCCTGACCTTTACTTCACCTGCCCCTGTAAACAAACTTCAGCAGTGATTGTATTTATTTGCCTGTGGAGTTTATTATTTATTAAGATGCGGATGCAACACCTATTTTATAGGGAAGTTCAAAGCGCTTTTTGTGAGATTCTTTGTCGTAAGTGTAGCAGTTAATGAATGCTCAGGGGAGTGGGCTGAGTCACCAGGCATCAACAACTATCACTTCCCCCACTATTCTGTGCCTCCCCCTATTTCATCCTCCTCCTTTATGATTCCTTCCCCACTTTATATCATACCTTTCCTCATCTATACAGCTCCCTCCCTTCTCTATGCCTTTCCTTTCCACCTCTCTCCTTTTCTTTCAGTCTGTTGTACCGTTTCTTCCATTTTTCTGCCTGCTGTCACAGTTATTTCTCTCCCCTGTCTTCCACATGTGAATACTTTTTGGGGCTTACCCTTGCTGGAGCTCGGAGAGGGGTTGGGGGGAGTAGGATCTCTAACTGCCAAATAACAAGCTTTAAAGCCACAGTCGGTGGAACACTGCGGGAGGAGAGCCATCAAAGTCTTCATAAATTCTACTTTAGGAGCCTCATTAAAGTACCGAAATTACACCCAAGGCCCCAGGAAATAGACCAGAGAAATATATTTGTAGTATTAAAGGAGTATTAAAGCCTACAACTTCATTTGGGAAGTTTCTTCTTGCAGCCGCAGGGCTAGATCCATGGATTTTCCCTGAGGGATCGCGGGCCAAAGCCTACATGAAATATTATGAGAATTATATGCGCGGCTCCCCCTGCAAGATTTCTCATACAGATCAGATTCCGGTGACGCGCGAGGCTTACTGCATGTCTCAAAGCATAACTCCATCCTGCATCACCACATATCACAAGATATGTGATCAAAATGCAGTGATTCATTAGACGCTTTTGCTGAAATTAGCAACATAGACGGCAAGGGATAGCAGGATAATTGCATATGTCACCATGGCTTTGAGAAGGAGAGAGCCCCATTGAGAACAAATTGCAACAAATTTACCATTGGAATTCTGGGAGATTTAGGTTTTTGTGTAGGTCTGGTGCCCAAGTCAGCTGGCATTGGGATGAGTCTTTGTATGTTTCTCTCATTCCCTGGGTACTCACCTGAGTGACTGACCACTTTAGCATCTCATGTTTTTAGCGAGAAGTCATTAAACTGCAGAACTGAAAGCTGAAGAAAGTCAAGAGCCTGGCAAACTGTCAGTCAGTCCTAACTTCTGTAGGCTCGTAAGAGGTTTATTTATAGTGTTTGAGTTTGACAGACGCGCAGAGATGGTGGAGGGCTTTCTTTGTACGAAGGCTCCACCTGCTGGCTGAAGATGGAACAGCAGTGGTTGACGCTGAGAAATTACAGAGGGAAGATTTCGACAACAGTCATGTTGGCTAAAAAAAACACACACACCTGAACCTGTGTTATCAACATGCATCACATTTCTTGTTCTTGTATTATCCCAGCCTAATATAATTGTAACAAAATCAAAAAAACCAAACTGACAAGCGTGGGAGCACATTTGTAAAGCTTAGTGGTAACAACGCAGCTACGCAAGTACTAAACACTAAACTCTTGCAGCTGTCGTTCTCTCATTTTTTCTGTGTCTGATTGTGACCTGGACCAGCAAACAGACACACTACATAACCTCTTTCTGATGACACCATCACTGGGTGAATTTCTCAAGTGTGAGATAGATGAGCATGTGGATTGTACTGCTTGAAAAGTAAAAGGCATACTAAAACGCTGGCACTTGCTCCTGGTTCTGGTTAATGCCAGTATGCTATTCCTATGTGTGGTATTTTTAGTGGCTCAAGTCCAATTCCTGTGTAAACTAAAGACTTGTTTTCTTCTTCGTCATCTTGTTCTTCTGACATTGTCAGTGATCACTGCAGCAAGAGTGAGTCTATGCACAGTGCATTTTCTAATCCCCAATCTGAAATTCCCAGACTGTACCACATGTTATAAAATGAGACGTAACTGATTGACATGTTGGTCATTGATAACTCCCTGTGCTGGCCAACGTAGGAGGGGCTTCCTCTCTTGGAGCCTTCCAATTGGCTGCTTCTTACCATTGAGGCAGTTTTCCTGACCATTCTTTTCCCTATGGTCTGCTTCAGAGGATGACTTGCACAGGGGTTACAGTAAACTTTATTGTAACGTTGTGTGAGGTGTGCAACATAAATGACCATGGTATGGATTCATGAATTAAACCTGGCACCATTTAACTTTGATGTAATTAACTAGCAAATCAAACAATTTGAGGAATTTTGGAAGTGTTTCATGTTATCCTTTTTTTAAAAAAAATGAACAGAAAATTGTCTGTGTAATAAATGCGAAATCCATTTTGTGATAAAGGCTATATTGCTCAGAGATACTGTCTTCCCTGCCGCAGCCCATAGTTTGTCTCTGTCACAGACAGAGAGGGGGAGAGGGAAAAAGAAAAAGAAATGCAGAGAGGAGAAATGGGAGAAAAAGGGCAAGAAAAAGCATATCACTTTGAGAGACATTAAAGCCAGCCCCGGCTCAATAAATCATAACTGGAATTTCTCGGAAACGTTTTGAACCATTTCCACCGGAGAAGCGTACCCAATTTAGAACCATCCGAGCTTGTCATTCGTGTTTATAAAACTTTTACAGCGTTATTATTTTTAGAATGTATATTTAGAACAGGCCCCCGAGCTGAAATGTGCTCTTGTTTTATTCAGGTTTCTAATTTTAGAGTGATTAAAATAACATTGAGTCTTTGTGCTGATTAATCCTAAAGAGAGAGTGGAGATGTGGTGTTATTAGACTCATATAATATTATTTATAGTATTAGATGAAGTCAGGGAGCTTGTCCTTGTCACTTGCCGTAGGCTTGCTCTGAGGGGGTCCCAGGGCCAGGATCTATATAAAGCTGCATTGTGACGGTTTGTGTTGCAAAAAGCACTATGAAAATAAAACCAATCTGAACTGAAGTGAGTATACATGTTGTTATTTTATGTGATTGTGATGCATTGTATGTATTAATGTATGTATGTGTGTGTGTTTGTATGTATGTACATATGCATGCGTGTGTGATTTTTTGTTTGTATGTATGTATGTGAGTATGTATGTTTGTATGTATGTATGTAAGTATTTATGTATGTATGTATGTGTATGAATTTCTACATAAACCAAACAGACAGACCAAACAGATGGACAGACCAATCGAGGAGAGGTTCAATTATTTTAAAAGGAAAACATGTCATACAAAAACATGTTTTTCCATGTCATACAGCTAAATGGATGTATATTGGGGATTGTGAGTGATGTAGGCATTATTGATATACCTAGAGAATTAGCTTCTTTTTTATTTTTATATGTTAACATCCTCAGAAATAAAAAAATATGAATAAATGAAACAAATCACAACAATACGTAAGGACGACCAGTGCTCACTCTGGCCACTAGGTGGGAGTGTGGCGATGTGGCTACGTTAGTTTGAGGCCCAGTACTTGCCCTTTGCTTGCTGTCACACATGCACTCACAGCACATACATAAACACCTGACCATCCTACGCTCACCTGGGAAACAGCTGTCTCTATTCAGCGTAATGCTGTCCAGTTAGCCGCTAATAAACTGTTAGCTGTCAATGATTTTGTCAGTGACAACCTTGATTTACAACAATCTCGGGTCAGCAGTACTTCAATGTGAAGTGCCTATCCAGAATGCCAACTCATACAATTAGCCTAGTGGTTAAGGTACATGACTGGGACCCCTGAGGTTGGCGGATCAAGTCCCAGTCCAGCCACAGCAAGAACACCATTGCTGTTGGGTCCCTGAGCAAGGCCCACAACCCCACATTGCTCCCTTGGTTAGTCTAATCAACTGTAAGTCACTTTGAATAAAAGAGTCAGCTAAATGAAGTAATGTAATATCCAGTGTGTCTGTTGTAGCAAATGAACAAAACTGTTTTCTGTAAAAGTTCTAAGGCTATTACCGTTTAGATACTGACAGATGAAAAATGTTCTTGTTGCTCTCTCAGGTCAAAGGTTGAGGGTGTACTGTCATCAAAATCCTAGGTCAGATATCAGCTCTACCGTTAATCATGAGATGTCAGCATGGTCAGGTCACATGACTTAGTTGTTTAGGTCAGTAACTACAGAGGTCATGGGGAGAAACCGTTTGACTCAAGGAGAGCCATGGAGCGTGGTAACGTCAGGGTGTGTATGTTCCAATAATCCCTAATAAAATCATTGTGTGTGTTATCACATGTTAATAACATTTTGAAATCTAACAACAAATGATCGTGTGATAACAAATCACATGATTCTCATGTGCAGAAGTCATGTGATTTTGAGAGGAAGTGTTTTAGTTCCGTTGTTTCGGTTCCACGGCTGCAGCTTTGGTGAGAGGTTCTGGGAAGGCCTGCGGAAAAAATCCCCTCCCATGTGACCCCAGACAGATAGGCCTCAAATGTCCTCTCTCTGCCCTCTCCGATGAAGGACCGCCTTCCTCAGGCCCTCCACAGCGCCCTCACTTCCTGAGAATTAAATCACACGCTCCGGCCTCTCTCCGATTGGCTGACTAGCGCGCATAAACTCTTCCTGAAGGCTTCCTCAATGCAGGAGCGCTATAATGTCTGGACAGCTGTCACGTTCACATGCTGCTATGAAAAATATCGTCGTGACAGGATGTGACACCTCATACATGTGAGGGGAATAATCGCCGCTGTGTTTGTCAACAGTTATAATTATTTAATCTCAATGGTGCCTTGTGACTTTGAAAGAAATTACTTCAGAGACAAGGCAAAACTTACCGCCCACCAGATACAATTGTCCCATGTTCATCACTTGCAAATATATACATAAGGACAAGAGAATGCAGAATCAGGAAAAACTTTATTGATTCAGAAGGGAACCTTGTCTGAGATGTACGAATAGGTGTGCCGCTTCGTCTTGGGAACCTATGTGCTCTCACGCCTATAGTCACAGACTTAGTAACATGTAAAGTAAACAGACTCCTGCGTCTTAGACCTCTTCAAACAGATCTCATTAAGGATGGCCATGAAAGGTCACAGGAAAAGAAAAAAAAAAACAAGGTCAAACAAGAGGCAAGTCAATGAAAGAAAAAACCTCTCAAAACACAGAGACTTTTCCGGAATGCTTCCACAAACAACAAGCGCTGGAAAAACAAAGCCCTGCCACCTACTGTCTCCGGGTGTCCACAGAGCTTTGGCTGAAAGGGTGTGAGAAATGCATTGTGGGAACCTGCGGCGGTCCACTGCAGGAACCAACCTGACCTGCACCGCTAAATCTCCTGGCGGGGTTCGGGTTGCAGACGAGGTCAGGTTCTTGGTTCTCTTATCTTCAATTTCCATGACATTTTCTGGTAGGCAAAATAAGAACTATCAATGTCACCTCTTTTCACTATCGAACTTATTAGCAGTGACTTTGGATGAAATTGTAGGGTATTGCTATTTTTGTATTGCCAAGAAAGCATGTTTTATTTATGATGTATGCCAATATATCAATATTACCCTCATCATAGCTGCAGAAATAAAAAAAATAATAACATTATTTTCCCCAGGGGGAAATCATGACATCACAGAATACCTCCAAGTCACAGAATGTCCATTTACTGCTGACCTACCACACGTAAGTGACCCAAGATCAGGGCATTGTTTCATAAACTTAGCATTTATAGTCATTATAGCTATTTATTGTTTCTGCTTCAGTAACACAAACAGACGCCCGCCCTGTGGCGACTAAGTGAAGGCGGTCTCACGGCCCAAGCTCAGAGGTATAAACTTCTCTTTTTCGGCCTCCGTTCCGCTGCTCTTCCAATATCAGTGTTTATGACCTCAGAACTGCTCTCAGATCGAGTCCACATCCTGTACGTTCTCATAGCCTCAGGCAAGATGTTAAGCTTGTTAAAACGCTAAGGCTGAATCGCAGTCTTCCTTCACACGGAGCTAAATAATGTCATAGATGTCAAATTATTTTGGGGGGCCGGGGGGCTTGGGTATATTGGGTGTAGCTCAAGGATCTTTCAAGACTGAACATTAAAAAACTAAGGGGGCATGTTACATTGAATATTGCATATTCCCTTATAATAGTTACATATTGGCCATAATATGGTGGTGGGTGAAGCGCATGTACATTTTTTGCCGGATAGGCTCCGTAATCTGTCATGAAACAGGACCGATAAATGTAAATTAGCGAAGGTCATTCATAGTTGACATATTAAAATGGTGACCATGAAGACAGTTGCGTTTTGTAACTGTAGTATTTACTATAAAGATTAACGACATGTGGGTAATGTTATGTTTGCAGCGGAATTCACCTTACTGTGCTTCGCGAAAGAGGGCTGTGCATATCTGTTTAGAGGTGAATGAAACAATGTAAGAGATGGAGGTGCAGGAAAATAACACCGGAGAACATTCGAACGGAAGATTTAAACACAACTGCAAGTCAATCTGATTTTTCAAATGAGGACTAAATCTGTACATTGCCAAAAGAAAGAGTCGGAATGATATCGAAACAGAAAGCGTGAATGACCAAACTCTAACGTAGTCTGAGATTGAACTGTTCACCTTCTTCTTCATCCAGTTTGCGATATGTATACTTTATCAAAGCGATCTAGGGTCCAGGATGTGTCTGACATTCTCAGACCATCATTTTCCTCCCCTTCCTCCGACCTTCCTTTTTAAAAACAAACACATTTGTTCAAACAAGTGTGTTGGAGTAAACCGACGGTGTGTGGCTCAAATCGTTGTTTAACTCATTGCGCGTCCAGAGTCACTTTTCCCATCTCTCCTAGTGAAAGACCAGCCCTCCCCCAAAAACTATCCCCCCCCCCCTCGCAATACCCCCATCTAAATAAGCCCTCGTCTGTCCCTAGAGCTTTGGAAGCCCCCGTCTCTTTGCTCCCTATCGCTAACATATTTTAAACAGGCCTGGTGGAGTTTCCTCCATTCAGCTGAGCAGAATTTAATCACACTGCAAGATGTGTACATTCCAAAAAACCTGCTATCACTATCATATCAGATATCTTGATTTAGTCTTAATTTCCTTCTTGGAACGGACCACCCAAATGAAGCCAGGGAAGCTCACTAAAAACATGTAGGGTTGTCTTGTCGGGACTCTGGTTTGAAAAGGCTTGGCTTGGTTCAAGTCCCATTGTGAAGACATATATCTTGGTCTTTTGGTCCAAACATTAATTATTTCAGTATATGAATGTTTCTGTAATAATCTGAATGATTTATTCATCTAGGTCTTAAGAAGTGTAGAATGTCTTCGTTCATCTCTGTAATTTCTGAGTAACTATCATAACACAAACTGAATACTGCAATCAGCACACAAACTCAAGGTTTCAACACAGGTTTATTGATGAAGTTGGAAGGTTAGTATGACAGGTGAAAAACTGCGGAGACAGTGAGAATTCAATGGCGTGTTAATCAGCAAAGTCAAACATCACACTCGATTCATTTCATGTTCAAAATAATTTTGAGAAGAAAGTCAAAATTTTGATCAAATCATTTTTTATTAGGTAATTTTTTGTTTGAAACATGAATGCATTGGGCTTGCTGTTAAGTAAGTGATAATTTTCATCGTTTGTTTTCTCTTAGTGGAACTACATTATGACATGATAGGTAATGCTAGAGAGCAGTGGTAGGGGCCACACAATGGAACCAGGTCTTTATTTGGGTGGTAGGCGGGGCCACACAATGGAACCAGGTCTTTATTTGGGTGGTAGGCGGGGCCACCAAATGGAACCAGGTCTTTATTTGGGTGGTAGGCGGGGCCACACAATGGAACCAGGTCTTTATTTGGGTGGTGGGCGGGGCCACACAATGGAACCAGGTCTTTATTTGGGTGGTGGGCGGGGCCACCCAATGGAACCAGGTCATTATTTGGGTGGTGGGCGGGGTCTCTGGCGGTACTCAGGGAGATGGTGCATTATCCAGCCAGCAGGGACTAGCAGAGCAACAGCAAATACAGACATGATGAAGAAGCTTTGCTGCAGAGAAGAAGAGATAAGTTGCCATTAATACTCAGACCAACACTGTGTCACCAATAAGATTTTTTGTAACCCTAAATATTACAGAAGTGCTTCTGTAAATGCCGGTGTGTGGGCTTTCTTTAAAATGACAACAGTCTCTGAGGCCAAAAGACTCCTGTATAAACAGATCATTCCACTTGTCCTACTGTATAAGAAAGCGTGATCACCTCTGAAGAAACTGATGAATAGACGAATGTTCTGATGAACGTTTGACTGTTGGCCATGCTTTTCATGACATCACATAATCTAGAACAACCGTTTCAGTTCATTTCCTGCCAAGCTGAAGCTTCACCTTGAGTTTATATCAAGGCCTAAATTATACAGTTTTCTATGTGTGGTGATCTCCTATTTAAATTTTGAATTTTCTCTAAGAATTTCTCTAATATGTCGTGTTCTGTGGATGACAGCAGGAAAAGGACCTCAACAATGACAAAAATTAAAATCCTTACTTTTAGAGGGCTTCAGACTGTTACAGTATTGTAGCCAACTTGTTGATATTTTTATGAAACAGTCATGGACGTGTGTTGTTTCCTGGTCCCACCCCATGACCCTGAGCAAATAAATCTGTTCATTTTTCTATAATGATAGCATGTTATGCATGTTATCACATTACATGTTATTGCCTTCAAAATGTTCACTTATACTGTCCTCCATGCAGCTGTTTTGACTCAGTTTGCTTTCTGTGGATTTCATTCATTGCTCTTCCATCTTCTACCTTCCTTTTCTTTTCATCTCTCCGAATTAGATATTTATTTAGCTTTTCCCACAATTTTGCTGCATTTTCACAGTCGCGATCCTGACTTGGTGCCCACTCGAGTAAAATGATATTTAAAAAAAATTAAAACAAAGTAAAAATGTCCTGATAAATTATCGCAACACAATGCATGTTCATTTAGCATGAACCCTTCAATAGAACAAGCAGACTACAGACCCGATGCTACAGAACCCATTGCCCTTCTTCATCAGAGCTGAAACATCAACAGCGTCAAGTTCAGGGCCACTGAAGAACTGTAAAAAATGCATTCAAATTCAAACCGGTTCTTCAGATGCTCAGCCATTCGTTCAACACAAACCTGTAGACTTCTCAGTACATGGTGGCCAGCACTGTCCCTGTGCTCTTTTTTAATTAATATCAGGCTGGAATTAAATAATTCTATTTGCTCAAAACAAGAATAATACTGAAGACGGAGCAACTTCTAAACTGCAGCAAGTGAATTCTCTTAAGGTATAGTTATGTAACACTTATCCATAATGTCACAGTCCTTCCTTCGTATTCCTGATTTGATTAAATCTGTGTAGAAGAGGGAACTGTGAATTTTTAGGATTTGTTCACAGAAGCACACCAAGTTGCATATACATAAATCTGACTCAACCCAGGCTGGTGCTTCAGGCAAGTTATGACTTTGGTAGAACACTGAGTGTCTGTGGAAGAAGTTTTAGAGGAGTTTATTAAGATCAAAAAAAAAGCCGAAGATTCAGAAACAATTGACGTTTTTGGTCAGGGTCCAGGCACAGTACTCACCCCTGCCCCAATCTTGTGCTTGGGCGGCTTGCTGTAGATCTGTGATCTCTTCTGGTGGAGCGGGACCATCCTGGAGTGGACCAGCGGGTTGGCCTGCATGGCCCGGGACAGGACGGCGAACATCCCCGCCGGATGGTCAGCAAACTCTACTCTGGGCTCCCGTTCAGAGAGAGGCAGAGAGAGAGAGAGAGAGATGGAGAGGGCAAGCTCTGGAGGAGATCTCCGCTCGTCTCCTGAGAGGACCGAGGCTACCCTGAGACCGCATCCTCACGCCGCCCCCTTCTGCCTGGGGAGGAGTCAGGACCGTCCTGTCGCTCAAACTCACCGAGAAACAAAAAAAAAAAAAAACCAGCAGCTCCCCACCCCATTCTCATTCCCACCCTCCCCCACTCACCGCAAGGCAAATCAGATTAAAATCAAAACTCTCTCCAGTCTCTGAGTGGGGACGAGGGTGCATTTTGGGGTAGCAGGAAGGTGGTGGTGGTGGTGGGGTGGGGTTAGCGCCCTTGGGAAACTTTGATAGATTGCTGGCTAGATTAATGTAAGTTTTGTCAGAATGCAGTCATGGCACTGATCTGAAATAAAACAAGTTGAGAACCATTTGATAAACAGTAGACCTTACCCAATAGACCCATCTTAGACCTGTACTATTTATAAAGAGTGTGGATAGATTAGTCTTAATGTGTAAATAGAGAGCATTGAGTATAACACCAGTTTAGCCCATGAAAAGTCTTCAAGAATACATTAATCAGTCTAAGAGCTGCCATATTAAGCCATAAGTCTTCAACACTATGATTAATCTAAATGCTCTTGTCTTGTGCGATGTTTTCTTCCACACAGGATACCACCTGCTTCTCGGGCCTGCGTCCGTTTGGTTCGTGAAATATCCCCGTGTCGCTGTGCACGATGCAAGCGATTTGATTTCAGCACAAGATTAAAAGAGGGGATACCAGCTATGACGGGTGCGACCGGCTGTGCTTTTCGTCAGCTGTCAGAAACAAGTGGGAAGCCGCAGGTAGAGCCGGAGCAGATGTCCCGCCGAGTGAAATATTTCAAAGGGCGCACTCAGGCCTGGTTCCGGTAAATGGCGTTATCTGGAGCGAATCTCTCGCTGCACAGCAGCTGCTCTCGGGGACAGCCCACCAGATTAGGTGATGCGCAGGTGTCGCTGCACGTTTCATGTGTGTTTTTCGACCAAACGCACCAGCTTCTCTTCCATGCTGGGAGCACATTGCCACATACTGTCCAATTAGAGAAAAAAAAATCAATCAGTACAAATAAAACAAAATCAATCACAACAATTACAAAACTGGAGTAGGTGTGTGATCCAAGCAACATTTACCAGATCGTTTTTCAGTGAGTACTAAAGAAACCTATTTCGGTGGCAAGATATATCTCATCAAGAGTCATCAACACAGCTTTGTTAAATGTTTATAGCTTTGTTTAATGTTCAGTGAATCCGCTGGGCTCCGTATGGAGAATGGGCCTATGTCCTGACAGAAGGCCATAATCAAAGACCATCATCGTGAAATTCCTCTCAGAACTCTAATTTACAATGCTGAACCGATTTAATGGGCACAGTAAATGCTGAGTAATGATTTGTAAGAAACTGAATTCAATTGACTATTTTATATTACTGGCTGATTTTTTGACAGCAGCACGAAGAATTACCCCGGCCGACAGTGACATCATCAGTTCGTTCATCTCAACAGGGTGGAGAACAGGCCAGACAATGGTCAGCGTCTCTTCCGCAGACAACTGGAGACGCACCTTTGACCCGCCAGCGTCATCCGATGCGGCGTCTGTGCTGTGTCGCCATGGAAACAGTAACTCACAGCAACGGCGAGGACTGTATCACTACCATACAGGTAGTGAACAATACATGGGGGAAAAAAAAAAGAAACAGGTTACCTCTCAAAACAGGTATGCGGTAAAGAGTCACCATTCCTTGTGTATTTATTTTCACAATACAACACCACATACTATACTTGATCTAAATGCTGTCCTACCATTTTATACCCTGGACATATTTTTGGTTATACATACCATGTTAATTAATATCGTTTGGAGGGCATTATAGTTAATGCTCATATCTTTGGACAGTATACCGTTAATGTGAAAATGACAGTGCCCCAACAGTGAAGCGTTGCTGTTGTTCCGTAACTAAGTGGGGCATATCAACCTCTCATGGACTGGCTACACTCATACTCTAACAAGGCACCATCAGTGTTTATGATGTTGAGAGGTCATGTGACACCTTTGTTCAATCACTTTTCTTATCAGAGGTGTCTTTCAAGAGGACAATGCCCCATCCACAGAGCATAAATTGTCACACACTGGCTTGAGGGGCAGTTCACTGACATCATCCATGTCATCGCTTCCTCAGTCACCAGATCTGAACCCAATCAATCATTCATAGAACATTCTAGAAAGACACTTGAGACTGTGTTTTTGACTTGCGACAACTAAGCATGAATCGATGACTCAAGTAATTATTCATACAAGTAGAGTGTGGTAAATGCGCTAGCCCAATGCCCTGCTATTTCATTTCATATTGATGATACCATTTTTTCAGCATTTTTGTTTACAATACTGCATTGTGCTTCAGGGTGAAAAGACATAAGCTACTCAATAGAAAATTGAACAAGAAAATTATGGTGCAGAGGATGTTGGACGAATATCCATATACTGTACAGCCCCTACACATCATTGAACCATGGAGGATTGAGTGCAGAATAGATTTCCAACTCCTTCAGTTCTCAAACAATTAGCGATAGAATGGCTCAATATCTCACCAGGTACAGACCATTTCGTACGTAGGATATACCAGCATTCCATTATGGACTAAAGCTGTTCTGAAGACAAATCATGGCCTGATACCTACATTAGTAAATCAATACTCATATTTTGTTCAGCATTTCTTTATTTAGTCTATCCACTGTATATGGAGAGTATATGTTAATCATTTGTCCCAATTAATTTGTTACAAAGTGAAGAGTATAAAATTGTTTTGTAAGAGAGAGCTGTAAAAAATTTTAAAATTGTATGAAAAGTAAAAAAAAATATTGCCATGACAATGATTATGCTTATAGAGGAGATGATGACAATTATATTTTTCATGATGATGAAAATATTGCTGAACAGGTTGATTCCAGTTCAAGTTATGTTACCGCACTGGGAAGCATTACCAGCTGTGCACTTTGACCTCTGTTCAGACACAAGAGGGCGCTAGACAATATGCCTTACCATTTTCCGGGAGCATGCACCTTGATTAATACTCATTATTTTCAGTTGTACGGCTCGGATGTATGCTATTTGTTAACATTGCCCTGTTTCTGATCGTTTAGTAGGCCTGTAAGTTATTGTAAGACATAATGTATCATAAATTCAAATAGTTTGCTCAGTACTGAAGCAATCACACCCAATGTTCTGCCCCTTCCCTGTTTTTCACAGGTTCACATTTCATCAGTTTTTCCTTCACATTTGGAGTAACTATGCTATCACAGTGTGTGTGTGTGTGTGTGTGTGTGTGTGTGTGTGTGTGTGTGTGTTCTCATCGTGGGCCCTGAACGTCCATTTGCAGAACATTAATCATGTCCCTCTTCGAGATACTGACTTTAAAAAAAGGAAGCAAAACTTTTCTGGAAAATTATAATTCTGAAAAAGTTCTGAGATGGATGGATGTGTGTGTGTGTGTGTTTCTGAAGCAGCTAATAAAATCTGTAATGAAAACTTTTGCACTTGCAGTAGTTTGCAATATTTCACAATGACTGAGCTAGGAAATAGCTTGTAAATACTCTAATAAAGGCTGAAAAAGATTAAATGTGTTCAGCGTGCCCTGCATCTGTAACTGGTTGGAGGCCCAACAATGGATAATGAAAAAGTGATAAGGGCCACTTAGCTGATAATGAAGCTTATTTTGTGCCTTTAGTTGACTCATTCCTACCAAATTTCAAATGTGCTACTTTTGTTTCCAGATACAAGCATATTGAACATAGTTTTTCTTTCATGATGTGCAATATTTGTAAACTTGTGTTGTGGAATATTCCGCTCTGAATGGCCATAGACCAGAAGCGGCAATCTAATGCATGTCTGTTGGAATGCTGGTGGGTGAGTCGACCTTAATAAACATTGACATAGAAGCTGAGTTTTTAGATATCTTATGCGTCATAGCTACTAAGCAGGGTTAAAACATGGCATTGCATTACTGACCCCTTGACTCTAAAAAAAAAACTAGAATACCATTTGAGAATTTGCGAGCTACTCTCCTTTAGGGGGAGCCCGAAACCAAGATTGGCGGTTCTCAGATTGAAAGAAACAACCTCTATTTTTTTTCCGCTCTGTGGCTTTTATGATAGCGACTAACCGTCCAGTAAACCGCGCCCGGATAGGCCACAACAACCACCAACCAGGCGTCGCGATAGAGTCAGTGTAGCAAAGCTAAGGAGAAGGACCGCCTTATTGAGTTTCTCTTTTCAAGAAAAAAAAAAATTGACTGAATTGGAAAAAGTCACATTAAAGTGGATTTAAAGGATGCCTCCTTCTCGTGTGCTCAATGATGAACTGTCGGAGACGTTCGTGAAAGTTAGAGGCGAGATCTAGCGGATTTCTGGGGCTTTTTGAGGCGATCCAAAACTTGTCTGATAGCGGAGAGCCAGCGAGATTTTGGGAGCTGCTTCTGCGAGATCCGACGGAGTCTTTTTTTACAGAGAAGGAACAACAAATCCTGAAGTCATCAAACTCAAGGTAGCTAGCCAGCTAGCTAACTGGTCAGCCAGAAAATAATATTTTGGGATCGTGTGCGCCGTATGATTAAACTAATAGTTAGAAACACAAATCGATGCTGGCGCTTGTTGCTACTGCCAGCTGGCTTGCGTAGTGGATAATGTAAACTTTAACTTGTGCATGATGTTGAGTTTGGATGGAAAAACAAATCAAATCGGGTGTAGAATCCGACATACTTTACTAGAATATATTAGAATAGATCATAAGGTCATTGAACATAACGTTAGGTAGCAAATGGAAGACAATAATCTTTGCAAAGCCACTGTGTCTACCTAGGGGAGCAGTTGATGTTCGTCGCACATTTCCAAATAGCAATGTTATATACCGCATAACGATTTAGCAATGGTTTATATTAACATACTGCTTTTTCTAAGGCATTGAACTCATTATTTTTTTCTAAGTCTAGTTTTTCAAGATGGCTAACTTGTGCAGTGAAAGCTAACTAATGTTAACTTGCCAGATAGCCTATTTGACAGTTTTCATACGGGCTTAGCACTAGCTCAACATACTGTTGATCTTCAGCTAGGGAGTTTTCACTGAACTAGATAACCGTTAGCTAACTCTTCAGGCTAGCC
Organism: Albula goreensis; assembly: GCA_022829145.1. Taxonomy (NCBI): domain Eukaryota; kingdom Metazoa; phylum Chordata; class Actinopteri; order Albuliformes; family Albulidae; genus Albula; species Albula goreensis. The sequence goes on from CM040747.1 coordinate 34,001,312, forward strand.
GCTATAGTTCTATAAATATGTCTGTAACTAAGTTATACCAGTTGGCTGACACCTTTGCAAACGCTTTACGTTACGTTACGTTTAATAATCCAAGTAAATAATCGTATTTTAGCTAGCCTCATAGCTTATATGGCACTTACTTAATGTGACCTAGCTAGTTGGCTAAATGCGGTAAAACGAGCCAACTTTGCGCTTCGTTCGCTCAGCTTTTGGATTGTGAAAAAGTGAACAAGATCCATCCAACAGTCTAGAGTTAGCGGAGTAGCGATTTTTGTCATGATCAGGCAGTTAGCCTTGCGAGCTGCGGTGCGAGAGGACTTTGTGGTATTTTCTGTGCTAGTGTAGCTAGCGCTAGCTATCTTTGTCGAAGTCCTATCCCTTTGGCCAGATGTCGATTTTCTTTTGTTTATGCTGCTCTGCTCTTGTGCATCCGTGCTCGGCATCTCAGGCAACCCGGTGGGATGATTCGCCCCCCTCCCCGTAGTCGTAAATATATTCACATCAGCGCGATCCTAATCGGGTTCCTTTGATTTATTTAAAGGTAATGTCGCACATTTCTTGGCAGCGTATGTGGTTATCCGAGTCAGATCAGACAGGGCTTTGCCACATTTAAACTGCTTGCTAGGATGTATCGGTATAAGCAGTGCTCACTAGTCAGTCTGTTAAGTGGATACCTGCAAATGTGTTTGAATAGAAAACAAATCATAATAATCGTAACAGTAGTAGTTATGATAATGAGTGCACAGAAACTTAATGTAGTCGTGCACACACGTAAACTCATTATGATAGCTACTGGACGCCTAATCGGATGAGTTGTAGCAAAGCTCTCCGCTTGAAGGAAGAGCAGGAGGGTTAGACCTTTGACTCGAACTCCGTTGGATCCCAAAACGTAATTATTACACTATACGATGTGCTATGCCTAGTTCATTTGTCAGATATAATTCCTTATATGTCCATATATTTTTTTTTTTTATCAGGCTGATTCAAGTAATTCAATATTTATTTTTGTGTTTATATACATTTCCAGACGTTGAGGAAATGTTCATTTTATCGGTTTATTTTTATAGGCCACCAATTTATTGAAAACCAGGTAGCCTATTGTAGCACAGGGTATTGCAAAGTAGGTGAAAGAAGTCAAAGTTCTGTTGCTATTTTGAAATAATTCCCCCCTTCATCTGTGTAATGATCCCTGGATCCACCAACGAGCTGCAAAAAAATAATCAACCATCTGTCCCCTAGCTACATAAAGCGTGCAGGCGCTGTGCATCTCTCATCTCTCCCTCCGTCGGTTAGGATCCACTATACCCACCTCTTTCGTCAGAGGTATTGTGCAGCGGTGTCTGAACCGCCCGAGGTGGGTACCACCACCGGGACACATGAATTTCAGCTAAGCCTGCAGTTTATCCGCCTCTTCATTTGTCAGCTTGTCTTGTTGATTCTGTCCGCCTGTCTCCTCAATGTTCTCGGAGCTTATCCCCTGCAGTGTACACGTTTGCAGTAAAATAAATAATGTAACATCGTAATTGCTGCCGCTATGATGGTGGTCTTATGCAACTGACTGACATTAAAGCCCTGATATATTAGACGAATTCCACTCCAAGTGGGTTGGCAAGGGGGTTTGCTGGTGACCTCCTCTAACCCCTGTGATTGTTAAAAAGAATTGCAAGAGTGTGGGAAAGGCAGGGAATTTTTAACCGTGCCTGTGTGGTGGCAGGTCCTTCTCTTAAAAGACATACTGTCTCATTGGTTTGTCACTGAAGCCAATGAGCTACAGAGCGCACAGCATCGGCAATAATGCCAATAGTTCTCACATTGTGGATGTTGAAGAATTACAGCCAGACTGTGTTGGAGCACTTTTAATCAGGTGTGGTGCAGGCCACAGAAAGCCAGACACCATTTTTAACTGCTGTGTGTACATGCACAATAATATTGTAACAGTAAAATATATAAATATAATAAATGTCACTCTGTCCTTATGGTTGATTTTACTGTTGTTTTCATCTTCAGCTTAAATAGGAGAGGACACAAGCACATGTATGTAAGAGAACGGCATCCAACATATAATTAGCTTGTGTGTGTAAACATTTGACGTTTTCCCCGATATTTTTTTTTGTTTTGTTTTTAACTGGACCAACATGGATGCTGGATTCCTAAGATTCTGTCATAGTTTAACCTTGTTCATTCTTTTTTAATGTGGCACAATTTTCGCAGCCTCGGTAAAGATACAATATTTCATAATTATCATGGCTGCCCTTGGTGAAAAAGTTGCAATGTAAGATGCTTTCTTACCCCAATTTTGTTGAATTGAGTATTCTGGTCAGTGAGCATGGTGTGATAGCTTACAAGTCTCATCTTTGAATGCCAAATGGATATGATTTAGCATATAGTTACTGAAGAGGCATTTTGCTGTGGTAAAACCAAACCTGAGCTCCATAGCTTCCTTAATTCTTGTATGTCCTGATAAACAAGGTGGAATCATTTATATTCACCTTGTGCTCTGAATGACCCAAAATCCTGCGCCTTATCATAACTCCTAATTCGCTTTCATTTCACAGAGCAACCTGGAAAACACATCTATAGCACATCTATGAAAACCTGTTGAATGAAATTTCCTTGTTTTTTTGTGTGTAAATGTAATAGGTGAAATCCCGTATGCTTACAGTCTAACGTGATCTGGAAATTGCTGAAAAAGGCCTGTAGTTTAGCACTAAATTAGTTGTTACAGTTATATCAGAAAGCATACATTTCCGAATTCATCTTAAATTGGCTTGCAGGCTAATTTTGGTACACAGGGCTGTGCCAACATTGAGTCAAGCTTACATGTAGCCTATGGCAAGTGGTAATGGTTTGGCCAAAACATATGATCTCTCTGAATTCAGTCACTCATGCAAAAGTGATATCACACAGACAAACTTTTACTTTTTACATGAATCTTAAAGAGCAGCGACACAAACACCTGTCTGTAAAAGGCGGTGATGCATCTAAGTGCATTAGACGGACAGTTTATTTAAATGACTGTCATCGTGGAGCTGCAGATCGTTTGCCCCGGACGTTCAAAATACAGAACCCAGAGCGTCTCCCCCCCTCACCGTTAATCCCGATCATCTCATTTAAGAGAGCCTCGAAGGTTGCCTACATTTGATAGATGTAAAACCCCTCTCAGTTATTGCTCCCTGTGTGTAATTCAGCAAATACATTGGACCTGTGGCTCATCAATTATATTTTTATGGCATGTCCTTGGAGAACATATTGGCTTGTAGAGGCAAGTTAATTTAATGTCCATAAAAATGTCAGAAACGCCTTGGTGCTTTAATAATGGAACGATCATCACTTTTGTTCTGTAGCTGATAAAGACATCAATCTCTGTATGTAGCCATTTTGAAACTAGTTAGGTGTGCTGACCTTCATTGCTTAAGGAAAGTAAGTTTTTATTGAATAGCAGCTTGGAGTGTCCTCCACAATCCTATCTGCTAATTCATGGCAAGATTTGTATTACTCTAGACAGAAATCCATGTAAGAAGTGGTTGTAGTTGGGAGTGTGTACACGTCCACTACCTTTGAAAGTTTTGTTACATTCAAGAAAATGTAATTATTTCCCTCTTGTCCTAAAGTCAATATTTTAGGCCAGTTTCATCTAAATTCATTCATTTTTTTTTGTCAGTGTTGCTGTATACAGGCAGACAGAAACACACAAGTGATTTCAGAGAAAAAAAACAAAATGGAAAAATAAGAATTGAGTCTCTGGGTTGGAGTTAAATATCTCATCAGTCATATTGCCAAAAAGCCAAGTGAAGTTCAAAAATAAGGTCACTCTGTCCAGAATGGAGCTGTCAGAAATGTCTGAGAAATTCCATATAAAATAAGACCTGTGTGGTGTTGTGTGTAGGCGAATTACAGCTTGCTAAGTAAACTCTATTTCCAAACGTCCAGGAAACATTCAGAACAGTGTGCGTATGGTATGATTGTATGTCGTATGGTTTCTCAATCAAATGTTGGAGCCCACTTGGACGCACCGAGCAGGTTAATTTTCTGTTCTCTCTGTCCCACACGTGGCTGGACCAGAGATTGTAATCACTCTGATCGTTCCAGTTCCCCGTGCATCGAAAAGATGCCCATTAGATAGACGGAGAGACAGAGGCGTTATTGTCTGCTCATGAGGATATTCTTCTCGCAGCAGGTGTAGTTGACTTGGCCCATGCTAATTCACGTAAGGTCAGCAAACGCTACCAAAAAAATAATTACGTTTACAAGAGAAGATCTACTGACAAAGACATGGTTAGAATCGGGTGTTCTGTCTAATTAAACAGTTAGTGGGAAATGCCACAAAAACGTATTTTGTCATATTTTGACATATTTGTCATGAGGTTGTTATTCTGTACGCTGGTGATTTTCGCAGTCGAGGCGAAAGTGGCCTCGCTGTGAGTAGGAGACGGTGACAAGATAAGGTCAGAAAATGTAATCATTTGAGACCGTTTACTCTCCTAGTAACGCTTGGTAATTCCAACGTGGCCTTGGCAAGATCAGGGACACCTCCCTAATAACATCATGCGGCTTTTTATGGAAGGCTGTCATCTGACAGAACCCCCCACACACACACACACACACACAGGCGAGGATCATTTGTTGGAAAGGAGACATCTCTCACTACGGCTTAGTCATAGTTGTTGGTCAAAGGCTGGTGACAGAAGACCTTTACCATGTGGTTAATGGATCTATGAGGTGCTTGTGGATTGTCCTCCCCTGTACCCCATTGCATGGCTTGGTTCATATCCAGATCAGCATGGCCAGATGGTTTGTGTGTTGGTGGCACAAGTATGATGTCATTTTGGGCTCCCTGTCAGTCAGTGCTACAAAACTGACGTCAGATAACTCATATCTAGCCAATCACAGTAGTCTCTATTCCTGGTGTAGCAAGTGGAAAATATGTATTGATTTGTGGGCATAGGCTATATGTGGATTTGAATGGGCCAGACAGTTTCTGCCTGAATAGCCAGTAGCCCCTCTTACACAAGATAATGATCAGTCAGAAGTAGTAATCGATCCTCGATTTATTATCAGAGAACATCTCTGAAGATCGACCTGGTGCCTGACAATCAAGGCTGTACTGTCACACTAACCCCAAACTCAGTAATATTGAAAGTGCTAGTATTTTTTTGTAATTTTAAGTTGGGCATTATTCATTTTGTTAAGACTAATACTGGTTTTATTATATGAAAACTTGCTTTGTGACGGTAGCTGTGTCATAGAGCAGCAACAGCTTTTTAACTCTAAGAGGTGTAGCTTATTTTCTGTGGACTTGAGCAGTGAAGATGTTTGATGTGACGTGTACATGTATAATGTCCTCAAGCCACCCTATCATATAGACAGACGGACCAACAGACTGACCGACCACTGTCCTTGGGGAGATGTTATCCAGCCTATTTGTGTACGAACCTCTGTTCGCGTGTACTTGAAGAGTCTGCTCAGGAGCCTGTCAGAATTAGATTAACAGCGTTCCCGTAAGCTACAAACCGGGGGTCACATGGGGTTTCGTCGCTCGGAACAAAAGCCATCCAGCTGTCTGGGCGGGTGTAAAGGTTTTTCAGTGTTGTCTGATAGCCCCTTTTTGTTTGCGCGGGCGGCTCTCTTAGTATTCCTCTGTGTTGTTTCTGTACCTGTCCTGGCGGAGGTCATGCCTTCGTGCTCGGTAAACAGATGGGAAAATCCGTCTGCAAATTGCCCCCAATTTGTGACCTTGTGTTTTTATTCCTCCCTTCCAGATGTAACTATTTCATTTGGGGGAAAAAAAAATGAAATGGCTTGGCTCTGCATTGTTCTTAATTTGTTTACCCTTATTGGTTGTGGCCTAGGCATGTGTAACTACAGAGACACGTTGCGGTAAGGTTTGAAGTGGTATTCATGTCATTATCCCGCTGTTATGATCACTCGTTTGGACTCTCAGTTCTCCAGTTTCCCGGCTGGTTGATTTGGAAAGCGAGCACCGCTGTACCAGAACGAAATTAGCACCCACTTCGGTTATTTCTCAGCCCTAAGGGAAGAGTTCAGAGATAGTACAAGTCAGTCAGTGAGGACCAATAGCTGGGAGAAACGAATAGAAGTTCTACTTTGAAATTTGGCGTAGCCTGCCCTGATTTTGTGACTTCTTTTCTAAAACGTTGGCCTTTGAAGACATAGGCCCAGAGCTTGCAGTATGCCTGAGACATCATTAAATCACTTGCAGCATGGAAATTCAGAGCCTTACTGTAAGACGGTGCACTTATGATGTAATGATCAAAACAAAATAATGGCCTCTGAACTATGATCAAACAAAATATTACAATGCAGGCTGACAGATTTGTGCAGGCCAGATCATCATAAGGTTATTGCATATTAGGCATATGTGTCTGAATAATAAATGTGAGAATAAGAATAAGGAAATGATTTGGTAAGAAATATTCAGCTTTTAATAAATTAAAGACCTAAAAACAAAGAATGGAACGGTTCTGCATACATTTGTTGTGTGTTTTGTTTTATTCTGTTTAAATACAATTGTGCTAGTAGCCAAGTTAGCATTTGGTGGAAGGTTTGATCCCTGTCGTAGCGGACAGAAGTTCTTACTGATTGTGCATTCCACATGGTCATCTTCAGCTGTCTTTTCCATTTCTCTATGTTGTTATGGATTTGCAATTAACACAGGGAGCAGGTTGTGTTTTTGAAGTAAAGCCTGGGAGCCAGTGGATTGGAAAACATCAGTGCATCTTTTGGAAAGCCCCTGTAGTCAGTATGGTGGTTAGGGGTGGTACACAGAGGAAGCCTGTTACCCCCCTCAAGTCTCCTAACAGACAGGCCTTTCTGTTCCGCTGTATATATATCACAGTGGAGCTCATTCACCAGTGAGATAGCTCACCCATTTCTGTGTGAATACAACTTTATTTGTGCTCATCTGTCGTGTAATGGTTAGGAAAACTGGTAAGAATTTGCTGGTTTGAATCGTAAGCAGGGCACTGTCATTGTACCATCAAATGAAACATGAGAACTTTGGTATCAAACTGAAGATACAGTGGGGAAAATAAGTATTTGATACACCGCCAATTTTGCAAGTTTTCCCACTTACAAAGAATGGAGAGGTCTGTAATTTTCATCGTAGGTACACTTCAACTGTGAGAGACAGAATATAATCTAAAAAAAACCCCAGAAAATCACATTATATGATTTTTAAATAATTAATTTGCATTTTATTGCATGAAATAAGTATTTGATCACCTACCAACCAGCAAGAATTCTGGCTCTCACAGACCTGTTAGTTGGTCTTTAAGAAGCCCTCCTATCCTCCACTCATTATCTGTATTAATCCTGTATCAAATACTTATTTTTCCCACTGTACCAAGATACCAAGATCATATTTCTTTCTTGTAATATGGTTTTCATGGACATACTGCCACACATGCCTTTAGAGACCTCCAAACACGACAATCGTACAGATTGTGTACACGTACATTTAAAGGTTTCTGTCTGCGAATGACAGTATTCGAAGTACCAGTTTTGATTGCGCTGGCCTTATCGTTATAGGAATACACATGCTAGTCAGTTAAGGCAAAACCTGTCTTGATTCAAGTCTTTCAAGACGGAAACCTGAAGCTGAGAAAAGGCATATTTTGTTTGCAGAAACGCTACAGCGTTCTTTCCCAGCTTTACATGATGATGGAAAGGAAATGATTACAGCATTGATTCGCTGTGAAGTTCCGAACTGCTCTCCCCTGGATCGATAGCCTGATTACATACACAGACCAAAACCCTGCGGGCTGGATCATCAGGGAACAGGTTTGCTGAGGGGGAAAAAAAATGAATAGGGAAGCCACCTTGGTTGATGCAGTGTTGTTCACACTCTTTAAGTTGGAGATGAAGTGCAGGGAACGTGAGCAGAAACATGCTAGACGGCAAGTTTCCGTCAGCGAGATCCCACAGCGTGAATCTAAACCCTGCCTCCCGGTTACAGTGGGTTCATGTCAGTCCAGTGATTACACGTTCATCGTGGGCATGTTGGCGGAGCTCTGACAGAATGGAAGAGCAAGGATTATTTCCCAGCCCTGTATGGTTCCCACAAGCCCCAACTATCCATTAGTGCTCTGTCACAGATTAGCAACTGGTTATAAGGACAGCAGGGACTGTTCTTTAAGGCTTCCATACTGCCCCCTCCCCCTGTTCACCCTTCAGCCCGACTAATCACTACCCTACCAGTCCCACTAACCACTACTCATCCAGAATGCTGCTGCTCATCTGGTCTTAAACCTTCCCAGGCGCTCCCACGTCACCCCCCTCCTGACCAACCTGCGCTGGCTACCTGTCTCGGCACGCATCAGATTCAAAACGTTGGTGCTTGCCTTCCAGGCCGTCAAGGGGACGGCCCCGTCCTATCTTCAAAGGTCATCAGACCCTACACGCCTTCCCGTTCGCTCTGGTCTGCATCTTCAGCGCGCCTGGTGCCCCCTCCTCTGCATGCATGCATTTCCTGGTCATGTCTGAAGTCTGTTCTGGGTCCCTGCTGGTGGAACGACCTTCATGTGGAGGTCAGGACAGCAGATAGCCTGTCCACCTTCAAGCGCAGACTGAAGACTCACCTCTTTAGGATGCACCTATCTCCTTCCCTCCCTGGTTCCCCCACTTAGCCATAGTTTAACTTGTAGCGACCTAATTTTGTTAGCTTAGGATTGTTGTTGATATTGCTAATGGTTTTTCATTTTGTTTCTTCAACAGGTCATCCACAGGGTTTAGTCCACGCTTTCCCTTCTGGTACTTGAGCCTTTTATCCCCCCCAGCACTTTAACACCCTTGAAAAATATGCACTTTATGTTGTAAGTTGCTCTGGACAAATGGATCTGCTAAATGGCTGTAATGTAATTAAGCATACTAAAACCATGAAAAAAATTTGACAGGTTATCATTCGGCATTATGTTGTCGGCGCTGATAAGTCGAAGTGGCTTGTCATTTCCTTATTGATCACGTTTGATCAAGTTTAAGGACTTATCTGATCAAATAGTATCTTGTTGCTATGGTACAGACCAGAGAAGGTCAGCATTCTGCCACTTCCCAGGTTTTACAGCTTAGATAAGTTTTTAACTTTTTCCTATTTGCTACTGGAGTTTGATGACCTTGTAGACTCATGGTGATTCAAATTGTGCAGCTTTGCGGCAAAACGATTTCGCTAAGAGCTTTGATTCAAGAAAATTGTTGCAAAGCTAAACTGAAAATCTGGAGAGCTCTGGAAAGAAAATTATCTCTGCTTTTTAAGTTTATTCATTCAATGTGGTGTAATGAGGTAATGAGGTCTCCCAAGAGGGAAGGGTGACAAAACGGTTTCGGGAACCTTGATTTTGTGCTACCTGGAAGTTATGTCCTACCAAGGGGTAGAGCAAACCTTTGGCTGCAGGACACTTCAGCAATTCATTCTTCAAGAGTGGACCTTGAGCTTATAGGGGTGATTTGCAGAAATAAATATACTTTCAAATCACTGACCAATAATAGGCCAATTGATTATACTGTAATCAGTCCTAGGAATGAGGTTTGGCTGTAATGGAAAAGGGCAGTTGTGAGCATTGTATTCTCTCCCATTCCATCCAAAATATATGCTTAAGTAGCACAAAGACACTTGATTCAGACATTTCATCTTGATTCACTACCCAAAGGTGTTGATTCACAATGACATTTTTTAAGAAGCTGAGTGACAGTTAACCCAACAGACGATATACTGCACAAACACGTAGCAACCACCCACTCTCACTTGTGAATCAGCAGCGTGTTTGTTGTTTTCTCCCGCTGTATTGGTTGCCGCTGCCAACAACAAAATATAGTTAACCAGTCATGGCAGGTTATCGTTTGACCCTTGTGTTTTTTTTTCCTCCCAAAAGGAAAAATAGAGCCGTTTCAAAATTCATTTTAAATGCAAGTCAGGAGGTTTGAGCCGCCCATGAGTAAGGCTGAGAGCTGCTGAGACTACTGTTGGACTTGAGCATTTTTTTCACATTTAAACATGGACAGCGTCAGAGTGAATGGCATGAACTAAAAGAGGAGTCTTGATTCCCAACCCCCCCTCTCAGATCTGCATGGGTAGTGGCACCCCAAAATATTCTGTACGAGTTCCCCCGCCTCATCCAATGCAGGGATCACCATTGCGTTTTTTTTTACAGTTGATTTGAAAGAGATGCTGAGAAGAGGGACGTAAATATAGACTGGGGAAGCGCTCTCGCGCAAACTGCAGCTGGTTGATGAAACGCCTCACGCGCGCTAGATGGTCGTGCTGAGATTCCCTAAGCTGGTAGTTATATTTATGATTTGGGTTTGATTGTGCTGTATGCTGTCAGTTTATTTTTGGAGTGGGGTCGGAAGAACGGCAGGGAAATCTCACTCGTACTCTTGGTGCATATGTTCTTCCACGGTATCCGGTGGCGAAACAGTGGTGATAGTTAGGCTTTCATTCATAAATGACTGAAAAGCATTTTCTTGTTCTTGTTTCCCTTTTGTCCTTTTGTCTATCCCTTTCCTGTGTTTTTCTTGTATTCCTTGACTGCTTGTGCATAAACCATTTTAAAGACATGCTAAAGACTTTGCACACATTTTGCATGCCTAAAGCACAGTTCTGTTTTGAACACAGCACTGTTACAAGAACATTTGTTATGACTGCACTATTTGACCAGACAATACACATTCTGCTGTTTACTCGGCTAATCCTGGGCATCCAACAATAAATCCTATTTAGGATCAACAGGGTTATACATGTTTCTTGAGGGTCCTTGAAACTCCTCTTGTGTAGAAAAATCAAATCAAGGATAGGTCATTCTAAGAAGCCATGACACCCAGGTCATCTTATATTGTTCTGAAGTGGGTTCTGTTTTCAGAAACGGATAACATAAGCAGTACTGTAACATTATTTAGCGAACATATAATTTTATCTCTGCCGAAATTGGACATCCCTATTTGGTAGGATTGCTATTATATTCATTAAATACAGAACCCAGCATTCAAATTATAACAGAACTCTCTTGTGTTGTTGGAAATGGAGATTCTGAATAATAAATGAATGTTTAGAATCTACTCATAGGCCCTACCCCCCTAAACTCTCTCTGTTTGACAAGTGGTACGAAGCTGCAAGTTATCGTATTGTTTATCCATCTACATTGTTATTTATATGTCCCCAGCGATGTACTATTGTAATTCATTACCCTCTAGATTGTCATTTATTCCCAGTGAATATAGTGATGCTCATTTTCTCAGTCAGGCCTGATACAGCGTTTTGAGGGATGTTGAGACGATTTTTCTTTTTCTGAATTGAAGGTCTGCAACAATATAACCCACTGAACAGATATATTGGTCCACGGATATAGGAGGAACAGGACCTTGTGGGGACTTGCGTATCTCTCGAGTTGTTGGCTCAGGTGCACGCTGAATAAGCCAGGATTTTTAGTGACACCCTTGACCCTGAGGTCCACGGTCCAGCGCTCACGTACTCACCTCGTCAGCAACTGCACACGACATAGAATTGCAGATACAGCGGGGATCAGTTTACCGACATGCACAGCGATATTTCTGCTTTAAACGAAAGCGTGTCAAGGTGATTCCGAAATTAGAAATGAGTATTCTTGGTTTCCAGTCAGGGTCCTGTGCCTGCCTGCTTCCCTCCTTCACCTTCCCAAATCAAACAAAGGGTAAAGGAAAGAATTAATGCGTTATTGACTTGCAGAAGGGATGCTGAGGGTGGAAAATAACTTGCCGGCTGAACTAAACTCACCATGAAACCGTAGCGGCTTGGATTGGGCCATATGGTTTGAATTGGCTTAGAGAGAAGCCGAAGTTACAGAAAACCATAGAGTTTAAACATAGACTAGAAGCCAGTTCCGGAGATTAGTTCACTGCTCTCTAACAAATTCACCAGTCCCAAATTTGCATTGGCGCATGAACAGTAATGCACATCAGCTAAGTTCTGTGGAGACGGTATTTGTCTTAATGTGTTTCATTTACTGACACTCGAGTGTGTTTGCTTTCTTAAGCCAACAACTTTCCCCATTTTGTAGAGCCTTTCTGAATGGCCATTGACCCTATCCGATTGCATCATAGCTACTTTTACTGAGAGACGTGTCTCATCCATCTGGTGGTCCTTATCCATTGACCAAAACTGAGGAGGCAGAAAAAGGGGTTTGTAGAGACACGAAGTTTAAATCATGCGTTTCATTCAGGGTTAATTTCTCCCATCTGCTTTTTAAGGGGAAGTAAACCACTGACGCAAAGATATAGCCTTCTGTGATTTTAACTTACGGTTCTTTTTGAAAGTGAAAATGGGGAAAAATCTGCAAAATGTGCCTTTCCCCCTTTGAAAATTCATATTCTGAGCGCATTCACCAAACCCAATAAAAAGAGTCCCTTTGTGTTCGATGGATGCACTCTGGATGCACTAACTTGTCCCTCTAAGTGGAAGCAGATATCTTTGACTGCATGTTGGAATGTTAAATGTTGCATTTTTATTCGGTGGCTCCCTCTGTGGGAGGGAAATAATGGAGGTCACTGTCCAATCAGAAAAAATAACCCCAGCAGCTGTTTTTGCTAATGAGGCTGGAGTACACAGTGATGGGACTGACAAACAGTACGGTTTATAGAAAAATAAAACAGATGTTTAATGACAGTTCAAGACTGTGTGCAAGTCTGCTCCGCTAGTTAACGGTCAGTGTAAATATTGTGCATGGAAGATATCTGTGATTTATTTTTTTCGTTTGATGGCAGTAAGGAACATGGGTAGTAATTTTAAGATTACGGTCCCTTTTGGCAGGGTGTATTCATTTTACTCGTCTTCAGTAGTCTCCCGAGAACATTCTGGTATTAAGGGTGGTGGTTAAAAAGGTTTTTTTACTTGAAAAATATTACCCCTTTGTAAAAAAGTGCCACTAATCCCCAGGTCACATGGTCTCAGTCACTCACTTTGTACTGGTAAGTTCATGACTGGCACCATTTAAAATTCATCAGTGAAGCCCTCATAAGCATGAAATCGAATTGCTTAGTTATTTCCTTTCTAGAACCACTTCAGAATGGCTTGAATCATTTTCAATTGTATCACCAGCGTTTTTTTGGCTCAGCCATTGAGTTATTGTTTCGCAATTTGCGAGGGAGTTGTAATTGCTTCGCTGTTGACCCGGTCATCACAGTTGTGCGTACGTTGTGCTCATTTTCCTTTGTCCTCTGCCCCAAACTATCTCTCATTCGGTCTTTTTCCAGTGTGCTTTCACTGTGGAAGTTAAAAAAAAAAAAAAAAGGCATCTCGTGTTGCAGGGTGTTGAAGCTGTGCTCTCTAATGATAGACGGGGTGGACACAGTTGTCGGAAACATTGGCCCGCTTTTTGAGCTTCACAGTCGATGAACTGGCTTTGGAAAAACAAATGTCATACTTTTTTGTGTAGCGCAGCAGGATGTTATGTGTGTGGCCATTGGTAAGAGTGCAAGTAGGAATGTGTGTGTGTGTTTGTGTACTACTTGTGTGGCCATGGGAAAGATTATGTGTGTGTTGCTTGTGTGGCCATGGTGAAGGCATGCATGTGTGCACACGCGCACACACACACACACACACACACACACACACACACACACACACACACACACACACACACACACACACACACACTATCTGTTCCACATAGGGAGTGGGTGGGTGGGGGGTTTACTGTAAATCGTATTGTGGCAAATGTTTATGAAATGAGTTATATAAATAAAAGTTGATTGATAGATTGATGGATAAGAGCACAGGCAAGGGTGTATGCATGTGCATGTGTGTGTGTGAGTGCATGTGTGTGAGTGTTGTGTGTGTGTGTGTGTGTGTGTGTGTGTGTGTGTGTGTGTGTGTCTGGTCATGGGCGGATGAGGCTCGGATAATTGTGGAACTGCACACAGTCAGTCAGTCCCTGCTGCTGTCAGTACTCATTTGTGTAATGAGTATAACATGCTCACGCTGCTCCGTGTATGAAGCGGCGTCGGGGGGGAGTGTTTACAGCAGTGTTTAGCTCTGGGAAAGCTTTCCTCTGGTGCCTAACAGCAGACAGCAGGCAGCAGGCCGGCGTAATTAGATCAAAGAGAAGGAGCTTTCGCGGCTTCCAAGGGCTCTCTTACCATGGCTACAGCGAGATGAATCCATCAAAGACGAACGCGGAGCCCTCTAACGAACGCACCGTGTGACTTTGTTTCCACCCCCAGTCCCCCTCCTGCTCTGATGTAACTGCTGTGGCATTAATGAGTGTGGTAACGATGCTCGGTCCGCGCTGTAGATTTTATTCTAGAAAATCGCTTTCGCCAAAAACGGTCGCGGTTTCAGGTGAGACGGTGGGCCGAGAGGCTCCTTCGGGCTCGGCCCGTGATCACCCTCTCTGATGTGGCCTCCAGCAGCCAGACGCGGCGACTCTCCGCCTGTAGGCGGCTTCCAGTAAGGCTACTCCCGCCAGCCGCGGTGATGAATGAAGTGATTTAGAAGCGATGGCAGCCGGTGGGGAGCCAGAACGCGTTTGTGATGATGGGATGATCAGAACTCTATTTGCGGCGGTTCATTTCTCACTTCGAACGGCCTGGCAGCTCGGCAGACTCTGTCCCTGTTCCGGGCCTTCACAGCCTCTAAGACTCCCGCATGCTTGAAAAGTGGAAAATCAGGCGGAGAAACTTCTAAAATGTACCTCCCAATTAATTGCTTCATCAGTTTGATAGGTCATAAAATCAGTGTAAAGTCCCTAAATTAATATCGATCCCTGAGGGCACTTTGTTTCACAGAAACTGGTCTGACCTGAAGACAGATTTTGAACTGTTTGCTTTGCGCAACCAGTTTGTTCATGATTTTAGCAATGTTTTGGTAAGTCGTTTTTATGTTCAGTGTTTTATTTGTTATCTTCAGGAAAAGGAAGTGCCTTCTGGCAGGAGAGCTATGACCTGGACATTCCCTTTACTAGGGCTGTCGATAAGCTGGACTTTCCCAGAATGCACCATTGCCACATACCCCAACAGACTTTTGTCAGAGCCAGCCTAAAGGTGCTGAAAAATACGTTCCTCGCTGAGAAATATCTGTTTGGTTCTTGCCTGTCGGCTTTCACCTCTGGTGAATAAATGCTGCTGGTGTCTGCAGCTGTCCGTCTGTAGTCTAGTGGCTAGGGTACCTACCTGGGACCCCTGACGTTGGTTCTAGCCCCAGCCCAGCCAAAGAAAGAGCACCAGTGCTGTTGGGCAAGGCCGTCAACTCCACATTGCTCCCAGGGGGGATTGGCCCCTGGCTAGCCTAATCAGCTGCAAGTCGCTTCGGAAAAAAGCGTCAGCTAAATGATGGTAATGTAATGCATAATGAGCTGTTTGCTGTGGACGGTTCCGTTAAAAAAAAAAAAACCCATTTCAAAACATCTGGGGCATTGAATATATTTAGAGCTAGAATGTATTCGATGTATTTTAAAGCGTAAGGGTCACAGCCTGTCTGTTCTTGAGGGTGAAGTTCAGAGAGCTCCAGCTACAAAGATCTCTTCACCTGGTTCATTTAGTCTCGCCCCCTCATGTCCTGAAATGTGAGGGATAAATTCTCTTTTAAATGCGTAAAGGAATCCCTTGAATTAAACTTAAAAATGCAACTTTGAGGGTTTGGTTTTTCGTATCAATAAATTGACCTTTTTTTTTTTTTTTTTTTTTTTTTACATAAATTGCTTCACCATGGCCTATTTCTCTGCTGATCCAAGCCATTGTTAGTCTGTGTCTGTGTGTGGGTGTAGGGAGAATTTAATATGGAGTTCGACTGCATGTGTTTGTTTATTCTTAGTCAAGCCTGTTTTTACGCTAGTTGGTTAATAGGTAAAAACAGTAAAAAGAGCAGATACTGGGTCAGGACAGGGGACTGAGATTTAAGTGCAATAATGAGCTATGTTTCTCCATTGAGGATAATTCCATTTCTTAGATTTGCATCATTTATCCTCTGTTCTGGGCCAGTGGAAAGAGAGGAGGAAACTTAATGATAAAGATGGGAATAATATAGAGAGAGATACCATGAGAGGAGAAGAGAGTTATAGCTTTTTAAGTCTGTATCCAGGAGAAGTGGACTAACAGGGTCAGTTAAGGGAAGCACTGTCCACTTGTCCTCTGTTACAGTCCTACACTCCCAGTTCTATGTGTACTGAATGAATGGATGGACGAACGAATGAACGAATAAATGAATGGCTGTGAATGTCTCAGAAGGACTGTGTGCAACACTGCAAGAAGATTTCCATTGTGTGCCTCTGTCTGTTAAGGCCAGAAGATTGGCAAGAAAATGACATTCTCATGCTACTGAAGTAGAGGGAGGACACCCGACTCGAGCCCAATGGGACCCGTTGGGACCCAACGGGTTGGGCCGGGTTCGGACAAAAATTTATAAATGATGTTCGGGGTCGGGTCGAGTTCGGTCACGTCAGCCGAACAATAACTAGTCGGTGAACCTTTGTCGTTTCAACTACAAATTAGGATGGGCTAGCCTTGTTGAAATGGTGCTTAAAGTTTCTTTTTTTTTAATGAAAACATAGCGTAAAGATAAATAAAAATAATGGACCTACTGTCTGTGTTGGGCTACCTTCTGTTCAGTGCTTGGGTTTGTTTATTTACGTGACAGCGCAACACTTAGGATATTTTGGGCTGTGAATATTCATAGGCTAAAGATGGAGGACATCAAACTAAATTTGTCATCGCGGAAGTTTAAAAGTACCGAGAACCATGCAGGGAAATCGACGGTTTGGAGGCATTTCGATTTAGTCGTCAATGCAGATGATAACGAAGCAGTTGGTCATAAAAAATGTAAAACGTGTGGGGTTCTGATGAGAAATAACAGCAAGAAGACTTCTGCCTTGCAGCGACGTGGACAGGGTAATGCGAACTCAGTGCTTCTGCTTACATTAACTGCCTCGGGGCCCGGGTCAGGTTCGGACAAAGAAAAACAGAATGCCTGCCGGGTTTGGGTCAGGCTCGGTTACTGCTCTCTTGGACTCGGGTCGGACTGAAATACGCGGCCCGAGCCGCACGCTATACTGAAGTAACCAGCGTTTCAGTTCACTGAGGATTTAATGATTCATGGAGCCGCATGTGATTGATGAAGTTGCTGACGGCGGGTTAGTGGTGCACTGGCTTGGCTCTGCCTCTCCCTTTGCATGGCAGAGCCCTTTAGGGGCTCCTCTGTACATACCCGTTTTCATAACTATCTTATTAATATCCCCTGTGAGTGCGTGCAAGGGCTTGTTTGAGCTATTGTCATGTTCAATAAAATGGCGTTTGCCGATTGAGCTGAATCACGACAGAAAGTGCAATCATATATTTCTCTGATCCCACTGGATCAGAATGAAGGCTTTGGACCATTGGAGTATTCTAGGCTTCCACTTGGGGTGTGTGACGCAACAATATGGAGTCAGACTCTGTCAGTGCCAAATGGTAGCGGTGGTGTCTCCGAGCTGTGCGCTGTTGGCTGAGGGGTTAGATACGGTCAGAAGAAGAGCTCTTCCCACCACGTCGCACAAGAGCGCCCCCTCTGGTTGAACCTGTGCATGCAGCCTGCATGCCTGTGTAGGGCGTTCCTCTGATGCAATGACTGTGCCGTTAGCCTGGAGGCTACACTTGCTAGTAACATCTTATTCATCTGCAAGGCCTTTGCACACACCAGCACTGGTACAGAGAAGCAGGTGAGAAGGATCTGCAGATAAAAAGTCCACATGTGAGAAAGTTTAAAGCAGTTTCTCAACTTGCTCTAACGTAGCGAGTTCTGTGAAATGAAACCCGTGCTTGGTGACTTCAGATTAAAATGGGTGTCAGAAAAATCCTGTTTTTTCCGGTGTCGATTTATAATCACAGAATGCAAGACTCACTTTGAACTTGAGAGGGAAGATTCTGTTTGTCGTTTACATTTGGCTGCGCTCTACCCTTGTATATGATATTTTCCGTCACACGGTTAAGAAAGCAAGGCCCTCTCACTGGAGACTCTTGGATCTGCACCGGTAGGCTGTTTTGCGTATCTAAAAGAATTCAGTCCTTTTTCCAGTCAGGTAGATAGACGCCACCAGCCTCCCAAAAATAAGTTGTCAAGGAAACAATATTTTCCCCACTGATTTTTCATTAATGACTGGCTCTGTGCGGCCCTTCAGAGGTTTATGGCTTAGAGCTCAAGTCTGGCCTTCTGTGTAATTTTATGGAATTTTGGCTGTGTGTCTCTAATGAAGCATGCGTCCATTTGGAAGAGGTGCTGTGTGCGCAAGCTTGTGTCTTGTGCGGTTAGCGTAGCCTCTGCCGGCTCCAGCAAATGCAAGGGCAATAAAAACTCCTCTCTTTCCATCTCGTTCTCTTTTTATTTTCCCCCGTTTCAGCTTGTTTAGTGACACATAAACCAGTGAGTTTATTTTTCTTCTGTTCTTCCGGTCGTCCCTTTGCAACCTGTGTGTGGTCTTGCCAGTTGTTTGTGCTTTTTTTTTTTTTTTTTCTGATATTTTGTCTATGCGCAGAGATTTTTGTGAGGGAGAGTCTCTGCGAATAGGATGCATGAGGAAGGACCCATGTGCAAATGAACAGGAATGTTGCCTGATAGCTGCAGCTCTGCAGTCCTTAGTGCCCCAGGGGTCTGATTAAATCTGAAGACTCGCCCCACCCTAAAGTGGGCGCGCCTGGTGCCGGGGGCAGGTTTTCCCTGGGGGCGGAGAGACAGATGGGGCCGATCCTCCCTAGCGGCTGCCAACCCCTCCCCCCCCCCCTTCCCAAAACCAGAGGAACAGGCTAGTGGTTATCAGGTCAGAAATTCCTCCCGCAGTATCCAGACTTGAGAAGTGTCCACTCCAGACTTTCAGTCTCTGATCAGACAGCTGGATAACCGCTGCCTTTTAAGGACCCGGCTTCCTGCAATTTGCTTGATAGCAGCAGATTTCTGATTGCAGATTGGCTCGGCCAGCTTATCCTTTCACACACCCGCTCTATTGTTGTGGGATTTATCCGAATTAAGTACTGACGATTGGTTTATTGCGGCAAAGTACTTCCCTTGGGTGCTTGTGCAGAATTATGCCACACTGTGAATGAGAAATTAGTCAGGATCTATAGCTGCAAGTTGGTGCTCATGCAGTATTTTTATTAGAGCCGAGCAGGTGAAATACCTGAGACCAGGGCCTGTATCGGCCGAGAACAGATACCAGTGAGTCGTATCGGTGCCCCCCTAAAAGAAATGAATATACTTAAGCTGCATACTATATCCAGTCAGTGGCGTTTTCTACACCCCCCCGTTCAGCTGTCCCCCCGCTACCAGAATGCCCAGCTTACCTCGATCTCTGCTAAATTGCTTTTAAGTTTCTGCCCTGCCAGTGTATGAATTCATTCGTTACATAAAGACCGGCCCCATAACTGTTTCAATGTTCTGAAAGTGTAACCATTGCAGTATTAAAAACTTTTACTTATCTTTCCCTTCAGCAGTGTTGCACATTAAAGGATGTTTCCTCTGAAATGCATATAGCCATTGACTGCTTCTTACAACATGCTGCATGGTTGCATGTTCCTAAATGACCAGAGGAGGCACTGTCATGCAGTGTAGTGGGGGATACCTTATCAGGTGAATTATACTGATTTGATTAATTTCGATTTTTGCAGCACATTTAGACAAGTGGGAACATCTGGCAGTTCGTCAGAAGAAAGTATCGAGGGAGGGCAAGCTGATTTCAAACGGGCAACGTTCGTGAATTGTTTGTCGACCCCACATCCTGTCAGATCTCGCATTGGTTATTGAGAGGAACGGGGCCGAAAGAGGACACAGGGAGGAGGAGTGTCGGGCTCCTCCGCGCTGATGACAGCGATGACCCCTCTGTCACGCCTCGCAGGTGGCGTCACCCACACGGAGACAAAGGCATGAAACTGTCGCTGACAGCTTCTTCCACCTTCGCTCAGCAGCTGCAGCAAATTTTTGCTGATGACGCGCTGTCATCATCTGCTCTGGGTTTGAGGGCGTTGATGTAGTGCAGTGACAGGCCCCTGGGTCTGGATTCGGGGAAACGTATCAAAAAAACACAAAAAAATCCCTCCGATTCAAAAATAAAGATGTCAGGTGATGTTCAAATATCGGTACACTTACATACATATTACACTACGTTTGCTCATTCAGCAGATAAGAAAAGTACAACGACTAGGCTCACAGAACAGAGACCATAGCAGACTGATTGCATCTCAACTGGTAGTAGTAGTAAATACCTCTGTCTTTTCTCAGGACTCGAAACAGACTGATGACTGTGTTTCTGCTCTCTCAGTTGAGCTCTTTGAGTGCACCATCTCTGCTTTATAGGTGAAACAGTCCTGTGTTGAAAGTTCTATAAAGCCCCCTTTTTTCATACCTAAAAAAAGGTCCCTTGTTGATGGTTTGTACCTTCCCCCTTTTGAACTGCAGTGCACTTGTGGCACTTGGGGCCAGGAATCATTACTTAATTGGTTTCTCTCCCTTCAGAAGAGAAAGTCTACTCTCTATGCCGGCCCCCGAATTGAGTTAAAAGCTTTTTTTCGCAGGAGCGGTTTTCTCAGCATAACCATTATCTCCCAGTCAGCTACTGACGTCACCTCCCCTCCACCCCATTCCCCTCCTTCGTTGTCCCTTTAACTCTTGCCTGATGTTAGAACATTGAGGCAGATAAGGAGAACAGAGCACAGAAATGGGCGTGTTCCCTCACTGGTGTGCCCACCTACCCGTAGACTAGATACTGCGCTGTTTAACCTCGGCATCCTGTTTTCATGCTACTATTTAATGAAGCGTCTCTCTTATCTGGCAGGCCGATAATGATTTGTCTCTTCATCCTGTTTATAGACTAGAGCAGAAACCTCACTTTACCAGCGCCTTCATTCTTTTCTTGTTCTGTATACGTTTCTGTGAAGGGAACGGTGATCTTTAGGGGCTAAAGCTGATGAGATTTGAAACAGCCTCCTGTCTGAGACAGCGCTGACTGTTTGCTCCACCGCTGGTTATTTAGATGAGTTTATTGCCTGTTTCTGCTTTGAAATGCATCCCACATTGTGCTACACAAACACACGCGGTAGAGGAGACCTTCACAGAAGGGAGGCTCTGTCACAGTAATTTAGTCGGTGGGAGTTAAGCTGGTATAATGTTTCTCTTTCCTGAATTATGCGTGTTTGTAATGGAAATGGGTCTTTTAGAGCTCATTATGGGAATGTGAATTAATTAAGGTCCTTTTTTCAGCAGTCTCCCATCTCAATCAGCATAGTCAAATGTGCCCAAAAGCTTGCTGTCCTCCACTGATGCCTGCATTGGCCAGATTGACGGCATAATTCTATGTTTTATGGCCACCTACCTCGGCCTGTTCTCATCAGTACTTTCTGGAAACAGATCAGTAAATATTTGAAAATGAACTCCATAGACATTATTCAGTCACTTTGACCCACCCACATGCTGTGTAAACACTTGTAAATGCATGAGCATCAGTTTTCTTAGTGGAACACTAGTGGACAATTGAGGTGAGTTTATTGGTATCGCAAATATTGTCTCAACTATGAACACTCCACGTCTGACAGAGCATCTTGAAGTCTTCTGTCTGATCTTGAGATCTTGTGAATGATTGGTCCTGAGATACTGGCCTATGTCAGAAGGAAACGTCTGAGAATTTTCCTGCTCTGAATAACCATGTCGAATTGGATTCTCGCCTGACCAAGACTGTCCTTTGGTTAATTAGTCGAGAACATCACTCATGTTGGACAGCATGCCACATCAGAGACCATGGTTTGCCAGGCTTACAGTTAAGTGGGTTTCCAAAAATCAACTCAGTGGAAGGAACTGGCTGTACCCGTGAGTTCAGCACGTAAGAGGCCATGAGTGAACGGCCGCAGGTGCCACCCTGATTTAGAGACCCGTCTGGATGCCCTGGTCACTGAAGGGTGACTTCTTACCTTCCAGCAAGATTGTTTATTATCTCTTCCTTACAATTTTTTTTCTTTTCCTTTTTAAGCACTTACATTTTGGGGCGGTTTTCACCTTTTACCCCAGTTGAGTAAATTTCGGTTGTTTTGGAAAGATTAAGAGTATCGGCTGATGCCGTACAGTATGTGATAATCCCGTCTGAGAGCAGGTCTGACCTGAGCAAAGCTGACAAAGAGTTTTACCTCCCTGCACGTTTTCTGCCCCCTGACAGCGCTGTACATTCCAGTCAGCAACTTCAAACACTAAGCTGTTAAAGCAAGCATTTTTTCCCCTCTGGAGAAAAACTACTCCAGACAGGAAAAACGGTCAAAACAAACATGTGGAGTGCTGGCAGAAAAGTTGCGAGTTGTGACTTTACCGTGAAATTCAAACAGTATTTTTTTTTTTTTTTTTTTAAACCCCTGTTTTATTTTGTCTGTTGCCTTGCCGACCTCAAAACAAAGGCAGTGAGGTCATGACAGAGGTGCAGGGGTCCCTAAGCTTGTGTCTAAGATTTATAGGAGCCCTTCAGTTCCTATGAAGAGGGCACCACGGAAGAAACATCCTTGTTAACAAGCATGAAAAATGAATATAGTCCTTTGCAGCACAAATTGGGGAATGAATTTATAGCTAAACGCTCCAGTGATGTGAGGTCTCTGAAAACTGTCATTTTGATTTGTGGGGGCTCTCCGCAGATAAGACAATGACTAGAAACGACTAAATTGTCACCAGGAGCCTAGAAGGGCGAGTTGTTTTTGGCCATAGGCTGAATCTCACATAGACGACTCCAACTGTCATTTGTCAACTTTCCAGGACCTTACAAGCCCGAGGCAAGACAAGAACATTTTCCTCTTGAGAGCTATAAAGTCACTCAGTAAAATGAATATTGTGTAAATGTTTGTGATGCCTTTCGTTTTAGGTGCCAGTTTATATATCAAGAGGATTGCATTACATTTTCAGGACTAAAATGCTCTCGCTCTTTTTCATTTTCTGTATCTGAAACCAGCAGTCCTGTGATTATAGTCAGATTACTCCAAAATGTCATTAGTTGCCATACGTTACTACGTCCCTACCAGATAAATCCTGAGTCAGCATGAACTGCTGTCAATCATTTAATTATCAGTGCAAAACATGCAATTTGCATATAAAATTAGTAATACTTAGTAGTACAAAATATTAATGTTAGATATTGCGAAGGTACCTCTACTCTATAGCTCAGCTTACATCAGCTTGTACATTGAACTTTTGTATTAGCTAATTACACAAATTGTGGCCCAATAATTGGTATTTACATTGGTTGTATTACCTATTATGTGAAGACAAGTAATTTGATCAAAATAGCCAAGGATTGTGATTAATGAAATGTAATCTATTTAGTCATTATTAGATGTAAAAGTGTGCTTGAAGGTGCTCTCAGTGGAGTTTTTGCAGTGTTTTTTTTTTTTCTCAGTAGCATTAGTGTCGCTGAGAGATCCTTCTGCTGGTTTGCTGTCAGGAGTCGGTGCCCATTTGATAATGAAGGATTGATATAAAGGGAGAGGTCAGTGGAGCACTGAAATATTTGACAGCTTAGCATTGAGACACCCTTCACATTAAACTTCTAGCAGTGACAACTGTCAGCTGTAGGCATGATTGTGAATATGGACATACGGAGGTTGAGCTTAGTCAGTGTCCCGGTCCTGGCATCACCTGTGGTGTGAAATTCCTTGACATGCCAAAGCCTTTGGATTAGGCAAGGACTTGGGAAAGCAGGTCCGGTGGCAGGCTGCACAGCATGTGAGATAAATACGTTGTCGCAATACCCAGACGGTCAGATCTTGAGATCACAAGGCACTCTTGCCCTGCCATGTGGGAGAACCTCTTACTGTTCTCTCGCTAAGAATGCACCAGCTAAGGTGTTGGTTGCTGGATGATTAGAGAAAGCATAACGTAAATGATACATTCTTTTTGTTATGTTAGTGTCTTCTTCTATTTGCAGCCCTCTCCCCACTTTCACTGAGATGATTTAGTAGTTCAGGAAATGTTGGTGGTTCCCTGCAAAGCTCTCACCAAGTGGAGCAGAAGGGTTGTAAATTAGCAACTGAGAAAGCTTCCGTGACCTTCCGTGAGCCTCCCTTCATCCTTCCCATCCTCTTTGCCTTCGGCAGGAATGGCCCACAGAGTCCCGGCGTCTTCGGCGTTGTCGTCAGAGGAACAGTGCCGAAGAGGCGGAGCCGAAAGCTGAAGGTGGAAGTGCTCGGCATCAATCGGGTCATGCGGCAGAAACAGCCCCCTCAGAAGAAGTAAAGAGGACGACGATCGCGTCACCATGGGCGTCAGCTCCTCCAGCTACCCAAACTCCTCATGCTCCCCTCGCTTCGGGGGGAGCTCTCAGGCACAGCGGACCCATATAGGTAGGCCATGACCCTTCACCTCTGACCTTTGGACACCCCTGTCTGGAGAGTAGTTGGGCGTTGGCCTTCCATAAGGAGCCTTCACCACAAGAAAGAGAGAGGGTTTGCTCGTTTCAGAAACATTGACATTGACAGTGTAAGGGTGGGATTTTTAGTTTTAAATTTTTTAAAAAAGCTTTTTACTTAACTCTCTTATCTGTCACTTATGGAAATTAATTTTCATGAATCAAGTTTTATCCATTTCCTTTTTGATATGGACTCAAGATCATTTTTTTTGCATTTGTAGAACAGATAGTTTCTCTTTTTTTGAAATTGAGTTTTGATCAATTCATCTGGTAACCTCTTAACTCATACCTAATGATTTTGGTGCATGTTACCTGTCAGATAAGAACTCGGTCACAGAAACAGTTGTAGTCCCTTCTGCTACAGCACTATTGGAGCCACACTGTGAAAACTGTCTGGTAAACTGCTGTCCTTGTAAAACTCATCTCGTGCCTGAACGCTGTCTGTAAACACAGGAAGAGGCACCTGTGCATTAAGTAGCACATTTGCTCTTTTAAAACCTCTAAGCCAGTCATTTGGTTTTGATTTTATCTCTGTTCCCATGGTGACCCAATTTGCAGATACTTCTTTCTAGAATGGTGTATATGAACCCTATCAAAACTAGGTCAGCTTGGATGTCTTTACTTGCGCTTTTCAAATGTCACCTGGTGATAGAGACAAAAGGATACCTTGATGATTTTAAGTCCAGTTTGAGGTCAGGAAACCGCAGTAGAAGTTTGGCATCTGCACCAAATTTCCATAAACAAAGACATCATGTAACTCTATTAAAACTTTAAAGGCAATTTTGGTTTCTGACATAGTTATTCATTTCTCAATTAAGACAGTTTTAAATATAGTGCCAGAGTTATTTAGGTACTTACTGTGGTGACCTGGTCTAAAATGCATGAGAAATGTTATTTTAGAAATTTTAAAGCTACCAGTACGGTGGTGAAGTTCTCCTTTAAGGGAGGCTGTGTCTAAGGAACGACCCTCAAACCTCCCTTTCCCATCTCCAACAGGGACCACCCCCTATGGCCAGCAAGGCTCTGGGTGTGAGACGAAACTCTACGGCCCGGAGCAGCGGGGCCCCGATCGCCCTCCCGAGCGCAGGAAGAAGACCTCCAGCCTGGCCACGCTCAGAAGGAGGTTCATCAAGCGCCGCAAGTCCGGCCGCTCCGTCGACCACGCCCGGCAGATGAGGGAGCTGCTGTCGGACTGGGAAGTGCGGGACGTGGCTGCCCTGGTGGAGGAGTACGAGGGGACGGCCGCCCTCAAGGAGCTCAGCCTCCAGGCTGACCTGGCCCGGCCCGAGGCCCGCAGCCTGCGCCGCGACCTGGGTGCCCTCTATGAGCGCCGGCTCTGTGCCGACATGGACCTGGTGTTCCAGGGGGCCTGCTTCCCCGTTCACCGTGCCATCCTGGCAGCCCGTTGCCCTCTCTTCCGGAAGCTGCTGCCCTCCCCCCCCCCCTCCTCCTCCTCCTCCTCAGAGCTCTGTAGAGAGGTGCTGATGGACACTGGGCTGGTGGGTGTGGACGCTCCCATGTTCTCTGTGCTCATGCGGTACCTCTACACAGGAGAGCTGGGGGCGAGCGAGGCGGAAGCCTGGCTGCAAAGCCAGAACGCAGACATCCTGGTGCGGCTCAGCGAGGAGTTCGGCACGCCCAACCCCCTGGAAGCCGACATGCGCGGACTGTTCGACCGTATGTGCTACTACGACTCACTCCTAAGCTTTTCCACCGACAGTGGTCCAGGGGAAGGGGCTGCAGTGTCTGGGGGAGCGGCCGTGGCGGGGTGCAGCACAGGAGGAGGGGAGGAGCTACGGGCCCACAAGGCCCTGCTCGCTGCTCGATCGCCTTTCTTCCGGAACCTTCTGCAGAGGCGGAGGCGCTCTGGGGAGGAGGCAGCCACCAGCCAGCCCCGCAAGGGCCGACCCGCATCGTGCTGGACGAGTCCATCATACCGAAGAAGTACGCGCGCGTGATCCTGCACTGCATGTACACGGATGCGGTGGACCTGTCGCTGGTGCTGCACAGCAGCCCCTCCACTGGCAGCCTAGGGGAGGTACAGGCCCTGGTGGCGGGGAAGGCTGCCATGACCCGCGCCGAGGAGGCCATGGAGCTCTACCACATCGCCCTCTTCCTGGAGTTCAGCATGCTGGCCCAAGGTAGGCCCTCTACCCTTACCTCTCATGGGATACATCCCAGTACCATCCACCACTTCCGTGCTACACACCCTGTACCCCATACCCACTACCCTTTACACCCTGCTCAGTACCCCGCACCCTTACCCTTTACCCACCCCCCTCGACCCTCACCCTCTATGAGGACTGCCAGGCTTGAATGTCAGGTTTGCCATTCACTGAAGATACATTTTCGTGTAATTTTTCTGAAACTGTGGCTGAGATTCAATTAACGTTTGTCCTTTCGCTTACAATTTAATAAGAGTGTTATAGGTTTTCCCTACAAAAACAAACTGGAGAGATAATTTTCATACTTGCCAAACTGGATGGTGAAGATAAAAATGAACAGTTGCATTTAATTGTGAGTCCAAGTGGAGGACAAATGTTGAATGAATAATGAATCCCAACCACACTGACAAACTTTAATACAGCCCTTTTCATCCAAAGCTTATATTCGGTCCAGCAATCACCAAAACAACTTCCAACACATGTATTACCTGAACAAAACTCTTTGGGGGTCATAGCACATTTGGCTCAATCTTTGATTAATATGCTGCAGAGGAATCCTCAACCTGTTTTCCGTTTGTGTTTTTCTGATGGTGTGTTTTCCCTTGTTGTTTTTCATTTTTTGTTCCCTGGTAATCAGATGCCAGCCATCAGGTTTCTAATTCTTGGAGAGGGGTTTGCATCTGTACGCAAAACCTGTCATTAGCAGTTTCCTGTTCAAAACTGACTGCAATTAGCCGAACGGCTCAGGAAGGCTTCGAGCGTAATTTTTTCACCATTATTTACAAGTTTAGACGGAAGAACCCACAAAACGCAGTGTTATAAACACGTATTTTGAAATGCCAACTAGCTCCAAAATGGCAATTCTTCAGAGCAAAGCAGTAGGAAAATCAATATAAATACTGATTTCTCAAGAGTAATGGTATTTATTAATATTAATGAAATGTGTGTAATTTTACTTTAAAGTATCTGCTGAAAAATATGACTTTGGGAGGCTATAAATGTAATTAGTTGAAGAAGGCGGCTTTGATCGCGCCCTGTTCATTGTAAAGCAACGGTACATAAAATGCGAGCCCAGAAATGGTGTGATATACCCTTTGATAATTGATTTTGTGAGCTTGGTCTTTTTGTCCAATCATGTTCTCCATTTATATAGAATAAGCGATTCGCTCTTGGGTATGAGAATGGATTTGCAACTCTCAGTGCGCACCCTTCATAAAATGGTTTATTGACTGTTTCTTTCCACCCTTTTTTAGTAGAGATGACGCACTGGTCCGTAGGGAGATGATACTGTGTGGGATGCATATGAATCTCAACACTGAAATGTAGTGAGGGTTTTTCCGCAATGGAGCCACTATCCTTAAGACGTCCTCCTGGGTTGGATTTCACGTAGCGTGAGACGCTGTGTTATAATCGGTTTCGCAATGGCACATTGTGGCATGTTTTGCTGTGCGTAGTTTCACTCTGAAACCGCATTGTGCGGAGCGCTGAGACAAACTGAGGTCACCGCAGAGAGGCACGGTGCCCAGGACTGCATAATGGTCTGGAACCGCTCTCCAGTGATCCGCAGAATTTAAAAACGGTTGTCTCGCTCCGTGCAGGACGAGGTAAAGTCTCTGTGCCTCTGTATGGATTTTAAGGAAATGTTTGACTAGAGGGTGTTGCTTGACTTTTAGCACTGCTGGGACACAGGCCCCCAGTGCCCACATCCACACACTTGCAATTTATGATACATTTTGAAAAAGTAGGTATTTTCATGATCATTCACTGGGGCACAACAAACTATTACTGGGGCGCGTGCCCCAGAAAATTGGGTCTGGTGATGCCCCTGGTTTGACTGAAAAGAGGATCTGGCTCATTTCAGGCAGCTGTTCGGTTATTCAGGTGTTGGTTTGCGTCTGTTTAAGGAGCACGGATGAGGGGCGTGAAGGAGCCTCGGCTTGCGCTCCATTTACTTCCTGCCTCACCTTTCCCGTCCCCCAGGCCCGCTTTCAATCGATGGTGGAGAAGAGCAGTATGTCCCAGGCTCAGTCCGCCACAGGGCGGGGGCTGAGAGTGCTGTAAGGACTCTATTTAGGTCTGACAATGGGTAAGGCTCATGTCTGAGGCTACTAGTCCCTTTGTTCTGTCTTTGGAAATTGTATTTGTCTTGATCAGAGTTTGATCTGTTCCACAAAAAGAGAGAAAACCGCACGCACATCTAAAGGTGTACGGCAGGTGCAAGGACAAAAAAATATGGGAGATCAAAAGAAGCTGGAGGCCGCTGGACTGGTCCAATTCTCCCCAGGACTGTTCAGATCCTCTTGAAGAAAGTTATACATGAAAAGGATATTTAAAAGTCCTGAGGGAACGGATCTTGTTAAAAAAAAAAAAAAATGTTGGTGAATGACCATGAAAAGGTGTTAAGGTTTCTGTTAGTGGTAAGATTAGTCTGCGGTAATCTTACAGTGTGTTCATCAAAGTTCAGGCAAAAAAGTTTGATCTGCTGACATAGGCTAGATGTTTACGGCCAGGCGCTACTCAAGCATTATTACTTGAGGACCAGTCTGTGCTGTAGCTGCTGTTCGGTTGGCTGTAGCTAGAGTCAGCTGTGACGGAGCACCCAATTCTGGTTCATTTTAGAGCAGGGAGACTTTTGGCTGCCAGTTAATCTAGCACTCTTTTTGATTCATGAAGGCTATACACTGTAAACGTTGATTAGCATTGAACTTGGGCTGCAGCGTTTTCTCACTCAATACCCCGGTCGATGAAGCTATTCTCTTCTTTTTCATGAGTATAAAATGAAGTATTCTCTCGAATCGCTTCGATATCAACGGCTTTTCACGTTCGCTGTTTTTTTAACTTATAACTTCATGAAAGATTTAAGCGATTGCTTTTTGAATAGCTGTAAAGCTGTTCATATTCCAATAAAAATCTTAATCTAGTGTATGCGTAAAAATTGATCCCTGGTAAAAAGCTGGTCTGACCCCTGCTCCAGACGAGCGTGCCATAAAATGGTTTAAAGAGCTCATCTTCGTCATTGTCCCCAGAGTAATAATCGGGCTAAAGGACAGAAGCTTCCATGTAATTTCCAAGGTCAAACTACTTTCCTTTTGAAGAAGGCTGCTGTTTTTTTAGCCACTGAAAAAGCCTGATTTTAAGGGTATAAAGTGACCATCTTTCATATGATAAATGGAATGTGCAGAGGAGTGTGCAAAGCAAGGAGCACAAATTCAACCATCAGCTGCAGGCATGAGTAATTATTGTCAGGGAAATTTCTATTCAGATATTTTTTCAAGTGTTCCAGCTCAAGTCGGACAGAACCATGACTTGACAAGGTTTAGCTATAGACTAGGAGATGGGGATTCATTTCTTTGTGGTTAGAAACCAAAATCATAACAATATGTAGTCCCATGGCTGTGTCGCAAACGCAGCCGTAAATCTCTTCTTCGTATGCATTGGAATCGGGGTGAGCTGGCTCGCTGATAGAATAAGAAGCGTGACGATTCACAGACTTATATTTGCGGTCTGGACTTCGATTTTGTGTGGCGCTGTAGTCCAGGTCTGCAAAGTCACTGCAGAGTAGGTATCGTAGCTCATTGTGAAGGTGGCCTGCTTGCTCTATAGCAGAATCGTGTGGCTCCCGTTGGAGCTGACTGTTTTGTCCAACAACAAAATAATAATGATAAATAAAAACGGTGGTGCTGCTGCACTGGAAGAATGGACCGAATAAAGTGCTGTTTTAAGCACCTGTCAGTTTGGATCAGGTGAATAAACACTCCCTTTCAAGAGCTCAAGAGTCAGTTCTTGGGTTCCTGGGTGTTTACTGGTGTCAGCAGTGGGTTCTCATGTTCGGAGGTATGGGCCAGCCCAGATCTCAGGGGGACACCGAAGGACAGGGGATGTCCTTGGCAGGGCTCCGGTTTAATACCGCCTTTACCGCGTCTGCAAATGAGGATGGCGGAAGGTCACTCTGACCACAGAGGCCAGGAGTCGATGTCTCACAGCGACTGCCCCCTCTGCCCTGCTGAGCTGCTCGGGCCTGGCCCCAGAGGACCGCAGTGGCATTTCCACAGCGGCTGTTATGCCGAGTGACCTAGTGCATAATCCTGTATGTGTTTTTAGCTGCGACCAGCAGCTCCATAGCTCTCTCGGTCGGTCGGCCCACTAAAATTTCCCCACCTTTGACGGCCACAGTTTTTGCCCTAGAAGGTTGAAATTTGGCAAGGAGGTCAAGTGTGTGTGTGTGTGTGTGTGTGTGTGTGTTTCTGTTCATGCCAGTTGGCTAAAAGGGGGCTTGGCGGTGAGAGTGGCCCGGGTCACAGCCATTGCGAATTCGCGCTCGTTTCTTTCACAGACATTTCTGAGCTTCAGCGGTGCTTCAGTTGTGGCCTCTCAGCACCTCGACTTCATGCTTCCGGTCAAAGTGAAGGGTGGGGTTTTTACTGGTGGCTTGTTATCAAAATATGGGTGCTTGTGGCGATGTTTGACACTATTACATCATAGTCGCTCGATTTTGACCCGAACTAGCTGGTCTGTCTGGCAAAAACAAAAAGTTAATTTGATCACTGGCGCTGTTCGTCCCAGTATGGTTTCCCTCCTCAATGTTTGGAGAGCCAGTCATTTGAAGAGAGCCAGTAAATGTGCTTTTTATGGTCATGTCTGTAGTAGATCAGTGTTGCCAAGTCTGGCCGCTAATTGTGTGTGGCCCATGATAACTGGGATAACTGGTTAGAATGAGCAGCTACGGAGCATGAACTGGTTAGCATGTGCAGTCAGTCAGAATGGTTAACATGCGCAAATCCAGGCAGGTTTTCATGTGTAGTCAGACAAACCGCTTGACTTCTGCAACCAGACATTCTGCCTTAACGTGCAGCATGGTTAATGTTAACATGACATCCTTAATGAACTAGTTATCGTGTGCTGGCTGACAGGCCCGATAAAACTCGCTCAGTCAGACGGACTGATTAACGTGTGCAGCCAAACTGCCATTAAGGATGTCCTCACGCAGCGAGCCATTGACGCTGAGAGTGACCCTGCAGGCGGGTGTTTGTCTCCCAGCAGGCGCTCATCCCTAATTTATTAAAGAACGCCAGAGCGCAGGGTTGTGACGGCAGGTCTCGGAAGCCGAGGGACAGGCAGGGAGGTACCGATCTGTGGTGCGCTCTGGGTAAGCTAAGGTCAACCAGCCCTGTGTGGGGGGGTCTGCCAATCTCCCGTTTTCGCTCCAGGCGACATTCCGATATGCCGACTCTGACCCGTACCTTCCACAGACGGATGAGTCTGGCGCATGAGAGTAGCAGTGTGGGCGAGGATAAGGGCCCTGAGGGACCAAACTGCCGAGTTTTCAGAGAAAAATTATTTCATCTCTTTGCGTCTTCGAGGAGGAATGTTGACGTTTCGGCTCCATTCCTGTAGATAAGTGCTTTTATGCTATCAAGTTAATATTATGTTAATGATGACGCCCAGGCTATTTAAGCTGGTACTCTAAATTTATTGCGCGCAATAAAATGTTCAGTATGAAATCAGCAGAGTTATGAAGACTATGATACATACAGTGCCTTTAAATAGTATTTATTGGATATCTCTCTCACTGAATGGAATTTTAGATAATGATATAAAATATAATGTTTGGCAAGGGAAACCCAAGCAAACATAAAGCATAATTTTTACATCATTATTTAATTCATTCAACAGAGAAAGTCACCAATTACCAATATGGCCCTTGTGGAAAAAGCAGTTGCCCTCTTTAGATTCAGGTTGATGTTAAAGTGTCAGGGTGACCTTAAATTAATGTTTTGGTGTTTTTAAATATCAGCTATTTTTGGCAACACTTTTGGGTACGCCCAACTCCCTGTATTTGATACAACAACGGTGCTCCATATTTAGCTCTTTACACTACTTACAGTGAAGTATGTGGCAATAGAAACAGATTTCATTGTTGAAATTCTGCTCTTCCATCTTTGTTCCAACCCTTTATTTCGCAGTCATGGGAAAGCAGGGGCTTCGTACATCTTCGCCTCCTGTCCCAAGCAGAGACGACTCTGTGAAATCGAAGCGTTCGAATCCGGTCCCTTGCGGATTATGGCTGGCTCCTATGCGCCCTTGTTTTCTCCCTCTGCATTTCTCTCTTTCTCCTTTCAAATCTGTCCATTCTCCTGACAGCTCGACTCGTACTCCTCTACTGGCCTCTCCCCTCTGTTCTGTTTTTAACCCCTGGCTCTCTTCTCACACTAACGCTCACCCCTGGTGAGGTCAGCTCTATTTAGTGTACAGTATGTGTCACTGACTAAACCACATATACGCTGCTGAGTTGACCTGGACCCTCTCTTGCACGTTTGAGCCTTGGAGGTCTGATTCCCCCATAACATCTCTTAGTTATCACTTTCCAAGGTTATCGGTTGTGGACAGAAGACCCTGTTAATGCAAACAGTGCACCAGCGTCTACTTGCTCGCTTTGTGCTGGCACTGAGGGACTCCAGGGGAGAGTGATTAGTTTGATCGATGGTCTCGGTCATACGCCTGACGTTGTGATCATCTCTAGGAAGCGAGAGGCTGGAAGGGAGGAGGAAGAAAAAGGATAAATAAATTAAAGCAAACTCAATTATTTAGGTCTGACTGCTGGTAAAGTCTTTTGGAGCAGCGATAAAGTGTTTAAAGTCTGACCTGAACGCTCGGTCGTGCACCCAATATCCCCCTGGCTCGCTTCTGATTACTTCCATAGCCGTCGGGCATGGTAACTTTCTCATCAGAACTCCCAAGTAAGAAGACCATCCTTCCTTCCGTTTGGAGTGAGGAAAAACCACCGTCGACAGGCGAAGGCAGCCGGATCTAGCATGTATGATGTAGAACGAGTGTGAAACGGCGCGACGCATAAACGATGGGGCAAAGACCGCGTCACCTGCCGTTGGGAATGCGGCCGTCCTCCAAAAACACATGGCGGCTGGCCCGCCCAGCGTTGAGTCAGGAGCCCAGAGGGAAGGAGATCCGTGATGCTTGCTGGATTTCAGTATCGATCCCAGGGCTGCCACTGAAGGCAAGAGCACCCTAGACATGAATACTGATATTATGGGGAAAACTGATTCACAAAGCTATCAGCTCTGGAAATTCAAAACCCTGTAAAATGAAGCCGTATAATCAAATGAACAGGGCATATGATATTCAGGCAAAATGGACTGTAGTCTTTTTAAGGGCCAACGCTATTCCATTTTAGAATGAAAAGAATACATTCTGAAGTGTACATATATATACATATACATACTTGTAACTTGTATTGTAATGTAGTGTGTGTTTTGATTGAATGGTGTGTGCCCTTTGAGAGACAAACTGGGTTTGATTTGAGTCCTAGCCAACGTTTTTCTTACATTTTTAAAGCCCCTTCTTCTCCAGTTATTATGCTGTTTACTTTGAAGGAAAAAGTTAATTCCGCACAGATTTGCCTCGCTCTTGCATACAAAGGAAAGTGCTTTAAAATATGTGTGTTTCTGCAAAATCTTAATTGGCTAATTGGAACCAGACAGACCTATTATCCTCATGGACTGGTAGCTTTAGTGTGAATCGGGGGGGGGGTGGGGTGGGGTGGGGAGATCCTTTTAAACATACTGTCAGCCGCCCATGAAGAAGAAAGTCTGTATCATTTCGCCCAGAAATTCACCCAGTGTCAGTTTGTCATTTCGATCTGATTTAGCTTATGTCCTCTTCTAGTGAATGACAGAGGGATTCTACAGTGGGATTGATGGCCAAAAGCAGCTCTGACTTCCCACAGTGTATCTTTTCGCTCCCTTAATGGAACTAGCTTAGAATCGCTATTTTTATATGAAAATGTTCTCATAAATTTTAATAAACTACTTATTATGCATAATTTAATATTCCTGGATTAGGTTTGAATTAAGGCTGAAAAGGAGTTACATACATTAAAGATATGTTCATCACAGAAACTGTGGTGCTGGCTTTTTTTCTCCAGAAAAGATGAGTAGGGTGTCTTACATGCAGTTATTTCTTTTGGTCACCTTAGTGGTACATCCAGGTGAAGTGCTAACTTTCTATGCAGAAATTTGCCCTACTGTCTCAATGAAATCTTTGGTTGTCCCAGTGCCAGCTGTAGCCAGGAGGCCAGCATGGCCACGAAAAGACTGGCCACGGTGTTTCTTCAGTTGGCGGGTGTTGCCTGCCTCGTGCCACTGCATGGTGACTCCTCCGGCCAGCTGCGCACCTGCAGTTTGCCTGCGCCGGCAGCAGGAGTAACGCAGCCCCCTGCATGATGACTGCGCATGCACAGTGGCAGGGATGCCAAGTTGGGCGACATTCCATTTGGAGATGGTGTAAAAATGTTTCAGGGTAAAAATGAAAAGAACCAAATTATTTGCTAGCCCGTGACATTAACGGTGACATTGATCTTGTTACTTTGGTGGAATGTACGGTCATGGTGACTCTTCTCCAGAATAAATTAAATACATATAAATAAAAAAGGCCAAGCTAATTGTTGCCTTGTACGTGTGAACCTCCAGCCATTGTTCCATTTAACGTTTAATGAACTTTTAATGAAAAAAGATTTTTTTTGACACACTGTAAATTGAATAGTGTCCACTTGTCGGATTTGGCTCGTAAACAAGATTTTGATCTCCGTCGACTTTAATACAGCCAAAAAATTACAATACAGATAAAGAAATTTCATATTTGTTTTTATGTTTCAGATCAAAAAATTTGGTGAATGGTTGAGCAAACAATGAATGTGTGAATATTTGTACTGCATCCGTCTTATTCACCCATCTTGTCCTTATTCCATGTCCCACGTCCATCTTATCCTTATTCACTGTTGCTCAAATTGAAATAGACAATAAAAGGGAAGCGATTTGGCACAATTGAAAACCGCTAATCCAACGTGACAGACCTTGCGGAGGCTATTAACAAAGATGACAGTGGAGCAACTGTGTATGTGCAGGGAGGGAGGACTTCAAAGGTGAATAGTGATGTAAGTGTTTGATGTTTAAACTGTATGCTTGCATTATCAACACTGGTGGACTCTGAAAGCAAAAGACCTGGAGTCATATACATGGGAACAAATAAGAAGAAAGGTTCATTATGGTCTGTGTTAAAGCAATGACTCAGTAATGACTAGGTTTATTTCTTGCTTACCATCTTTGTTGTAGTCTCTTGTTTTGTAGCATTCCGACATGCACTGCCGTTTATAACATTTCATACGCTTTTTTTACATTACATGACGTACGTTACACACTATTTATGTATGCCGCTCAGTATTTACTGAGACTCTTATGTGAGGTACCTACAACAGGAATGACCTGGCTGGGAATGAACTTGCAGCTTCTGAGTTACAAGCCAGCCTTCCTAACAGTTATATTACGTTGGCGGGGCTGTAAAGATGAGCCGGGGGCTGGTACAATGGGTGATCTGGAGGTCATTCTGACTATAACAGGGTAATTTCTGAAGTAGTGTGTATGTATGTGTGTGTGTACATTCCTCTAACCCACAAGTATAATTATGTCGTTATCATAGTTAGCCTTTTCGCCTAACAGCAGAATGAGGGTTGAGTCAGGGCCTGCAGGAAGAGTAATTGTAGTGGAGGATGGCGCAGTGATGAGTGAGTGCAAGCGCAGGTCATTCATCTGCTATGGAGACAAAACTTTATTGAGCGCTGAAAACACGTGGGCAGAGCGGGGAGCAGCAGGGGGCGCCGTGGAGGCTGAGAGAGGAGACGGGGGCATCGGAGGTGGTTGTGGCGAGAGCCTCGGCTTTAATTGTGTTTTCTGTCAAACGAGTAAGAGGGCGAGTCGAATGCAAAGCGACACTGAGCCGTTAGGCTAATCGAGCGGCCGTATCTGTCTTTCTGTAGGGGTATTTTCTGTCTTAACTCCTGCTGCTATTGTTGGCAATGATCCCACAGGGTGTTGAATTTTTATTGTATAAATTGTATTCTCTATCGACAGTTAAAAGCCATTAATTAAAAGGTTCATTGTGTAAAATCGTAAAGACACAGACCGAGACTGGTTCGTCTCTCCCTTCTCTTCCCCTTGGTTGTTGAATATTAAGTGTTACTGTTACGCATGACAATATGTTTAGTACAACATTCTGATTTTCAAAATCTTTATTTCCATCAGCAGTATAGTCATTTGTTGTATCTGTACTCATGTTCATGCTGTTCAGGTCTGGTGTTAATTAAGGCTGCAACTAACAACTATTTTCATCAACGATTAATCTGCCGATTATTGCCTCGATTAATCGATTAATCGTGTGGAAACTGCCCATTACAGTTTCCGAGAGCACAAGGTGATCAAGTGTCATTAAATGTCTAGTTTTGTCTGACCCACAGTCCAAAACCCCAAAATATTCAATTTACTATAATGTAAGACCAACAAAAGCAGCAAATTCTCACGTTTGAGAACATAGAACGATCAACTTTTTTGCATTTTTGCTTCAAAAATGACTTTATTAATCAATTAATAATTTGCGATTTTCTTTGAATTGACTAATCGATTAATCGACTAATCATTGTAGCTCTAGTCTTCATTACCCTATATTTTTGAACTTTGATCTTCGGATGTTGGTCTGGAAAGGCGCACATGTTAACTCTGTACATTTAAATGTATTATATCCAGTCCATATGTGGAACCAGCCAAATGTTTAAAAACACTGGCCTTCACTGGGCCCCAGCAAGATTGTTTAAAGAATAAGACTGTCTCTGAGGAATTGAACTCTTAGGCACTGTTTCTCACATGGGACTTGAAAATTCCCAATCATCAAGCACCGGTGCATTAACATCTAAACTAATTCTGTCTTGTTCTCAATCCAGTGAAGTCATCAAGCGATTGGTTAATTAAGGGACTGGATGTGGTGATAGGTGAACTGACACCAAAATGAGTGGAGCTGCAATTTCAATCACTGACTTGTTTCAACCAATCAAATGTCTTTAAATCTATGAGATGTGGCTCCACCTGTTTTGTCATCATACCTTGCTCTTCTGAGTGACTGGGTGGAGCCAGATTGAGATGTCAGGGGTGAGGGTTCACTCTGGTTTGCCAGAGTGGGGTGTGACCACAAGTTTGCCAGTGCCCCCCACACCTTGTCATATTGATAATCGATAATGGTTATGACCCCTTCCTCCCTCTACAGGATGTGAGGACATCGTGGTGGACAGCATCTCGCTGGAGTCGGTGGTGTCGATCCTGAGGTGGAGCTCTCAGCCCTATGGTTCTAAGTGGGTGCACCGGCAGGCCGTGCACTTCCTGTGCGAGGAGTTCAGCCAGGTGGCGACCTCGGACACCCTGTACGAGCTGGGCCAGGAGCACCTGCTGGCCGTCATCCAGTCCGACTACCTGCAGGTGAGGCGCCGGGGGAGGGGGGGTAAACAATCCGGCCGTCTAAAACGGATAACATGTAAGGGATACGGTAATGGATAATGTCTGTATTTGCGAATGAAACCTTTTCCCAGCAACGGCAAGCTTTCCATAAATTATGAAATTCCACAGCGGACCGCTTTTCCCACAAAGCTATCAGAATAACGCGCTCCTCTACATCAGACATAAACCGTCAGGTGAAAGGAACTTGCCTCGCGTGGTTAACTGGAACGTGGAGGCTTTTTGTTTGAGAAACCTGCATGTTTTAATGTATCCCTTGGTAATTCAAGAATCTCTGATGTCATTCCAGTCATGTCATGCTCAGTATGCAAACGAATTAAGATTATACAGGAGATTATAAGATTATACACTGTCAATATTGTCAATGTGCGTATCAAAACTTTATCTACTGACATCTAACACGATTACACAGTGTTGTATTTTTGATAAAGGCAGCTTTCTAAATGCAGATTTGAGATTTAAATGTGTCACCTGGCAAACGCTGAAGGAACGCTAATGTGCACCAGAGGGAGAGAAGCTAATGAAATGCAATTCATTTTTTTTTTTTTTTTTTTACATTTCATCTCATTATGACAACCAGAAAAATCAAGATTTCAATGGAACTGACATTCAGCTCTTAATTATTCTTTCCACTTGTCACGTAAGAATCTACTGCTGCCATTGAAAACAAATTTTTTCCGCATTGTCTTAGCCGTTTATGGAAATATGTTCATAACATTTTGCATGCTGATTCAAGGACTGTGAGGAGGACCATGTCCTTCAACTTTAAAAAAGAGAAGAACTACATAAAATGTTATGAAATTATAGAAGCTTTCATTTTCTCCCAGCTTAATACAGTTATTATCCCATGCAAATTTAAATCTTAATTTTTACATTTATTTCATGCATGTTTGTATTTATTTTATCAAACTTTTAGTTTTAGTCTTTTTTTTTTGTCCAGCACACATTATATAACCTAATGATGCCAGAAACCTTCATCTGGTGATGCGAAACAAATTGATGTTCTTCCTCATTTTGCCAGTTACTCATTTCCTGCCGCATGAGGTCATAGTACAGGCAAATGTTCTCGAAACGGCTGAGTCGGCCATTTTTTTTCCTGCATCATGCAACTGAACCAGCGACTACGTTATGGTGACACGACCCCCCCCAATATGTCAATCACTCGCTTCCCGAAAAGATAGAAACCCTGGACCAACAATGACAGGGTGGAAGGAACTGCTGGACTGCTCGTCCTGCTAAGATTATGGTCTGTTACTGCTCCGCGTGCTCCAGCCGTTGGCTCCGTACGCGAGCTTTTTCCCATCTGATAAGTAGGACTTCATGGAGCCACCCCAGGTTCCTGTGCTGGAATCCGTCAGTGAAACTACATGGTTTCGTTGCTCGCTCTAAGGCTTTGCAAACACCTCTACTGATTCGTCTAACCTGTCTAAATCTGGTTTAATCCGTCCGTGATGAACGATAAAGTGAAACTCAAATCCCCCAGATTGTTTTTCTTGGGTCAGACGGGGGAAACTATGGACGTTTTCTCTTTTTTTTTTTTTTGGTTGTACATTTAGATTGAGCAGGTAGTACGTTTTTTGGTAGTACATTGTAGAGCATGTGAGCTTTTTAAGGAGTGCGCGACTTGAGTGACTTGAGGGTGGATGGGGCATGTTTGTGTGTGTGTGTGTGTGAGTGTGCTCCTTCAAGTGTGTGTGCGTGTGTGTGTATGAGTGCATGCTCCTTCAAGTGTGCATGTTTGTGTGTGTGTGTGTGTGTGCGTGTGCGTGCGTGCGTGTGTATGTGTGTGCGTTGGTTTCGAGTCTGGGTGTGTTTCCAGTCATTATGGCGCTCTGGTGAGACTTTGTAATGGAAATTGATGCAGGGGTCTCAGACGGGCGGCGGCCCCAGCTGGGGCTGGGAAATGAAGGAAATGTAGTTAATGTCCTGATCGACCTGTTTAATCCTGCCCTCTTAACACCTGTCTCTGTGGACCTGTGAGTGCACCTCACTCACACACACACTCACACACAGACACACACACGCACCTCACTCACACACACAGACACACACACACACACAGACACACACACGCCACTCACGCACACACATGCACCTCACACTCACACAAACTCACACCCGCACCTCAGACACACACACACAGACACACACGTAGAAACACACACACACGTACGCACACACCTGCGAGCACACACACACACTCACACACAACCACACACACAAGCACCTGCGCACACGCACACGTAGGAGCACACACATACACATGTGCAAACACACAAATGCACATTCTCAAACACACACACACACATGCACGCGCAAAAAAATATGAATATCTACATACACATTTTAATGCACTGCACATATGGTCATACACACCCACACACACAGACACACACACTCTGCCACCCACAGATATGCACACACATATTCAAGTGCGTGCACACACACACACACACACACACGCACACTCTTGCCTTCTGGACATAATTATATTTCATTCTTGTTTCATAGGCCAGTGAACAGGACATTCTTAAGTACGTGGTGAAATGGGGAGAACACCAGCTAATCAAGAGAATGGCAGATCGAGGTGAGTTATCCGACTCTCAGATACATTACCATGAAAAACCGCATTTGAAAAAGCAAATATGATTTCTGAAATATCTAGAGTGTAGAATATAGCACATTACATTTTTTTTGGTTCAATTTCCCTATGATCTCATCCATAGGAGTCCAAATAATCCCATAGGTTACTGTACGAAATAAACATCAACATTTTGTGTTATTGTCTCACTCGGGTTCCTTCTTATCTAATATTTGGCTTGATTTGATGGTTTAGAATATTCAGTATGAGAAATATGCAGATATGCAGAAGGCGCACACGTTTTCACAGCGCTGTCAGTCCCACGCGGATGACACGGCGCCCACTGTGTTACAGTACGAACAGCAGACCTCCTCCTGGAGCCTGTAGCCTGTGGCAGCAGCCCTGTGGAAGCGTGTGCTGAATCTGCGCTCCCAGAAGCCCCTGGGGCTTGGCTGGCTGGCTGGCTGCGCTGGCCGCTGTTCAGCTGTAGTGTGCATTCTCCTGCCTCCTCATGCCTTTCTGTGGTTGTTTGTGTGCTCCTCAGCACGGGAGGATTGCACGTGTGTGTGTGTGTGTGTGTGTGTGTGTGTGTGTGTGTGTGTGTCATTCTTTGTGCCATTGCAGGTGGCCAGCGACATGTGTATTCATTGCTATGCTTGTCGAATGTGTTTAATGTCATTGCTCTTTGTGTGTGTGTGTGTGTGTGTGTGTGTGTGTGTGTGTGTGTGTAATGTCATTGCTCTGTGTGTGTGTGTGTGTGTGTGTGTGTGTGTGTGTTTTGGGGGTGGTGAGGAGGCACACGTGTTGCAGAGTTGTGTATGTTTCTGTATATGCAGGGACTCTGCCTTTATTTAGTGTGTCACCGTGATATCGGTGTCACTATTGTGGAACAGGACTGACTGTTAATGTTATGTTTTTGTCAGCAGAGGGGTCTGTATCAGTATTAAGTGACTGCACATGTGTCACTAAATCATCACTTGGCACTGTCAGTACTGTGTGGTTCTCTTGTGTCAGCACTGAGTCTATCAGTATTAAGTAGGACTGTATGGTCAGTACTAAGTGTGCCAGTGCCTCTGTAGTGTCAGTACTGAGTGTGTCAGTGCCTCTGTAGTGTCAGTACTGAGTGTGTCAGTGCCTCTGTAGTGTCAGTACTGACTGACAGTACTGAGTTGAGTAGGTCTGTATGGTCAGTACTAGGCATGTTAGTGCCTCTGTTGTGTCAGTACTGAGTGTGTCAGTGCTGAGTTGAGTAGGTCTGTATGGTCAGAACTGAGTGTGTCAGTGCCTCTGTAGTGTCAGTACTGAGTGTGTCAGTGCCTCTGTAGTGTCAGTACTGAGTGTGTCAGTGCCTCTGTAGTGTCAGTACTGAGTGTGTCAGTGCCTCTGGTCTGTACTGACTGTCAGTACTGAGTTGTAGGTCTGTATGGTGTACTAGGCTCTGTAGTGTCAGTATTGACTGTGTCAGTACTGAGTGTGTCAGTACTGAGTTGAGTGGGTCTGTATGGTCAGTACTGAGTGTGTCAGTGCCTCTGTAGTGTCAGTACTGACTGTGTCAGTGCCTCTGTAGTGTCAGTACTGACTGTGTCAGTGCCTCTGTAGTGTCAGTACTGACTGTGTCAGTGCCTCTGTAGTGTCTGTACCAAGTGTGTCAGTACTGAGTGTCTGTTCTCTGTGTGTCACAGAGCCGAACCTGCTGAGCAGCACGGCCCACAGCGTGAACAAGCGAGGGGTGAAGAGGCGGGACCTGGATCCGGAGGAGCTGAAGGAGATCCTGTCCCCGCTGCTGCCCTGCGTGCGCCTGGAGCACATCCTGCCCGCCAACAGTGAAGTCCTCTCAGACACGGTGTGCCTCTCCCCCACGCGTGCGATCCGTCTGTCTGATTTGTCCACGTTTGCCTGTGTTTCCCATGCGAATGACAGACCGCCCCGCCCTCTTTCCTCCCGCAGATGAAAAGAGGGCTGATCAGCACCCCTCCCTCAGACATGCTGCCCACGGCCGAGGGGGGACGAGCCAACTCCTGGCTGCAGCTCAAGAGCTCCGGCATTTACCTGCGACCCCGCCTCTTCTCCCCCTACGCCGAGGAGGCCAAGGTACAGCTGTGGAGCCAGGGATCTCAGTGTGGAGACCCACAGAGTCTGCAGCTTTTTGGTTTCTAATTTAGGAAGTAGAGCAAGGTTGGCGAACCCAGCTACCAAACCGAGGACTCGATCTAAGCATGGAAGCACCGAAAAGCTCTGAACACAAGCAGACGCTGTAGCTCTTCAGGATTTGAGTTTCAGCTCCGTGGTTTAAGCCCCACCTACTGGTGCCACAGGCAAGAGCACGGTTGTGTCTGAAATGGGAAGCTCTGATTGGTGGAAAGGCAGTTGAGGGTGAATAGAGGGAGGAACAGGTGGATGGCAAACAGATGTTGTCTCTCTGTGGAGGATAGAAAGGCCTTCAGTGGCCTTTGTAGGCCTGTATTCAGGGGAACGTGATAAGAACGTGTTTACAAGGGGAAATTAGTCCAAATACGGTGTGAGTCATTGAGTCAACCTTTTGTTGTCAAGTTTGTGTGCGTCATCTTTAATAATCTTTGGTGTCAGTTATATAGGTCTATACTTATCTTAGGCCTGTATGAAAAATTGAGCCAAATTGGGATGCAGACTGAAGACCCACCCGTTCATTTTCATTCTTTTCATATCTCCATTGCCAGTATCCCAGCACCTTTTGTATCAAAAGACGCTATGGTATTTTATGGCAGTTCTCAACTGGTCTAGCCTTGGGACCTACATTGTTCATTGGTCATTAAGCTGCGACCCAAATTTGTAACTTTGTGAACTCAGATTTATTTCACAAAAAGCTGTGGTTGGTAACTGGATGGTGGGTGGAGCCTCTGACCCCTCCCCCCGTCTCCCAGGCTGCACTGGATGAGATGATGGTGGAGCACACAGACCTGGTGAGGCTGCGGATGGTGCGCATGTCCAACGTGCCAGACACCCTCTACATGGTCAACAACGCCACGCCCCAGTGCTGTCACATGACCAGCCACCCGCAGACCCCCAGCGGCCAGGCCGTCCCACCGTCCGTGGTGGCCAATGAAATACCAGGTGGGTGGAGACACAGCAAAAGACATACTCTGGTCCCACTTCAGTCTTTATTGCTTTGTTTCTGAAATGTTTGTTTCTTTCCCACTGCCTTGTGTATTCAAGAATCGCCTTTTGTGATTATATTTGTAATGTGTTATATTTAGGCATTCTATTTGCGGGTGAATTAGCATTGCAGCTGCTGTCAGGGAGGAGAACATTGTGCTTGCCGGTTCTCTTGCACCTCGGGGGGATCCCAAACTTTCTGAACACATGACCTACTTAATGAGCAATTACATTTAGCAACCCTCCCCTAACTAAAATGTCTCCATTTTCCTTCACTCTTTCCTTCTTTCATCTTTTCATCACTCAATTTTTCCATCCCTCCCTTTCTTTTTTTCCCCTCCCATACTCCCTTCTTCCTCTCTCTCTTCTTGCTCTTTCCCACCCTCTCTGGCCCCTTCCCTGCCTCGTTCCCTCCCACAGTGCCCAGACTGGCGGTGGTGAAGCAGATGACCGGTCGTCTGCAGGAGCTGCGGCGCACGGACCTGGCCCAGCGCGCGTACAGCCTGAGCTGTGGAGAGGGCGCCAGCGTCAGCCACGCCCTGCAGCTGCGCGTGCTGCGGGAGTTTGGGCTGCCGGATGGAGCCGCCGAGCTCCTGCAGGTGCGGGGGGGGGGTTACTGTAAACCGGCACCACTCCTCCTGTGTATGCTAGTTCATATTCCATCCACAACTGCTACCGTCTGAAACTGAGCTGCTCATTATTCTTAATCAGAATATCGTTTAAAATCTGCTGAGGGATGACTTGCCCTTTTCTGGCTATAGGTGCCATGTAGAGCTGCAATGATTAGTCGACTAATCGATTAGTCGATAGAAAGAAAATTAATCGACAACTATTTTGATAATCGATTAATCGTTTAAGTCATTTCTTAAGCAAAAATGCCAAACATTTGATGGTTCTATGGTCTCTGAATGTCAGAATTTCCTGCTTTTCTCTGGTGTACATAATAGTAAATTGAATATTTCAGGGTTTTGGACTGTTGGTCAGACAAAACAAGACATTTTATGATGTCACCTTGTGCTCTAGGAGACTGTAGTGGGCATTTTTCACAGTTTTCTGATGTTTTATGCATCACACGATTAATCGAGAAAATGATCGGCAGATCAATCAATAATGAAAATAGTTGTTAGTTGTAGTGCCATGAAGACTACATTTCCCATATTTGCATTTAAGGTCTTCAGTCGACTCAGAAAATGTCACCTTTAACTGTAATGTTCTATGTGGCAATGGTTGGTCATGAGGTTGATTGATTGGGAGGGGATATATTAATATAACAGCATTGTGAAATAAGAAAGAGAAATGCAGAAATAGGTGAGAATATGTTTGATTTGTGAGGCTGGGGGACTACC
The DNA here is from genome assembly GCA_022829145.1 of Albula goreensis. Lineage (NCBI taxonomy): Eukaryota > Metazoa > Chordata > Actinopteri > Albuliformes > Albulidae > Albula > Albula goreensis. The sequence goes on from CM040747.1 coordinate 34,046,255, forward strand.
TGGTCATATTCACATACCACACCCATTTGAGCAGCCCACCCATCGGTCTAGTTGGTTTTTATTTCATTTATTTTTATGCTGTGGACGGAAAAACGAATGTACTCAATATGGTGCAAGACTAGATTGGAGGAATATACCTGCCAACTGCTTAAAGCAGATGCAGTGTGCATCCGCGACGGGTTTACCGCTGGTTTACGTCTTCAATGCTAATCCAGCGTTCGTCACTGTAGCCTCCGCACAGGGAGAGGTATCTCAGGGACTGTGGTGGATTGCGTCAACCTTGGCTGACTCACCAATCAGCTAATTAATGGCAACTAGGACTAAAAACCTCTGACGCCAAACTATTTCGCTCTCTCTTTCTCACTGTGCTTCATTACCCTGTGGGAAAATGGCCCACTTTGCAACTACTGTAATGAAGAAAATGGTCTTTTACCGATTCGATAGTCGGGGTCTGGATTCCTGAAGTTAATGGTGTCCGCCGTCATTCATTTAACACTTTTATTTTTCTTCCTGTCTTTTTCTTTGCTCTCCAGAGCCCGCACAAGTTTTTCCCGGAGGAGTGTTTTGGAGACGAGAGCCCGGTCCTGGCCTTGAGGCAGTCGGGCCGGTGCCAGGCCAGCAGCCAGGCGGTCCTGGTGGAGGGCGTGGCTGGATTCCACCCTCCCCTGCCCCCTCCCCCACCGCCCTACCACCCGCCTGCCACGCCCGGTCACGGACACGCCCAGCTGAAGGCCGGCTGGAGGCCCAGTGTCCATCCTCACCCCCCACAGCCTCCATCCCGCTCCTTCTCATACCCCTGCAACCCCCCTTTTCTCCCTTGGCGCCCCACATCTAAACAGGGCAGCCCCGCCCCCCAGTCTGACTGCACCGACCCACAGGTCGTCGCCCGCCCCTCGTACCCTGGTCAGCAAGGGGTGAGTTCCAGCAGAAACACAACTTGTATTGACCGTGTCTTTCTTTGATACCTTACCTCCAATGAAATTCATTTTGATTCCCGCATACCCTGTATGATACACCCAGTACTAAGACATTTGAATAGAAGCTGACTAAATGCAAGCGGCCTCTTGTTGTGTAACGTTCACTGCAGTTTTCTGGCCTCGGTGTAAATGAAGGGGGAGCAAGGCCACGTGAACCTGAATCTGCAATTAATTTGTGTTTAATTGTGTAACTTTGTGAAAAGCCCATGTTTAATTATTTTACTGTTTTGTTCACTGATAACATTCAGCATTTAATGTGTATGTGGATCCTTATGACGATCCACTGTGCAATGTTTCCTTGCCCGTCTCCACCTTCCTTACAGCAGGAAACCTTTTTGTTGAACATAGTGCACTGCAAATGAACTCCTTCTACATGACTGGCCTCAGAACTATAGCAATTTTGCTGGGAATGACTAGGACCCGAATTAATAATGGATGTATCTCCATGTAAGAGGCTGCCCTGCTGCTGTAGGTAGTCACAGACCCAGAGGTGTGATGGTATATTGTCTGTAGTATCCAGGCACTTCCTTGTCTCTTTGGACATTGGTACACTATCCAGGTCCCATAAGACCAGCAGAGTTTACTGGTTTGTGCTGTTTCTCCGCACTCAATGGATCAGTTAAACCAAGTAATTACACAGTCATTTCACCTCACCTGGTTTCTTGGGCCTCAACAGTGTGCGGAATTTAATTTTAAAATTTAAACCAGCAGAGCAGTCATGAGTCTTCAGTGCCATAAATATATGAATATTCATGATGATGCACATTCACTACCACTGGGATTGGTCACTTGTGATTATTCCTAAAACGCATCATATTGGTACTTTTCAGTTTAAGGGTGACTAATACTTTCAATGTGAAGAACCCAGAGCTGACTATCTGGTGAGTGTGCTGAATCTGTGGTGATAGTGGGCGGTTCTGCTCATACCTGCTCTCTTCTGATTGGTCCAGCAGCACATGGAGCCAGCAGTCAGCGAGCTGATGCCAGACGTTGCCGTGGCAGTGTCATCCCTGAGCCTGAGGGAGGGGCCGGAGAGCAAGGGTCACGACCCGTCATCCGACACGCCGTCCTCCTCCACCACTGTACCCCAGTACTACCCCCCCGGGCTCTGCCACGCCAGCCTGCAGCATGGACACCACCAAGGTCCCCACCAAAAGCATGGCGCCGAGCCCGACAGCCGGGCAGGGTTCCCTGACCTGTACACCCTCCCTTGCCACCCTGCCTCTCGCCACGCCGCCCCCAATCTGCAGGCCTTCTGCGTCGCAGGGCCCGACCTCTACAGCCACAGCCACACCCGCCCACCTGGAGGCCCCCCAGACCCTCCCTGCACCCAGACCTGGCCCTGGGCGACCCTCTCCTCAATAAAATGGAGATGGACACCCCCTGTGGGATGAACCAGACACGCCCCCTCACCGTAGCTGCGGAGACTCAAAGGCTGGGGGCCCTTGAAAACATGGGGGGTGGAGTCCTGGAAGGGGCGGCGAGCAGCAGAGACCACAGATCCCCCAGCAAACCTGAGTACACATACAGAAAGTCCGCACTTTAACCTTTAACCCCCAGAGAGACCAGTAAGTAGCTCAGGGTAAAGGAGGAAAGCACGTGGGTTCATTGTGTGCGTCAATCACTCTGATTTGACAAGGAGGGGTCCCACCAGGAAATGGCATTGTTCTGTTACAAGAATTCCGCACCACCATCTTTAGCTACCGATTTTGCAGCAGTTGCAGTCACACTGCACAGCATTGCACAAAGACACACATTGCCATAGCTACGATGTTAGTTTGGTCGGGAGCTGCATGAGTAACTATGGGACATCTCCCAACTCCTGAGCTTATTGCGGTACCCTAATCTAGTAGCTGCATTGTGGTGGTGCCTTTTCTCCAGACAAGCAGGTGCCTCCTACCCACAACCAAACATGCGTTCAACCAAACGTGTGTTCTCATAAAAGGGTGAGCAATAATGAGAGAAGGAGAATGATCTTCACAGCAGATAAACGTCTAGCTTTTCTTCAGAAGTTAAGTTACATTAATTAAAATGAATTACAGCAGTCAAATAATTGTCAACATACATCTTTCTGTAGCGGTATTCGTTTGCTATGTGCTGCCCTTTCTCACTGTCCGCTAAAGATAACAAACCTTTATGTCCACCAGAAGACTCCAGAGTTCAACCACCCTGAGATGGGGTCCGCTGGCCTTCTTGAATGCATGTGAGGTCACCCTGCAGTATCCCTCAAAACTGAGTCTGTTCCCCCCTTGTTGGCTAATTGACACTCTCTCTCTCTTTAGACCTTTTCTTTCCCATGATCAACAAGAGGTTTCAAAGCCATCCTCCAATAACCTACTTCAAGGTTAAATCAGTAGTTTTCACTTTCACTTCCAAAACTAGCTCAGACCCAAGTGACCAGATAAGGTAGTCAACTGTTTATTCTGCTGGTTTAATTGACTAATTGTTTGAGTAGTTGATTTAGTAATTGAATTAATGTAGAGTAAGAACAAAAGCCCTGTGGCTCACCAGAACTGAGAATTTAAAGGAAATATCTGCATGTGCAGTAATTAAGAGGTTAAGCTTGCACTTGCTGGTCCTGAGGGCTGTAGGGTCACCAGTCATAACTGCTCCCACTAATTTCAGCAGTTTGCAACCCTCCAAAACAACAAGGCAAAGTGATTACTGACTAGGGCACTACAAAATCCACATGGCAGCATTCAGGATTAGGAATTCTGCTCTTCAGGAATGGTGAAGCTCCGCCAGTGTGACATATGCTGTTTTCTCATATGAACTCCGGACAATGTCCATAGAATCGGGTCCGGAGTTGCCCCTTTCACACACATAGCACTTAACAGGAAATCGTCCGTGCCAGACGCGTTCTCACCTACTAGAAATACTCCATTTTGTTTAGGGGAGGGGTGGCGCCTGGTAGAGCCAGCAGGAGGCAAGACATGACGCAAAAAGAAAACTACGCTGCGGATATTGCAGTGTTTTGTTTACAGCACATCGAAAATGGCAGACGAGGCTACCGTCTCATCCGTAATGTTGACTGTTTCTGCGTTGATAGGATAGGACATGTATTTGGACGCATTTGAAATATCAACAAAGAGTGGAAAGCAATATGCAGACAAGCAGAAAAGAGTATGAAGCAGCTACCCCTAGATGCCTGTATTCTTCCAGTATCGCGCCAGTCTCATGATAGAAACGTCATCAACACACCCACTCGCCTGCTGTGAGTTCTCCGGACAATTACCTGCTGTATTCACACATGGGCTCAATCGGACATTACCCAGATTTTGTACTAGGAAGCCGGCAGGATAAAGTCTGTTTAATTTCTGGTGCAACTGATTCGGACATTTCCAGTCACACATACAGCTCTCCGGGTAATGTCCGGATAAGTCCAGGATTGCAGTGCATGTGTGAAAGGGGCTAAATAGAGCTTTCTTGTGACTTACACCTTTAACAAGCTGACTGTTAATGTCTTAGACAGAGCCAGTTCTGTATTGTATAGAGGGCAAATGCCCCAGAACACCTCCACTTATACTATAATCAGAGAATTACCGGACTGGATTTTTAGCATTGGACAGCAATCCCAGTTTTCTCTGCCTGATTCCTGTCACCAGGCAAGGGCAGCAAAAGAAACGGCGCAGAGATTTTCTGTGATTATATTGCCAAAGCCACAGTCTCTTCTAAATCAGGCCCTCTGGCATCTTTACCTCTTTCGATTAGCCTGTCACGGTTCAGCTCCCAAGGAGAAGTATGCTCTCCCCTCCTGGCAAGGTTACCCTGTAACATTGGCACCGTTGTATTTACACAGGGCCCCTGACTATCAGTGGTCGCTTCACTTCCTGTTAGGAAACAGGAAGTGACAGCATATGTCACTTCCTGTTTCCTAACCAGTCCACAGTCCTGGTTAGGCCCTAACTGCAGAGTGACCTAGATGTACCGGTCCTGTCAAGCTTTATTTAGACAAAGCAGTTTCATCATCTCACAGCAATGGAGCCTGGCAAACTTCCATTGTGCCGCTCCCTTCCAAGAGAGCAGCGAACAAGCTCTGCATTCTCAGAGCCCGGCCCGTACCCCTACCACTTTCTTCACCGTCCCAGAGCAGAAATTGAACTCAAGAAGGATACCAGCCCCTCAAAACCAATACAGGAATGTTGGACCAAACCAATCAGAATTGCATATGAATTCCTGTTTCTTAACACAGCCTTGTTGTGACCAGTCAGCACTATCTGTAAATGCAGTGCATTTTGGGGACTTCTGCTTGCTCTCAGAAAAGTGTTGGCATCTCTTCTCAGAGCATATCCAAATAGTGTTTAAGACCTGGTGAGATGTGAACAGTTACCTTTCTGGTCAGAGAAAGTGATGCATAAGAGCATTGATTGGTTGAATCCTTTAATTGCTCTTTATAGAACTTTGGAGTCAGGGGTTCTCTTCAACGGCACAAGGGAAGACAGACTGGACAGCATTTCACACACTGTGACCAGCCAGGCCACCTGACCAAACGGTTTATTTGTGTACTTTTTGCGTCAGACCAAAGGCTTATTTGGTTTTGTTGTCTCTACTGCTCACCACCTTTTTCATACTGGAAGAAAATGGCAGTGTTGGTGCCAGCATTCTTATTTGTGTGATGTTTGTATTGAAGCCCATTCTCTAATGACCCATGTTTCTATGGATACAGTGGAGCCTTTGTGATAATTGGCAAAGCAGTTATTTACTATGAGGAGCATTCCATTTATTTACTTCTCCATTTTATTTTTATTTTTTTTTAACCTCGACAGAGACTCCGATTGTCAGATGAGTGCATGTCCTAAAAAAGTCACCTGTGATATGAACAGGATTCAAATGCTGGTTTGGCTACAGGTTCCGGTGAGAAATTTCTGTTTCAGTGCGCTGCTTGCTCCAGTTAGCGTTGGGTAAAAGTCCTGCAGTTAAATGTCAGGTCATGCCAGGATCTCCTTGCCGCAGGGAGACCATGCTGCATTTGATTGGTTCCCTCTGATCAAAGGTGTCAGAGTAATGCCATGGTTCTTTTTTGGGTTGGACGCGACTGTAGCAGAGAGGGTTGTCAGTGTCATTTTGGGTGAGTCATGTGATTTTTTTTTTTTTTTTTACTTCCCATGCGGGAATTGTGATGTTGCCAAGGGCAACCTGTACAGAGCAGTGGAAAGTGCAATTACTTGTACCAAAGGAGGTGCCAGAAGCAAGGTATAATTGTCTGAGGTGCATTGTGGGATATCATGTTGAGTGGGAACCTAGCAATTGAGTGATGGTGGGAAGAGAGCAGGGTTCCTTTGGCTAGGTGTGCAAGTGGTTTTGAAGTCATGAATTGTGTCCTGGTTTGTTATTTTCCCTGTGGCATCACACTAGTTTTTGAGACCTGCACCAGGTTAAGAGTTGTACCTCCTTATTTTGTATTTTTGTTAGGGACTGGCCACCCTAACTGTGCTGTTTTCTGTGTCTTAGTGTAGGCCAATAACATATAAAAAGTTACACTCCTCCGGACACCTCTGTCTCACGGTACCCCAACAGCTCCACCTCATGGGCAGACTGTGGTACAGCAGCGTGGGCTGACTGTATTCAGATCGTACCTCGGACTACCTGGAGTTCCTCAACTCTCCTGTCAGACAATCGCATAACTGTTATCGTCAATAATTTTCATGTTTTAAAAAAATATATATATACTACCATCACATCATGGTCCGATCTGAATGTGAGTTTTTCAGCTGCAGGTTTTCTTAATTCTACCAGAAGTCAACAGTGAAACCTTTGAGGATCATTGCATTGTAGGTCACAAACCCATTGACCATGCTGGGCTGTTATTATCTAGATATGGACTATTTATATAGCACCATGCCATTACCCATAGTAGACTAAAGACATAAGGGAGACATACAGAGAATACTACAGCGATCAATACTCTTCATTTAAACACTCATCTCAGTCAAAATGTATAGCACTACTATGCACACAGTGTTTTTTGTCGTTGCCCTGATTAGAGGCCCTTTGAGGCTATCCTTTACGCTTTGACAATCAGCCGCAGCCGTAGAAAACGGCCCGAGACTCCCCATCCCGTAACCAGGTCCTGGAAAAGCAGGGCGACCCCAAAAGGAAATATCGCGGACATGCTCGCTGGAGCGTCAGCGGAGGGAACCCGAAATAGATTCAGTCTCAGCCAGAGTACAGGCAAGCCACTACCACCCCGCCCCCCGAAATCTGACCCACATAATGTGGGTCACTAATGTTTTCCGACAAATCTTTCTGTCGCTCACCTGTCGCTCCCGGTGGCTTTACATAAAATGATATGCTACACTATCGACAGCTCCTAGCAATCAAGAGAACCTTTATTTATTTATTTTTCTGAAGGGCGTAATCCCTCTTTTGATAAGCAGTCCTGTTCGGGAGTGGTGATTGGACATGCAGGGTGTGCTGGTTTTCATTCCAACCGTAACAACCTCTGAATTAAAGCCCTCAGGCAGACACTTTTTAAAGTCTGCTTAGAGCCTGACTGACCAGGAGTGACCACCAGGGAGCAGCGAGCTCAACGAACATAACTGGCTTACACCGCTACCATTCCCAGTGAGGCTTGGTCGATTGTTGCCCCACCAATGTGGACCTCCAAGCTATGGCAGATGATGGTGAGGCTGGGATTCGACATCCAGTCTCAGGGCTCCAAGGTTTTGCAAATAATTACATTTGTAAGGTTCCATGTTTAATTTATTCAGTTACAGATCAACAGGTGAAATAAACTTGGTCTTATTTGTTGGTAGTCTGGAAACCTGATCACTGAAATGGAGCCATTTGTGTAAAATGAGAGAATTCAGCAACATAGCAGAAAGCCAAACTCGTGTTATGTTAAAATGCATATGGTGACAAAATCATGGTATAACTCAAACATGATATTTCCACTGTCCCATTGATCATGGGATTAGCTTTAACAGAAACCAGCATACCCTGGATGGTGGATCTACTGGATTGAACTTAAAGAACACTAATGTCAACCGTTTCATCCATTCATTTTAACCAACCAACACATTATGCTGTCAAGAGGCAGTTGATAGCAGATGACAGATCCACCTATGATGTGGTTCATGAAACCTTGGTCCCGTTGCTAATGGGAACCGCTTGTTCTGCGGCTACCAATAACACAACTGTTTTGAAAATTCGTGTCTGCTCAAGTAACGTAATGAAGAACTAGTGCAAGATATTTAAGTAGAAACTTCCCCTTGACCCGGTTCCTGTGAGTCCTGCTTTGTGTCGCTTGTGTTGTGTGTATGTCCACTAGGTATTTTCAACCGTTTGATGTGAGTGATTCCATTTGTCCATTGGGGTGTGTCTGCTATGCTCACAAAGTCTACTATTTCTTTAGTGTGTTGAGTAGAAAACTTACTGCAGCATTGGGCTTCACCAATAAATACTTCTGGTGTTTCCATATAGAAAGAAAAGTAAAACCTGCAATCATTGTCAAAATCGATGTTACTTTTCTTCACAGACCAACAACTACTGCAGAATGGTAGCTGTACCGGAATGTTCTTTTTGATGGTCTATGCATCTCAATTAGCTTCATTTGTCTTGAAACACCCGTAGAACTGATTGGGCTTGCCGTATACATGGTGTATGTTGAGATGGTCTTTCTTTCTGGAGTCATTAAGCAGGGGTACTGTGCTTTGGACCTCAAGGACTGCCGGCTTTTGTTGCAGTAAAGTAATTAGCAACCTGATGCGACCCCCTCCCTTCCTAAGCTCACACTTAATACGGCCATCCCATCCATAGACATTCCATTCCCACTTGTCAAAAATGATGAAAAACAAGACAATGGTGTCCGCTATGTTATTGCTCTTCACGTAGAGCAGAAACAAGAGTTGTATAAACCCTTTAATAGCCAGCTTTTTTGGCCTGTGCACCACTTGATGGCATTTCTTGTCCTGCTCAGCGTCTCACATGCTTTTTGGCGGAGCTGGCTTCAAGAGTTAAAAGCAGTACCGCGCATTTGTTCCTCCCTTGCGTGGATGGAGTACAAACACAAAGAGCGGATACAGAGGTGACAACATGAACACATTCAAAATGGAACTCCCCGAGCTCTTGAGAATTGGTCTTTGTCGTATGAATGTCAGACCTGGGTTGTGTTGGCACAAAAATTTTGTGAACTGCAAATGCAAAATGATGAGCAGTTTAAACTGTTCAAGAACTATGGTAATACCGGTGTTTCCTTGCATGAGGAGTCATTAGCGTACATTATACTGGCAAAACGTTCTGCATACATAAATTCCTAATATCCAGCATACATTTGGGTTTGATGCCTGCGAGTGCAAGCATTCTTATTTGCGTTTGCTTCTCTGCGGCAACGCCCCTGTGCCTTTTTGCTACTGCAGCTGCCCATTTTAGTTCATTTCTGAATATCTTCCTATGCAAGCATTTTCTACCGACCTGCATATACAAGTCCTTAAAATAAACTTTGTATTTTTGAAAATATTTTTTTTTTCATTTATAGGTACCTTCTGAATAGAACACTCCTGGTATTTGTGGAAATTTGTTTATATATGATTAAATATCTTTGAAATGTGTAACACGTTATTTGTATTTGCTGTATATAATGAAGTTGGAACCCAGTTTTTCTTGTAGATTCCCATGCAAAGTTTTCTCTAGGTCTATTTTTCTATCGCTATCTCAGTGGGGAGCATGGCACAATGATGAAACTGTCTGAAATAAAAAGCTTTAACAGTTGTTCTAGTGGCCTTTGCTTTATAGATAAAGTACTGTCACCAACAGTACTCGCATTCATGGCGGAAAAAGACAAGTACTTAAAGCCGAGGATTCTGACAAACATGCTGTGAGAATTTAGTATAACGCACAGAAAAGAGACTTGAGAGCGGAGACAGAGCACAACATACCTTATCAAGTTTATTTTTCCCGAAACATTCAACATTTAAAAAGGACGCAGACTATACATACGGGACGTGAGACATTTCTAATTCAGAAAGTGGTTACAGACACACAGTCGCTGCGAACCCACGCATTCCATGTCCTGTTCCCTGTCCTCCAATGTAATGATCAAATACTGCTTAAAACCAAACAATTCAGCAGACGACCACTTAGAATTGCTTTACTGTTCCTATTCGAGCAGATTTCCTGACAGAACTTCACCCTGGCAGGATAGGGTATGGTAATGAGTTTCACCTTGCCTGGCCAATAGTATTATGGACCAATCACACCTTAGTGTGTTCCTTTGGCTTTAAAAGGCCGAAACCCATCCTGGCCATATCTGAGCGTTACCTGGAGTCAAAAATAAGGACACCAACCCTATGGAATGTGCTGCACGACCTTCATTTAAAGACTTGAGCATGAACAGAAACATAAAAAGGTGTCTGTCTAGAGAGTTACAGCTCAAACAATCTGAAAACAATTGAAAAGAGGGGCTAGAACACGGCATCCAACAACTGGTCTCCGCAAAACAACTGGAATGGAAACAGCAGCGTTCCAATTCTAACACTGCAACACGGAGGGACATTTTCCCTGCGACCAAAATGAAAAAGGACTCTAATTCCACAGACTGCGTAATTGTGTCTCTGAGTGGAAATTCTTTGCTTTTTTTTAGGGGGTGGGTGGGTCAGGGGTCTTCTCTTTGCCTCAAGGGCCAAGAAGCTCAAGCAAAACACTCCATGTCTGGAGTTCACAAGTGCACGAGGTTCACAGAATTCCGAAGCAAACTTAGAGCATGTAACTGCTGGAACGGGACTGTCGGCTGCGGTAAAAGTCATAGCTGCTGCTGGTCACAAACACCTCCTGGCTGTTACGCCAAACTTGTGTCTCTGCCTTCAGCGGGTCAGTCTTTCATGACAGAGTAACGCATAGCAAACACGTAAGAAACAAAGTGTACGCGTTGTTCTGAGAAGCCGGAGTTGAATTCTCTGCCAACCTTTAAGGGGAACCTTTTTTTTTTTTTTTTTTTCTTTTCTTTAACCTGCCTTTATTTAAAAGCGATTTTACTCTGAAAAGGTGCACAGTAAATGTACAGAACAGTTGACGCTATTCTGCGACTTAGAAAAAGGAAAGGAACAGTGACCGGCGTATGAAACCGTAGCTCTTGGTAAAGACAGAGGCGTGGGGTAGAAACGGGCCTGGGTGGGGGCGGGGATGGGGACCGGGGGGGCGGGGATAGCTCAGCTGCAGTAGTACTGTCCCGCGTTGGCCCGCCTCCTCTTGCGGCTTTGCTGCTCCTCGAAGAAGCGCTGGATGTCCTCCGGAGTCACCACCTGGGAGAAGGACGAGCCAATCACAACTGAGCTACTGTTCTGCTTCCACGACAACTTCCACTGGCCTTTGGGTCACGTGACACAACTGGGTGGATTACGGATGAGGGGTCATGACACTCCTCCGTTAAACGCTGATCGGTTCAGGTACTACAATGGAAATCCGTTTTCCCCAAGTGAGACAATTCACTGTTACAAAATATGCATGGTGTGTATACGAATACACAAATACTACTTACATAACCAGCATTTACAACAACATTAATAACTAAAAATTTTACAGTCATGAAACATCAAAACCATGGAAGAACCACAATACCTGTAATTAATCAATAGACACTAAGAAACCCTCCAGTAATATGGGATATTCAGGGCTGTTGTAAAAGTAAACCATAATGTAATAGGTCATTCCATACAGTTATAAAAGCAGTAATGGGAGGGAGTTCCATACTTTTCCTTCCTCTGCAAATCTCTGCAGGTAATCCTTCAGCTCAGTCTTCATATCGTTGTACTCTGAAATATGAAAGAGGCAGGCATCCTTACATAATTCAGTACAAGTACTCAGCAACATACATTTTTTATTCTGAAAAATGTCAATGCTGCTCATTCATACTACTGTATATGTTTACTTGAAGTAATTCTGGTTAAGTACACTTACGTCCAGGACCTGAATCTTTTGAGTTGTAAGCCCAGCACTTCAACCACAACACAACCACACTTGTTAGTCTTTTCCTATCTTTGCATATCTAACAGCCTAGGCTGTAACCCCACCCTCTCCCCACCCAGACCGCACTGGCTCCGCCCATCCTCACCATAGATGATCTCCAGCTGCTGCACGCGGTTGAGCGTGTTCAGAGCTGACATCAGCGGATCGCGGCCCTGCGAGCCGCCCTCCTGCTCTGTTGTCTTCCCCTTGTTCTCGTACGCCAGGACCGTGTCCGACTCATCCAGGAGGAAGGCCACGCCGGCCTCGGTGTAGGAGCTCTGAAACGGCCGCCCAAAAGGATGCTGGGATTACTCGCCCGTTATGGGAGGGGGAGGAGGAGGGCGTGGACTTCAGATCCAAACAGGAAGTCCCTTAACCCCACTCCCCAGCTCAGTAAACCGATTCAGCATTAACTGCAGTCCAGAGTCTACAAGGAGTATTCTGGAACCAATTTGGGACTTCTGAAACTCAATGGCCATCAATTAATGACTGAGCAACAAAAAAAGCCTTAAACCCCAAGATCCTCCCAGACCAATGTTGGTCATCCCTAGAATGTCAAATGGAACTAAACTGCAAATGGTGAAGCCCATGTAGATCCCTATTAACCAATCAGAATACACCTCTGTAAGTCAGGGCAAGGATTGTGGTCATCTTTGAGAAAAGATACTGAGTAGATTTAAGGACTGTCCCATTCTGTCAGAAACAAAGGGGTGTTGGTTGTTGGGATAAGTGGACCGTACCAGTCTCTCCGGATGACGTATAGTTGAGAGGGTGACATAACAAAGAGGATTATGGGAACATGGGGGGAGGGGGCCGTACCTTGCAGGCAGCACAGGTGCACAGCTTGGTGCGCCACACTGCGGGCCAGAACACGGCGCCTTCCCGGGTCCGCTCCGGCCCCTCGCCCTTCAGCGCTGCCAGCTTGCACTCCGCCCCCTCGCCTTCGGCCCCGCCCTCCATGTCCTGCCTGCTCCGTTTGCAACCCGCGGCTCCATTCATGGTCACCTTAGAAAAGACACAGTCACGGTCACACAAATGTGGTGGCACGGTTGCATGTCAGTTCTGTTCACAACAGATGAAGCTGCATTGTGAAGTTTAAGGAAAGTATTGAAACTCCCATACAAACTGTTTGCACCAAGGTGAATCCCAGGTACACTGCTTTATGCATGTCTAGTTGAAAACAAACAAATGACCTGCTGCTGAGAATTCAACCATGCTGCCATCTGCTGGCAGACGATGGTATTGGGCCTACTGGGTTTCCAGGTGAGGAGACATTCACTCTCTGCACAGGGGATGTGCCCCAGTTTCAAACCTTTCTGTCACATCTCTGCATGGCTGAGTGAAAGTGTGTGCACTTCAGTGTGGGCGGAGGCCATTCCGGTACCTTCTCCTCTCCCTGGCAGCTCAGGCTGGTGGATGGCTCCTCCCCCTGGCCCCTGTTGCCGGCAGTTCCATTCTCCTCCTCGTCTTGCTTCACCTCCTTCTTCACCTCCTCCTCCGACTTGCAGGAACTGTCTTTGGCCGCTGGGGGCACTAGTGACACAGCATACCAATCACTCACTATGTGCACCTGCAGGACAGACCCCTCACAGTCCCCATGAAGTTAGCACTGCAGTTCAGTCACAGGCACCCTGTGTTCTGAACCAATAAAATGTAGGTCTTGAGTGTCACTGTACCCTTGCTGTACCTCCGCATAGCACTACCTACAAAATCAAAGGCCAGTGCATTCATTTACTATAAGGTCATTCAAGGTCTTAAACTTGCACATGGCTTGTTCACTTCTGAGGGTTTGGTTGAACCAACTCTTGAGGGTTATGTCAAGAGGAAGTGGCTAGGTATGTCAAATTGGAACGCTGGTGGAGTGGCATTACACTGCTCCCCGAGCCTCCTACACCACCCCTGACCCCGCCCCTAAGGATGTCTCTCAGCCAATGGGGAGCACGCACCTGCCAGGTGGGCGGCGTAGGTCCACAGGAAGGCCGCTTTGTTCATGCAGGACTCGCACACCATCTCCTGCAGCTCCACACTCTCTGCCACTGCACAGCCCAAGTGCTGGGGGGGGACACGGCCAAAGAGCACAGCATCAGATACCCTCCTGTACCTCCCCCATCCATCCATCACACACATGCAGCCACTTGTCACTTGCCCACACTGTACCTCCCGCAACAGACCGACGAAGACACAGACACACACACACAGGCACTTGCCCACATTAAACCTCCCCCGCAACAGACGGACACAGACATAGACACACACACACTCTCTCAAAATCCTGCCTACTGCCCTTGCTCTGTATAAATAGTACAACAGAAAATAAGTATGATTGGGGTACAGAAATTCAGTTTACATTTATTTGTAGAGTTTTATTAAATATTAAGAAAACAGAAAATTCACACATAGCGTGCTGATCTCTTTAACGGTTCCTGCAGTGCTTACCCTGCCATGGAACCAGTCTTCACATACAACACACTGGATCATCTCATCTGGAACCTGGTGAGAAGATAAAGAACTTCCTGTGTCACTAAACTGTAAAAACTACATTACCCGTGAAAAAACTACATTACCCATGAAGCTAATAATCACAGGGAGAGTGGTCAGTACCTCATCCTCTGGGTCTGGGTATGGTCTATCACACGTACAGTACAGGCCAAAGAAGTTGTGACTGTATTTGTTGTCAGTGTTCAATTTGTCTTTCTCCTTCAAACAAACAGAGCAAAAATAAAAAGCCTGCTTAAAAGATAAGGTTGTTTTCCACTGTAAAGCAACAGGATAAAGTAAATATACAAACATTTTGAAACCACTTTTTTTTTTATTATTTTTTACTTTAGAGATTACACAACTGTCAGAAAAACACACAGAAAATACGCAGCTGACTTACTGGATATAGCTTGCACTCAAATTCTCCAAATTTCCCATTTCCACAATCACAACGAAAATTCCTGCAACACAAACAATTAATGTCAGATTTCACACTTTAATGTTATTCTATTTGTGACAGTGGACTTGAAGCAACAGCAGGGGGAGCTGTTACACATCCAGCCCACCCAACACTGGTGAAATTGGACATGGGTGGACTTAGCCTTGCAGGTACATTTCATAAATCACCTCTTTAGTCATGTCAAACTTAAAGCGGTGCATTCAAAGCTTTACTATATATTTGATGAAATCCAAAACGTTTTCAGGTGTTGCTTTATATTACAGAACCAGACCTACTGACACATAATTTCTTTCTCCTGCACAGTCAATCAGCTTAACGTAGCCTCAATGGTCACCGCAATTTATCTTGAATTTAAAATGATACAAGTCAGTCAGCTTAAACCCTGGCCCTGAAGAGCTGCAAGGTGTGCTGTTTTTTGTTTTCCCCTAAAACGAACAGCCAATTCAAATAGAAGAATCAAGGCGTGGTACATCAACTGTGTAATGAATAGCTCACACTGATCAATTTACTGCTGACGACCAATACAAAACAGCAGTTTCTCTGGCTCTCCAGGACCAGGGTAGGTCATGCTGTTCTGGGCATTCTGCCGTCCAGAATCTATGCCGTGGCCTTCCTTCTTACATTACATTAAGGCACTCTGCAAGCGCACTAATCCGGAGTACCTCACACAACTTCACGTTTCTTCACGGCACCCATTTATACAGCTGGATATTTACTTGAAGCGATTCAGGTTAAGCGCCTTGGTGGGCTGGAAGGCCAACTCCTCAACCATTATACAACACTGCTGTCACTTCATTTCATCACATGATCTGTAGAGCACTGGCAGGAGAAGACCCAACGGTGAAGGACACAAGTTAAGGTACGGAAATGACGGGGTGGCGTTTGGCCGCGACCCCGGGTGTCACTCACCTTTTGGTGTAGAGCTCGAAGAGGTCGTGTCCCTCGTGACAGTTGTAAGAGCAGGCCAAGCATATTCCAGCCGGCTCACCTCCCTTCGGTGTGCACGTGTTACAGGCGTACAGTGCCTGCCGCTTCACATATCCCTATGCCACAACATAAAAAAAACACATTTTAATGTAACACGTGGCATACAGGGAGCAATCAATGCCTGCAATGCCAAATAAACAGACTACAAAGCAATTATATAGTCTGATAAAACATTGCATCTACAACAAAAGCAACAATGAATGAAATAACCCCCCACACCACTAGTTATGCAGTACACAATATCTAATTAGAAATTTACAATACGTGACGCTTGCCTACTGAAATTGTGGACCAAATTCAACTTTTCCCACAAAAGGACTCACACAGACAGATACTAGCGTTACAGCTTACCATGTAATATCAAACAGGCTTAAATTTGAGCGACTCGTCACAAGTAGCCATGACGTTAACAATCAGTATTTGCTGGCACTACGATCATGATGAGGAACACGCTTGAAGAACTGAACTCCTCTGGATGCGGTTTTCAACGTACAACAAAGGGCATAGTGAGTTTCATAGTATTTTGTTATGAGGTTGCGTTCATCACTTGATACACAACGAGTATAATCAAACACAGAAGCCCATTTCTTGAGAAATTGTCCCATTGCTCCACGTCCATATCGACTACTACGGCACCCCGTCTTCTGTTCTTCACCCCCAACTGCTGCTACAATCCAGGTCGAACCGTTTGTTCTACTCACGCCCGAGAAGTTCCTCTCTGTCAACACTCCCACAGAATACCATAAAACCTCCTTTACGGCCCAGTAAACATCTTCTGGCTCACTGAATCTAACATCTTGCAGTCCTTTCAGTTAGAAATATTCAGTTATTCTCTTGTTCTGACATGACCGACGGTGGACATCGGAGAACCGAACGTCTGCCAGCGTTGCTATTAACCACGTTACTCTGAAAGACACAATACCTCCGCATTTTGACAGTTCTCTGACACCTTTTACACCTTAAACTTTAACCACTTGTTACTGACTGTCTCATTATTTCCTCTGCCATCTATCTTGAGATATCAGATCTTGAAATACGGCTGACAATATTTACATTACATAGAACGCATGTTATAATGTTTAAAAATGTAATCATTTAGTGACCTTCATATAGACTTCATTTCAACATTTAAATCACTAGGTAGCAAGCTAGCTTTCTCGTACTTTCACCATCCGAGTCATTATAGGGTCGTTTACACGACATTCGTAGTACTGATAGCTGAAGCTAATACTATAACTACTACTAATATTAATAATACTAATAATAATAATAATAATAATAATAATAATAATAATAATAAATGCAATAACCTGATCTGATCACGAGCTGACGAGCAACACGACATGGATTAGAACGGGTTAGTAACGAAATAAGCTTCATACCTGGTTGGTTGAGAAGAAAAGGCTAGAAAATCCTGTTTTAAAATGTCGGCTCTAAATAAGCAACGCAAATTTGGTACACCCTAACCTACATCACCGCATGTGTTAAAGATGTTAGATTAATATTTCTGATCAAGGGCTGCTAACACAAACGGCACCAAAGACATATTGCTCTTATTACTATCAACATATAAAATAGCGAAATAGCTAGATTAGCTAACCAGGAGCCATATCCCTCCGTTGACTGGCTGATGCCGCCCCTATTTCGTATTAAATAGGAGTCCCCTTGCTTACCTCGGGGTAGGAGCACTTCTCCGAATCGCTACCACCTAAAACTGCAGATGCCTCATTTTCCAATTCTTCATCTTCTTCCAAAACATCAACCAGAGAAACAGTGGCCTCGTCCCCTTCGTTTACCGCCATCCTTGAAAAGCGAGCAAAGCAATAATATGTCATATCCGCTTCCAATGAAAGAATTTGAAAGATACGTTGTTGTAGATGTTCTTGGACTTTAAATACAACGTTCCACTGCCGGAACTCTCTTGAGTCATTTCTTCATAATCACAATCCGGAACTCTTTACCCAAACTAGGACAGTAATTTTAAAACCAAAATCCCTGTGACAATATCTTTAAAGTTTTCCCGGGATTTCACCGGGTGGCAAGTTTCACATTTTGCCAACACCAGTGATAAAAACATTTGATGTACACATTTTTACTTAACGTATAATAAAGTTACCTGCATATCGTCTCTGCGATTTAATTTTGAACAATGCTGGAACAAAAGGGAAATAAACATCTGAAAAACACAACAAGGCTTTTAGGTATTTAATACCGGGTCGAAGTTCAGAGGTGAGGTAACAATCAACATGGCAGCGTGTGAGTTGCGAGGGGAGCTGAAATACAGAGATGGAGAGACGAAGGAGTTTGTTATTAAAGCCGAAAACAACTTAAAGTCCATTTTAGCAGGGGTGCAGAAGATGAATAAAGATGCATCAGAGGTACTCACTGAACTTGTACTACAAGAAAAGGGGTCGGTGGGAAATGGCAAAGGGGTTGACGGTAAGTGGCAAAATGACAAGTTTGACAGTTTCATGTAAACTGACTCAGTTTGTTCTACATGTGCTTTATATAACTGGATAAAATACAGGGAAACGACAGCTGTGGTCCCTAACATTTAGTACTGTTAATGGTAACGTTTTATTGTACCCAGATATTTATTGAGTTCTTCCACGTAAGACATGAAAGGAAGAAACAACAAAACATTAAGATAATATTTTATGTGTGACGTATTGAAACAGTGCTGTTTTACAGCAATTGAATGTTGTCGTGTTCTGTAAATGCTGGTGATTGTAGGACAGTTTGTCTCGCATGAAAAAGTAGTTTTATGCAAGGCCTAAGCCACGTTTTAATGGTTGCTCACGTTTTGAAAATCTTAAAGTGATCTCAGGCGCCCCGAAGCCCACGCAAACATAATTAAGCACACAATTATTGGTGATAATGGAGTTTGGGATGATAATGTCGAGTTAGTGTGGTAGTGTAGAAATAATAGAAAAGAGTTAGTAGAAAATTGCGACTTCCTGTCATCACTATAGTTTCTGTAGCTGCAGTTTCGCGTTTTGTTTCCCCTCTGGCAGATGAGGAAGAGGATGACAGCGATGAAGAGGATGATGAAATCAAAACAAAAAACGGGACAAAGGCGTCCAGTACGGAGCCGCCTGCCAAACGCACAAAGACAGTGAAATCTTGAGACGCCCAGTAAACGGACTTTTCCTTCTTGCAGACTGCAACATTGAAGTGGGAGAAGTGGATAATTATCCAGTGAGAACTTTCTATGTGGTCTTAATTTTTTTTTAATGTGCAAACAATGTTCATCCAGACTACAGTTTACCAATTGGTAACTAAAGTGTACCTAAAAAGGGGTTGTTGCTCTGTGGGTTTAGGTAATTATCCATGTTTTGTTATGTTTCGTGATGTATCAATTGTATGTGTAGCATTGGGATTTGAGCTTTGACTTTAAATGTGATTACTTGTATCTGGATGGTTGATATTCTGAATGGTTGATTAATGTCTTGGATGCAGCTGAAACCCTTTAGCAAACAGCCATGGCATCTGAACTTGTGCTGACTCTTTTCAGGGAGAAAGATGCCAGTTTGTGCTTTTTCCACCTCCACATTTTTTTGGAAAAAGAAAGTGGAGAATATGTACATTCTTTTCTCACCTATTGTTTGACAAAAAAAAAAAAAAAAACATAAAACATGTTTTCAAAAGTTGTTTTATTTTCTGAAAATCAAGGGTTTTTTTAATCACAGTGCATATCTTGATTTAAAAGGTGAAAGTACCCGCAACATAAATACCCATACATAACAGGAAAAAAAAATAACTCGTACGCCCTTTGTAGAATAAAACAGATCACTGCACTGCAAATGTACTATAAAGTATTTTTTTGACAAGCTGACAAGTGTCAAGATGTTCAGCCAATTGCTGAACTGTGCTTAAATAATGAAGACGTTTCTTTGGCTAGGCTCAACGTCAGGCTGGCAACAGTGACATAGTGCTTCATTACAGTCAAGGACTGAGCATTTGTTTCCCCAGTTCCCTATAACATTCAGATAAGTACAATACTGGAATACGTTAAAACTGTGCTACCAAACTCAGTGCCAGAGAGGGCTGTGCATGTGCTGGTTTTCATTCCAACCACGTCATGCATTCCAAGAAAATAAAATGAACGGTTGTTAATGAAACAACACAATCTCATTTCATCATTTGGAAGTACAAGAAAATATGGAGCTGATTATATAAGAGCTGTGGTTGGAGTATTACTCTGAATGCATATGGCCCTTTTTGGCATTGAATTTGACATCACTGAAATAAAACAGTCTTACAACATAAGTGGTGACACTGAGAGACTTGTAAACCAAAAATAAACACCTAAATTGCAACCTTAAATATTAGCAGTTCAAAAGTAGTAAACGTCAAGTTGCCCGAATGACCTTGTAGGTTTGTCGAGTGACATAATATAGCAAGAGCCAGACCACCAAAATCATCTTGTATGTTTATCTTAATTATACCGTATGAGATCCTTTACTATACTAAGACCTGATTCTACACAATTAATCTGGGCTTAAATACAAGGTGTGGCGACTAAATAATGGCATTAATGGTCAAGGAAAACGACTACCTCAGGTGATACGTAACAGCAAACTGA
This sequence comes from Albula goreensis, assembly GCA_022829145.1. Classification (NCBI taxonomy): domain Eukaryota; kingdom Metazoa; phylum Chordata; class Actinopteri; order Albuliformes; family Albulidae; genus Albula; species Albula goreensis. Next base: position 34,066,683 of record CM040747.1, read on the forward strand.
AGGCGCGAGCTGATTGAAACTTTCAGGGATTGCTTATGCTTGCCCATTGGTCAGTGTATACCACATGGTTCGCACATGAGCGCTGTGGTTCGATTTGCATAAGCCCAGTCTCGTGATTTAATAGCCACACCTCGTATATATCATTCTCCAGTCGCAGATACTGTCAGCCTTAAGTTTGGCCTCAAGGGCAATGCCACAAAAGATCAGACACCAAAACAAGAGAGGGTTAGCAGGGATGTAGGTGGTGGTGTCTGGCCTTCCCATTTACAGTGCATGACAAAAACAGAGGTGTACCAAGGAGACTAAAACTGCTTAATTAGAATGGACATTCACAAAAGGGTCTTTTTTTGCCACAACCATAAAGCATTACTTTTAAAGTAAATGAAAGAAGAAAATAGTAATAATTTTTTTTTTTTTTTGAACAGGAGTTATAAAAGTGCAGTAAAGTTTTTAAAAAGGTGACTGACCCAACACTAGGAAAACTGCAACTCGGAACAGTCCCAGTGGTCTGTCCAAACAGATCAGTATTGTTTTCCCCCTCTCAGGATGGTAGTTGTTTGTTAAAGGCAAGCCAAAAGACAATCCATGTTCATCTTGGCTGCATCTATGGGAGCATATACATGGTATTGCACTTTGGCCACATCCTGGCAGAACCTTCTGGACAACCTTTTAGGCTAAATGTTGGAAAACAACAAACAAATCAGTTGTACTTTTTTTTTTTTTTTTTTTTTTTACAACTAAAGTAAAATGTAGATTTGAGACAGAATTCCGAAAATTGAAGGAAGGACAACATTTCTAACATTCATATTTAAATTTTCCAGTACATCTGTTTCAAAAACACCGTACTAAGTAGGACAACTAAACGGCATGGTTGAACGGAAGCCTGTGATATTCCATACTAGTTTGCCGTCACAAGTAAAAACCGGTGGATGTGTGTTTGGGTGAGGTTTTCAGTAATATGAATAGGTAGTGATTCATGATATAAACATGGCTACACCTGCAACCTGACCACACTTTTGTAGCTGTATAACTGCACCGTTGATATGAAAGACTTTAGAGACTGGAGTTTTAAATGTTGTTCTTTGCACTGTCTAGTACCTTATTCACTTGAGTCAATATTGGCTCTCGAGCCATTTTTTTCCCAGCCTAAATATGACATTGGCTTTCCTCTGCAGGAGAGATTAGCTGAGCTCCATGTTACAAAAAAAGTCACGACCAGGAACCCATTGTCTTGTGCTTCTGTACTGCATTTGGTTTTTCAACCAGAGATGGTCCCACCCATATTTTAAGTGTCAATCAGTGGCAGCCTGCTAATCTGATTGGACGCTTTGGCGAAAGTCTGATGTCGGTTGCAGAGCACTGCAGTCAGGAAAATGGGCAGGATGCAGTAGCCCACGGTCCGGGGGTCTGCACGAGTGCAGGAGTACAGGAAGAGGAATACCTGTAGGTATGGAATGAGGAAAATGGTCGCCCACAGCCAGAATGGCAAATTGAGGAGCCGCGTCTTCAGGCTGTGGGTCCAAGACAGCGACGAAGAGGAGGATGAGGATGAAGTTGCTGGGTCCACGAGCTGAGGTTGCTCTTTGGCAGCGTGCTGCACGTTTTCCAGAGTCAGCCGATTGAACCTCTGGTTAATCTCGAAAACATAGTAGAAGGCGGCCACGCTAGCCAGTAGGTACAGCCCCACGCCTATCCATCCGATCCGCTGACGGAAGTTCATCATTCTCCATGCTCCTCTCTAAAACAGAAAGGAAGGCAAAAATGCAATGACCACAACCACGAGAGTGATCACATTACAGCGCCCGGTTAAAAGCAGCTAATCCCCTTGTCTTATTGTAACGGTGGTAAAAATAGAGTAGCCATGACTACTCACCAGAAAATAACAAAATGCGTGAACAGTGGTGAAACAAACTCAGTTTACAAACTTGCATTAAAATGACACAATCTGGAAAGACGCCTCGGTAAATTTCTGATGAAAATCGAGTGAAAGGCAATGGACTGCGATCCTTATCATATGGTAAGAGAAGGAACTAGCCTGTTGTTGGAACTCGTCAACTTGGTTATCTACATGGGCTCGTACCTAATTCTTGCATTTGAGCACGTCGGCGAGGAAATGGGCGAAATGAGCTGATTCTCACCTTTGTTTAGCAAACAATCAACACCGCTGGCAACATCTTGCAGCAGCCGTTCAATCGTTACTCATTTCTGCAGTTTTCCGTCGACAATCTCATCTCTAACAGTTAGTGTGTTCTCTTCCTGAAGTCTATGCTTGTCATCTGACCCCAAACTTCCTCTTAAAGAAGTCTGATTTAACTATTCCGTGCGCGATATTTTCCAGGGACTGGGTAGGAAAGCTTTGAGCTGCGGCGCCACCCTGCGGTGAGGAGAGATCAGGCGTTATGCGAGCTCTAAGCATCAATTTTTGGATAGATTATTTTTAAAATATACTGTTATGGTCGGTCGTTTCAGTTTTGATTCGAGTTATTTCTGACATAAAGATTGTAGTTTTACCTAGCTGTAATAATAATTGATGATACCATGAAGTGATTAGTTGTAATGGTAATATTAACTAGTTAACTAGTTACAGTGTTAAGTAGGCTAACTAGTTGAATTAATACCATTGGATAGTTTTAACAACTATTGATTTGAATTCTTTAAATGAACAATTCAGGTTTCACTAGTTACAACCATACCATCCCCGGCCAGGCTGAGCAGTTTTGTCCACAAGATTCTGGATAACAGAAACTGAATTTTAGGCTAAGTAGATAAAATTCATGTATATATGTGTGTACACACACACACACACACACACACACACACACACACACACACACACACACACACACGTGTGTGTGTGTGTGTGTGTCTATGTACGTATGTATTGGCCTATAACAGACTGCAAATATGATTTTTTTCTATTTAGCCTAAAATTCAGTTTCTGCTATCTTATGCACAAAACTGCTCACAATGTGTATGTAAGTATTTTACATGTAGTCATCATAGCCATGATAAAACCATTAAGCCATGATTTTGTTATTTTTGACATATTATGAAGACGGGTGCACATTTACTAGGACTAACTCATAGTAGGACGAACTGTCCTTTGAGGTCTTTCATTTTGCATATCAGGAAATGAATTCAAGCATTTTTCCCATTCATTTCAATGGGACATTGCACAGTTGCTATCCGGAATTGAATTTTAGATAAAATGGAAATTGCTGATGTCCAGAACTGAATTTTAACTAGTTAAAATTAGAATACTTGATATCAGTAATAGATTTTAACTGGTTGTAATTGGATTTTAATTTAAAATATAAACAATACAATTGAATACTTGATATAAAAATCATTAGTAGTTCAAATGAAATATCAGTGTTAGATACGTTTAATAAAAGTTGAACTGGCTTGGTATACATCCGTGTCTTGAAGTTGAAAGGATAGGTACAGCGCCTTTAATTTATTGGCAATGTATGTTCTTGTACTGCCACCTAGGGGAGCTGTCTCAGGCCGACGTAGGCGAGTGGGTTGGTCGAGTTCCTACACAGTGCAAAATACCTCTCTCCGTAGCTACTGGAAACGCACGTTGACATACCTGATAAATGAACACAAGACTTCAGAGGTCTCTCGTATTACCTAAAAAATCATAGTGAGTCGTAGCAGGATCACCGCGTGAATGCAATGAGTACCAGTTTGATATACATAAACTTCTGGCTATGAGATTATCAGCAATGAAAGAGAGCGAAACAGGGGGTGTATAGGCGATGTCAGCGGTTGTTATAGTATTCTAATGAATGCAAGTAAGTATTCTTGTGCTGTAGTCATTTAGCCTAGTCATTGTATGTCATATCGTTTTCGTTTTGAGAAAGCAGAAATGTTGCGGATCAGGATGGACTGCGTGTTTTAGAGGGCGTGCCGGGGGAGGGGTCCGTGAGGTTACGATTAAGCGCCGGGTCTTCCATTGACACACAGCCTGCCCACTTGATTTACTTGAAACGCTGGCCCTAGGGAAATGTGTTTAGGTACGGCAAGATGATACGCACGGAGTTTGGGGGCATTTTTTAACCTGAATTATCAGGCATAGCTTACCATTCATCACGTCCCGAAAAAAAAACATTTAGTACTTTTGTTTTCACGATTTAGACTGAATTATTTTATTTGATGTTATTTGTTGAATCCAGCAGATAGGAATCGTTCTGAATACCCTAACATTCTACTTTATCCAATCATGACGTTGGTTTTTGCATTACTTTAGGTCGCCTATATACCGTTTTTCTATGTCTGTAGGTTTGTGGGGGTAGGCAGTTCTCTGTTTTCGCCGGAGTCGAATTTAAATAATTTATCACCGACTGGACTCGAATAACACGAGAAGCTGAGATGCAGACTTTTCTGAAAGGAAGGAGAGTCGGCTACTGGCTCAGCGACAAGAAGATTAAGAAGCTGAATTTTGTGGCCTTCGTGGACTTATGCAGGTAGGTGCAGGGCGGCCCGGGACCATAACTGCGATGTGCGGGTTTGTTGCTGGAATTCAGATTATTTTTTTATTTATTTTTTTATGAATGAGTGAAATGCAGCTAACAGAAACAAGGTGACAGGGCACAGAATTCCAGACCCGTAGTAACCTCTTTGCTTAACCTGTTGACTGATGGTGAGTAGCTGACAGAAAATGACAGCATGTGTAAACTGGATCGTATTGTTAACACGCCAAAAAGGCTACTATAGAGCGGACTATGTATGAGGTGATGACATACGAATAACATGGAGAGGAAAAAAATCTCTCCGCAGTGTACAATACTGAATGAAGACATTGGGATTGTTAACGTTTTTGAAAAACAGACCGCGCGTCAATTAGGAAACAACATCAATTTGTCAGGCCAATTGGAAGCGAAATCCAGGCTAATTTCAGTTTAAATTGACTCTTGGGTTGGCGTTGTTTTCATTTGGTTCCATGACACAAGACACTGAAAATGTAGTCAGATTAATTGAAATGATTATTGAACACCTGTCCAAAGTAATAGCTATAAGCACGTCGAATGCAGTCTTGGTTTTGTGTATGTATGTATATTTTTGTGATTTCAAACCTTGTTCCGATATTAGGCACATGACATGTCCTTTGACATGGGTTGTCTGTCAAAACTCGTACCACAAAACACAACATGCAGGACGATTTGTTAACGCGTGGAAAGGGACTACTTAAGAGAACGTCGTGTTCTCTTCAGTGCCCTTCGTAGAGTTTGTTTCTTAGAATTTAGCGTCAGTCTAAGAGCCTGGATGATCTTCTGTCTCCCTCCACTTTTCTGTTCAGATAAGGTAAAGATTCGCACGCGGAATAAAAAGTATTTGTAAGCGATCAAGCGTTATCATTCAAATGCTACATTGGAACACAACAACAAAGGGATACAAAATGTATGAAAGACACACCTACTGTCACATTTTATATTTAATATAACTTCATGAGACGTTCCTAAAACGTTTGAGTTGATTCTTCCTGTCCGCCTGCTACTTTCTTAGACGTACGAAAGTACGTGGGCAGTTACTCCGATTCATATTTCGACAGCCTTTCATTTGTTTATCAATCTTGTCACTAGGTCAGTCATAAGACAGGGCAAGTGTTTATATGGGAATTACCCGTGATGTCCACACGATAGAGGTGTTAATGACGGGAAACAAGGAGTACAGTCTGATGACGTAATCTGCAGAGTGCAAGTTATGTTAGTTTTTATAGTTTTCTGTCCATCTATTGTGTAGTGAAAGTCTTTGGGTTTTGTATTTCTGGAGAGGATTTATCAACGCTTTTCATCTCCATGCCTTTAGGCTTCCAGTGTTTGTTTCAAATAATTTGTTTCAAACCACACCCTACCTGAGTTCATTATTTATCTTGCCTCCTGGACACTGACAAGTTCATGTGGAGTTTGAAATTAATTCGGACTGGTTTTAATTTCTACTTCAAACTGTAAATTGGACATTTACAAAGGCATTTTAGCACTAGGTACGTTATTCCACATTCTCTTCTGTGTGCTGTTGGCCCAATGATAGACCTGACTGTGACTCCTAGATGGGGAGGGTACAATAGGAGCTCAGGGGTAGTCAAAATCATTTAGTTTCTATCTAGCCAATCTGGCCTGTTTTATTTAAAATAAATGTTTATTTGGTTGGATCATAGATAGGAAGGGGTCGAGCAGCACCAATCAGTGTTCACTTCCAAATATAGCGAATATCTACGTACCGCAGGTAAATTGAAGGTTATCAATATAAGATGGATCAAATGTACCGTTATGGAAAATGTACTCTCAGTTGACTATATAATACAGTCATCTGGCTTTCATGGCGTTCACCATGATTTCTCCAGATGCTGCCCTGGGTAGGTGCGATCCGGAGCTGGGAAGGTTTGGTGGGGCGTTTCGGAGTAGTGCTCCTCTGTGGCCTGAGTTTCAGATAATACAGGTCGGACAGCTTACGCCCACAAATCATGATGCAGAAACGGCCGACTCCCGCTGCATCCAGGAAGGGTTATTTTTGCCCTTTCAAAGCAAACGGAAAAGAGGCAAGCGGCCCGGATTTCACAAAACCAGAAAACCATTTGTTGTAAAACAGAATGGCAGGTACTCCTGCTTTGCTTCACACCGGCTGCTTGCCTCTTCTCAGGATGGCTCTTTCCTTTGTGCCACTGTGTCTTTCATGTACACGTTACACACAAGGATGGGCACCCTCACTTCCTGTTTCTCAGTGATTGGACATTGGTGCCCCTCCCATTGCTAGTCCAATGCTTCATGCATGACTGTTTAGTCACTATGGCAATTAGTTGCGCAAAGCCACCTCTATCAGTTGCACAGTTGTTGAGTCATGTGATGAGTTTTAGAGACTTGAATCCATAAAAGCAGAGTAGGGTCTCGTGGTTCTCACAGCCTGCAATACGTTGTGATTTCTCTATGCAGCAGATCCTCAACCAAGACGGATTCCTTCATTTATTGAAATTCCATTACATTACAGTCATTTAGCTAATTCTCTTATCCAGAGTGTCTCTTGTGACAACCCAAAAGAACATGAGCGCCTCCACAATAATTAAGAGTAACAATGGTACAGATGTGGTTGGCAAGGCTTCCAGGCTAGATGCAGGTGCAGGTACAGCACTGCTAAAGCACTTTTCGCTAAAGTCTATTGCTGTTACGCTGGGGAGCCATAAGCATTTGAGTGAAAGCCTGACAACACTCGCAGCCCGCCAAGAAATAGGTAGTCTTTTCATGGTTAGAGTGCGATATGAGGTCATAAAGACCACACCAGTGACATCCAATCAGGTGCCAGAAAACATGCCAATACCTCTGTTAATAAATAGGCACCCTTGTAGCTATTGCAGCACCCATTAGCGCGTTGCATTATTTGGATAATCCAATTTTTTTTTTTCGCCACCTAATGTCCCGCTCATGTAGCCCCGGACAGATCCATCTCAGGGCACCGGATGAGCGTTCGTTTGTCGCGCCGGTATATTGTCTGTGTGCGCACAGGCGTGACACAGCACAGGCCTGTTACGAGTCCCACAGCAGCGTCTCGGATGACATGTTACTGCACGTGGATGCCCCGGCGAGGCCCTGACACTTTTAATGGAACCGAGAGCTTGGGACTGGCCCATCGCAGTGAGAATGAGGAAGTGGGCGCACACAACTCTCACAGCTCACGCCTGCAGCTTCCCCATGGAGAAGAAGACAAAGATAAAATAAAAACACTGTTTGGCAGTTCTGCCCGTCTTGGAGAACCGTTCCATATTTGTGGGAGGCGTGCATTGCTCTGTGTCGGTGTGCGTTAGTATATAGTTGCACATATTTGCGTGTATTTGTGTGTTTTGTCTGTGTATGAGCGTGCGAATGTGCTTCCATACTGTTTTATTTCCTCATTCAAGTTACCTTTCCCATTTTTCAGGGTCCAAACCAGATTATTAGATGACTCCAACAGCCACATTGCATGTATCTGTTTACTTTCCTATTTTTCAGTTTGTCTGAGCAAACTCCTCAGAATCTGTAAGAGGCGAAGATCCCAGCCCAGTGTTAAGTTCCCTCCCCTAGTTAACCGAAAAGAAAAGCAGGTTTAGTGAAATGACAACACACTTCCTCCCCCGGCTTTAATGGCATGCAGCTGACAATGCATGAAGCTCACCTCAGATGAGCTGTTAACTCCATTTCCCATAATGCTCAGCATGTGAACTCAGTGTGCACAGCGTGGTGCCACAGTGAATTGGCAATGGCGTCACACCTGTTTGGCTTTGGCCGACGCACTTTCAGAAAGACGGGATACTCAAATACTACTCTCTAAAACACAGTTTTTTTTTCAGTTGCAACATTGATGCACATCACTTGCTCATAGAGAAATATTTCAAAACTGTCAGTATGGGTAGTAAATATGGCCAAAATTAATCTCTTCCTGGATGAACGAATCACACCATTTTCCTCAAATGCTGATGTTTCAGAGAGCTAGAGTATCTCTACAACGCCATGTCACAGCGCCATGAAGTCACCAGCTGAACATTAGGGTAAAGTTGCCCGTTCATTTTGACTTGACACTGCAACCGACTGACAGTGGTAATCTCCCAGTCACCCGTCAACAGTTTCTAACATGCACAAACACACACACGTGTGCGCACAGTGCAGTTGGGTAAAATGAAACCTGTTATGTTCAAGCGGTTCCACTGCATTTTTGACCGAAAGGGAAAAAAAAAGATGTTCTGTGACCCCTCAGTATTTCCCCATGTCTTCATACATTCTACCAAAAAAAAAAAAAAAAACGGGACATGCTAAAGCCTGTCATGTCATCTTATCTGGAATGTAAAGACATGGAGCTCAGATTCCCTGTAATACACACTCTTCGGTGTCTCAGGTCTGCACTTTTGAATAAAGCCACCGACGTTGAGGGCGTCAGTGTTGAGAGTACACACACGGTTTGTCACATGAAGGATTGAGCAGCCCCAGAGAAAATGGATGCAATGACAGAAAACCCAGTCTTTGGAACGGCCGGTATGTTCAGTGCAGACTTTCTCCCAGCTGCTGGTTAGGCTTCTGCGTGTTGCCAAGCAACACATTTTCACCAAGCGCATAGGATTTTATCGGCCTTTTTTCTCTCTTCAGAGAAGATCCTTAAAAAGTTCCTCAGAGAGCTACAGCGAGAAATTGGACATAGAAGATTCTTCCCAATTGTTATGTAACGTGAACTTGTGGCTTTACTCCTACGCTAGCTGATCGAAAGTTCGATAATACTTTTAGCCCTTTGTTTAGACGTGAGATGGGTTGTTCGTTGCGTAGCTTTTAGGGAATGTCCATCCATTGGATAGGGCAGTGGGGCCCAAAAATAATTTGCAGGGGTGTAAAGGAATGCAAATAGGAACCAAAACTTGGCTTAGTAAAAGCTCAACCTAGCTCCCATCCTACTTCATCTCCCAATGAAGAGACACTTGTCTGGGTCAGACCCAAACACTCGATCTGCTGAGACATGAGTTCTGAGACATGCTATTTTAGCATAAATAAGTATAAAAATGAAATGAATTGTTTGTTCCTTTGCTATGTTGTCTCTTGGACTGAACATATTGAATACTGAATCATTTTTTTTATCCAGGTCCTGTCAGGGTAAGTCTTTCCATGTCTGTCAGAAGTTGATGTGTAGCTTTAAAGTTTGCCAGAAGGTAAACGCTATTGGTATGCATGCTCAGATGTGAACAGGATGGCCAGTAATTGTGTTCGTTCTTTCTTCTCTTCCACTCAGGAAACGAGGCATAGAGATGGTCCAGGTAAGTCTGTTTTTAACCCCTTGCCCCTGGTGGCTATTTCAGATATTTGTTGAATGTAGTTCCTTTTCCTTTCGTTTAGGTTTTTAGTTTGTATGCTTGTATGACTTTCTATGGCTGTGTCCAAAATTGCATACTAATCAGTGCCTACTAAATTCGAACAAAAGCGTACTGCTCTGACGTCAATGTAGTGCCTACAACTCAGAGCAGTACGCAAGATTTTGGTCATACCATACATCCGTCAACAAACTTCACAGAACTCCGGCGTCTCTACCGTCTTCTTCTTTGGTATCTATCCACCCAACGGCCTTGTGGGATAGTGCACAGTCCCCTGCACACTGAAGAATTTTACCGGAAGCAGTACGTCCGGGTAACGCTCGCATAACGATTCAGTCGGTTTGAGATTTCGGCCACACTATATACTACGCGTACTGATTTTTGCCTTCTATATTGGGCGTAGTTTGTGATTTCGGATGCAGCCTATGTGTCTCTTCCTACAGTAATCAAATTTCATTTAATATGCCTGGATATAGGCAGTGATTAGAGAATAAGGTTTCATGACCCCCGCAAATGGATGGATTGAGCCTCTGTAGACTGCCAGTCAGTATCTTACTGAGCTGAACCAATAATTGTGATTTTTTCTGTAGAGAGGAAAAACCATTTGATTGGGTAAATCAGGTAGTGACAGTGCAGTGTAGCTCCACCCAGTATGGAGTTCCGGAAGCCTCATTGGGTGTTACAGGCAGATAACTGCCCAGAGACATTTATGAAGCCTGGTTGTTCAATGCTTGGAAGCGAACTGTATCTGAGTGAGTGAACGCACCATAATGAATAGTTGTTTTTCTGCCATTTTCATTCCTCTCATTCCTCTCATGATCTTGTCATCTTTGAATGGAAAAACAACAAAAATATCTGTCCTTCTTGAAAAGCAGGTCAAACTGAGCAACAGATGAAATCAAGGTAGTGACTGTTAAGGTTGAAACACAAGGACTGTTTTGTTTTTTGTTTTTTTTTTTCAAAATCACATTCTCCCCATGGGTAAAGATTACTGGGTGTATTCTTCCCATTTTTGATATATTTAAAATAATGGAAAAATGGTTCTCCTTTGTAGAACCTTATGACTGTTTCATGAATTTTGTCATTACTGAAAGAGTGATGTCTTTCACATCCAGCTTTGGTTTTCGATTATGAAAAAACTCTTGTTTTTAGCCTTTTCCTCAGTTTTCCCAGTCCAATGTTACAGGAAATATAATGGCTGTCATTCTGTGGTCCAATGGGGCGCTCCTGTCATATCCATGTGATCTTATGTCATATCCTATCAGGACAGGGCAGGAGGAGGCCAGTAATGGCCTTAACCAATGAGAGACTGGTTGCTTTTCTGTGCGGTCTAACTGATTTTCTGTGAACTGTGTAGCCGCTGTTTCCCTCCAGATTTGCTGGTTTGCAACACGTCCTTTGCTCCTTTGCTCTGTCCGTGCCTGTAGCAGTACAACATGAGGGCCTGAAGTGTATTCTCATTGTTGTTGAGCCGTTCTCAACTCAACTGCAATGAGTCAATGAGGTCCTGCCATCCTGGTTTGTCTTGGTCGTTCGTCCAATATGGTCGTTTGTTTTGTTACGGTATAAGCATCATGACTCTTGGTGGATCTTGTTTGTCTGCAAATGTGGCATAGCTGAGTGTATGTCTATGTTTATAATTGTGTGTGTGTGTGTATTAAGGGCTTTAAGCACACTAGCCTGCAGGTGTACATGTGCTCCTGATACCTGTGTCACTGTCTACTGAAGGTGAAATGCAGGCTCATCTTCCTCCCTGTATGTGGTTGCCATTCTGGCACAGACCTCTGCCAAAAGAAAACCCTGAAGTGGTTAGAGCCAGAATGGCGACCACATCCACAGGAGGCCTCATCTTCCTCCCTGTATGCGGTCGCCATTCTGGCTCTAACTGCCTCAGGTATTTCTTTTGGCAAAGGTCTGTGCCAAAGCCTTCAGCACAGCTGTATTAAAGCGAAAGACATGGCTCCTGGGTCCGGAGACTCTCCAGAACCACGGCTATTTATCAATGGTTTCCGGCTGTTTTCTGGTTTAATCTGTGCGCCGCACACTCCTCCCCCACCCCTCTGCCCCTCCGCCCTTTTGCCTCCTCCCACTTGTCTTCACTTTTTTTGTGCAGTCACATAACCGTTTCCTAAGCGGCCCCATGCCGTAAATCAGAGGTCTGTCTGTCCGCACCTCCTCACATCGGTGTTTAGATAAAAGCGTCAGAGTGAAGAGAGCGGAGCTCGCACGGCCGTGAATGCGAAGCAGCTCTCCTTTCCCGCGTGGGACCTTGTTTCATTCTTTCTGTCTCCTCTTCTTTCCTTCTTCCTTTGTTACACTGGTGGGGGTTAAAGTCTCAGCCGTTTCTCCGCTCTGAAAGTGGCTCCGCTGGGCCTGCCGAGACAACCACACTTTCCTTGCTCTAATGAGTGCGAGGGTGGGCTCCTGTGTTTCCCTGTTAGAGTGCGTCTAGTGGCGGAGACAACCGGTCTGAGGAACCACTAATGTATGTGAGCTGACAAGCTCAAATCGCCTAAGGATTATTCGTCCTCTTCCTTACTGCCTCAGTTTTTGCTCGCTGGTCATTCCAGCCAAGTTTTACATAAAGCCTTGTGAGACCGTAGTTCAGAGAGATTTTCACCTTACTCTGGGTTTATAGTGACAGTACAATTCTGCTCCTTTTAACGCACATGGAATGTTCCTGGATTAAGCGTAACCTTTCCATTCTATTTCCTCTCTGGTTTGACATTATTTCAAAAAGTCTCACCCTGTGTTTATATGAGAGAAGTGAGCATTGATTGGTGGTGACAAGCCGTTGTTCGCAGACCTGGCTGCTTTGGTTTTTAAAAATTTTTTTTTAAGAATAGTCCATTTATACACCCATGACAGACAAGGGGAGTTTTGTCGATCTCCAGGCCTCTCTGTGGTCTACAGCCGGTGGGTGAAGGGAGGCATTTTTGGAGACTTTTAACATGGCACTTCACGTAAATAAAGCTTTATTTCCTGTGCATTTCATCTTTTGTCCCTCTGCTGGAATGAGTTTTGTTAACAGGGTGGGATCTGTACCTTGTAATGAACCTCAGGAAATAATACAATTCAGGAGCAATGTTTGGTTGGAAATATGCTTATACTTATTAATACTTAATGCTTATACCGCTGGGTTACTGCTTGGTGAGCTTGGCTAAGTTTGTCCTTCCGAAAATACTACAGTTGAATACAGGTGTAGTTATAGTTACTATGGATATGTATTTCCCCAGACTGCCCAGGGTAGCATTAAATTCATGTATTTGGAATGTGTGTGAGAGAGATTGTTCATAGGGATTGAGAAAATGGGATGGCTGCTCAGTATCTCGGTCCTAACATGTGAATTTTATTTCTAACATTGATTCAAACTCTATCAAAGAGTCAGTATTTCTGCTAGCCAGAAAACATGCTAATCAACAATTATGAGAAACCAATACATGTTGATGGAGAATGAATGTTGAATGTAGCAAAGCCCATAAAATGTGGGTTTTCAGGCATAGATAAATTATGTCTTTTTAGAATCCCAGTGGTTAAATTAGGCTTTGTAAGGAGAGGGAGCCATTAGTTACATGCATGCGAGTTAGCGTCCAAGCGCTTGATACGTTTGATGACTTCTGATAATTGATACCACCTATAAAACTCGTTGCTAACATTGGTTCGGGTGTAGGATTCGTCTTAAATGTCTCTCTTTGTAGTCTAGAGAATTACTCGTCAAGATGCATATGGTATTACGTTTACTAGGAGATAAAAAAAAAAAAATACAAGTGTGACATGATGATATGATGTTGAAGGAGGCGGAGCTCAGCTCTGGCAGGGTGCGATTTGGACGTGAGGAGGCGGAGCTCAGCCCAGGTGGGCTCCAGCCAAATTTAACCCCTGGCTGTGGTCATGGTGAAGGCCATGGCAGGCTGTGATGTTGTGGATGAGAGAGCGGCCGGTTTAACGAGGGTTCACTGTACTGGCACTTTCCAAAGGGCTTGCTGTTGGAAGCGCTGCACGTTATTGAAATGCGCTTTTCACTCTCTGCTTCAAATGAACCAAATCTTGTGGTGGTTTAGGCTTCATCCTAACCCTTCAATACAACTTCATATACTTAACGAAACAACCTGAAAAACATGCCTTATATGTTGCAAGTTTTGCATGTTGGAACTTTTCTTTAAAAAAAAAAAAAAAAATTCTGATATGTTTTTGTACATTTACCTGTCACAATCACCTCTAGCCCGAAGGGTTTTTTCCTCACTTAACCTAGATAGTCCCCATTCTTCAAATTATTTTCTACATGACTGTGATGGCTTCTTTTTCCCTTGAGGTAGTGTCGACCTGCTCTAAAACCACTCCTGCAGCTTTATGATTCATTATGTTTTAAAAGACAAAACTAAAGCCTAAAATGAAACCGTCGCTACCATTCGTTACCGCAAGATGTGACCGTCCGCATTAGCATTTGCATACTTCACACAGCAGAATTAATTGCTTAACGAATTCATTTTCGCATATCCCAATTTGGGACTGAGCACCTAAGAGAAACATCTTTTTTATTTATTTATTTTTTTTAAAAGGCATCAAGGTTTTTGTTCTCTTATTTTTGCTGCATTTTTGCTAGTTTATTTCGCAGGAATGTGAAACTGCTCTGGTTTGAGGAGTGCAGTGGATGGGGTCGCACAGTTTTTTGGTGAAATCTTACAGCTCAAGAAGTTTGTAGCTTGTTTTCCACAGAGGTTGGCCAGGCTAAACCTGCCAAGAGATGTCAAATGTTTTTCTCTGTCTGGATCATAATATCTATGAATATTTTGGAAGTACTATGATGACTACATAGTGATACAGCACTGGGGATTTGGCAACAAGCATTGTACATTACAGTACAGTCATTTAGCTGATGCTTTTATCCAAAGCGACTTACAGTTGATTATGCTAACCAAGGGACAAATCCCCCCTGGTAGCAATGTGGGGTTGGGGTGTGGGGTCAAGTGCTCTTGCTGTGGCTAGACAGGGGCTCAAGCCACCAACCCCAGGGGTCCCGGTCATGCACCTTAGCCACTACACTACAGGCTAGGCCCCTGTTATCCTTTGTGGTCGGCCCCATAACTTCATACAGTGCACAGAAACAGGACTTGCATGCGCTAACCAGGTAGGCCCAATTAGCTGAATTAGCTTCTGTTATCAGCATTGCTCTTTAAATCTCAAAAGTCATCGCAGGTTTGGCTGGTTATAGCCTCCCACAACAACCCCCAAGGTTTGCTCAGCATATGTGAACGCAGGGTTTCGTCTGAGACAGTCAGCGCGGATGGTGGTTTTCTCCATCAGGGCTGGGGTTGGGTTCGGGCACACTGTCTGTCATCGATAAGACACGTTAGATCATCAATATTTTAAGGTGATCATCGCCATTAGCGCATGCAACCAGGAGAGACCAAGAGGACGTCCGGGTGGTTACCATGCCAACAGCATTACCCGATATGCGCTGCAAACCCAGGTGCTGAGGGGGGGAGAGCGTTGTAGCCCGAGAGGGAAACTGTGCTATGTAACGTTTTCAATCCTGTGGTAAGCATGGTGTTCTGCACCCCTGGGGTCTCTGCTTTTAGTAATGAGCCCAGATACACGCGTTAGTCAGAGCAAAAGTCACTTTTGCCTAATATCTGGCTATGACCTCCATTAGCCTTGCTGCCATAACTCCACCGTAAATAACACTGCACAGCCCACCCCACCGCCCGTTCCTTCTGTCACTTAAAGTACACAAATGAAGCGATGGAAGTCTTTCTCATGTATTTTACGTTTGGCAGCACATTAGTGCGCTGTTGTTGTCTAATTTGCTATCTTCGGATCTCTCTCCATCTTCTAGAAATGTCAGAAAAGCACTTGTCGGTGGTTTATATCTCATCCTGCCCAATTATGCGCTGTTGTAAACGTGCTATCGGGCTAGGCTATGCGGCTTCAATCTTCGGATGTTTTCACTGTTTTTTTGCTGTCTTCAGTGTTCCTACTTTATGTATTCTCTACAGCATCCTAGACACTAGGTTTAATTGTATGTGCATTTGCAATCTCTTCTTGTAAAGTGTTTAGTAGGTCAAAAATTTTGTGTTTGAAGGAAAAAAGTATTTCACCATACTTTTTTTTTTTTATCATGTTTCAGTGTTTAAACTTATTTCTGTCTAAACTGTCACTTTTTTAACTTTGTAAAGTTGGATTTATGTATTTGTCTTAGAAACCTCATTTATTGTTATTTCATTTTTGAAACTTATATAAATGTGAGTGATTAGATTTACACAACTTCTCATTCACACTTTGGCATATCTTGGTGCTTTAATGAAGCATCATGACACCAAAATGAATACCGCTTCAATAAACTGCCGATCACTGGCTTGTTTTAGCCAATCTGATAGTTTTGCTCTGTACACAAATAGAATGATTTGTTAGCTGGTAACTCCACACATTTTTTTCAGTGTTCTGATTCTTAATTTTATCATCACCGGTGTTCCTATATTCCTGTATATTATTCAATGCAAAAGGTAAAATGTTGGTGGATTTGGCTCAGCTAAAATTAGTTGTGTTCATGCATTCATATATGTATGATACAAAAAACATTCAGTTACATGCACTGTATTGCACAGAAAGGAGTTTCACGGGTTCTTTTTGTATTGGCTGTCCTTATATGATGTCGTAAGTGTACATTCTGGAACTTAATAAGAGCCTTCGTAAGGATGTTGTGGTGAGGAATGACCTTTCAATAAATCTTATGAGAGCTCTGTGACATTTTGATCTGTGGTAACGGAGTGAGATGACGGCTTATGTAATTTAACATACAAGGGGGTCACACATTTCCATTCCACAATGTTTTCATAGATTATTCAATGCCGTGTCAGCCAGAACTCCTACCAGCCACCCACTATCTCAGCTCCCATATTCGGCATCCCTAAACCCTCAAACCCACCCCCATCAGTTGCTAGAACTCTGTGTCCAACCCCTAGCCCCAACTGTTATTGTTCAGTAGCGCGGTGGAAATGTTCGTTCAGTACGTTGAACGTGTATGATCCACTACAGTCCCTGGAGATGAACCGTGGAGGCTCATGGGTAATCTACAATGTCCGAAAGGGGTAAAGTAATATTTATATCCCTGTGATCTATTGTTATGATGCTGTTTTTATTATGTTGATACAGTTTATTTTTATACTACGACTGTATTTATTGACTCGCTAGGCTGGCGTCCTTATCCAGAGTGGTTTAAACAGCTAACATGATACACTGTGTCCATTAATTCAGCTGGGTGTTTACCTAAGCCTGTTTTGGTTCACTACCTTCCTCATGGGATAAAACAGTTTTCTCGCCACCTGGGAATTCTACTTTCGCACTACCTCGAAACTTCCGGTAACAAATCCAGAACCCTGACACTGCCCTCGACCCCAGCGTGGCAGTTACATAAAGCCTTATATAACAGGTTAGCCTTGTTTCTGTCATTAGCGCTGCCTTTTTTTCTGACTCCGCCCACAGTGCAGTTTTTTTTTTTTTTTTTTTTTTTTTTATTACTTGTGAGCTGGCCAAGCTGTGAACACATGTGCCAGACTGCATCAGACGTGATCTGTTTTTCGGGGCCTGGAAGCCACCTCCATAACGGCCCGATTCAGACAGTAGTGATTCGCAGGTGTTGATGGGTAATGAAAAAAGACAACAAACTGCTTTAGAAAATTATTCTCATTCTCTTATAGCTGCGCAGTTCCACTTACGACTGCACCTCTGACAGCCTGCGTGTTTCATGTAAGCGACATCCATGGGACTGCGGCAAGCCAATCAGTGAGTGTGTCTCGCTGCGGTCTGTAAAGGTGTGAGAGAATTGGGGGGTGGGGGGGAAGGTGAGGGCTGATGGGTATGACAGTTTAGGAACTGGTTCTCAAAGGGCTTGCCTGCTTTACCCATGGTGCACCATGTCTCGTAGTTTGTGTGTATCTACATCTTGTCCTGCCGTTTGCCTTCAGAGTGGATACGATTGATTTGGAGAAACAACGCTCGTGTTCTGGAGCTGGCCTGGTTTATCGTTCAGAAGAGCACTGCTTCTGCCAGGCTCACAGTGGAGGTACAATCTTGGCGTAAGCGGCACGTCGCCCCGCGACGTGTCGCGAACGGGTTCCCGTGGAGCCGGGGCATCTCATTTACTCCGAATCTCGCTGACAGCCCCATTATCAGCCATCTGTGTAGCGCTGCCCATCGAGCCGTTATCCTGCCGCAAACCCTCTCTGCAGCATACCGCGCCATTTCTCCCTTCTGTCAGCTCCTCACGATGGCCGCGCTCAGAGACGGATCTCTTTCTCTGTGCGTGCTGTCTGTGTCCGTGGGTGTGTGCATGGTGTACGTTTGTGTGAGAGAACGTGTGAGTGTAGTAATATGTAATATGTAGGACATTTCATTCCCAGGGAGTAAATATGTAGATGAAGGACAATTGACCTTTGACCCCCCCCCCCCCTCCCCCTCCTTTCCTTCTTGTTCCCCCAGCTGGACCTCAGCCAGCCCCTGGAGGAACAGGGCCCCCTGGATATCATCGTCCACAAGCTGACCGACCTCATCCTGGAGGCGGACCAGAACGACACGCAGGCCCTGCTGCTGGTGCAGCGCGTGCAGGTGACTGTCGCGACCCTGAAAAACACACAATCGCGCGTGCTTGTCATAGTCTCCCCGGATGCTTAACGGTGCCTTCGCAAGAATCAGCCGCCTACCTATGTTTACATTCCTCAGGAGTTCCTGGCTGTAAATAGACGCTCTGGACTGGAGTCTTGCCCGCACAAGGCTGTAAGCGTTCAGAAGCAATAACTGACTGTTGGTTTATAAGCAAAGAACTTCCCCGAAGTTGGATGACATTATGTTATTGAGGCCAGCCATTACCAGGCGCCCTGAACTACTAGGGTAGTTACCGGTCCTGTATTAAGCAGGACATAACTATTTTGATAGAAAAACATCAGTAAATAGATTTAAACGCTCCTCACCGAAATTAACAACTACACTCAATATCATTGGCATGCGTCGCCTCCACTGCAAAAATATGCTCAGTGAGTATGCGGTATCTCACAGAGGGCTACGCTGGAACTCCAGCTCATTGGAGGATGAGGAGCTTAAATTCAGGGGCGGGGACATGGAAAGACGGTTTTCGTTGTGACGTAGGTACTGTCTAAGAACCAGGACTACAGCGAAAGAGGAATCTCCCCTAAGTAAAGAGTCGTAATTAAAAATCTGGAGTTCTGGGGCTGTAGTGATGGCGGTATGCCTCTGTCTAAACCACGCTACGCCTGGGAGGAATCCGTCTCCGCAAATGTTGACATGAAGGTAATTTGGCTGGGTTCCCTGGGCAGAAGATGGCTAGCTAAATTGATGTTGGCCCCCAAATAGCATAGCATCATCCAGACCGATATGTCTGCAGTGTCCATGGCAACAGAGGGTCGAGAAAGGGAAGGAAACATGCCGCCACAAAGCAGATTTTCATTCCCAGGGAGTAAAATCCACAATTCACACAGCTCACGTGTCGTTTTTGCTGGTTGCTTTAGATGCAAGAGACCCTCGGGGTTCAGACAGATAACAGCTTGAAAATGAGAGAGAAAAAATGTGTGAAATGTTAAAATGAGCACAACATGTGGGGTGGCTTTAGTGTAGATTGCTTGAATCAACTGAAATGAGCATGTTTGGGTACATTACTGAAATAAGACTTTTTCCCTCAATATGTTAACCACATATTCATAATTTAACTTCAGTTTCACATATTTCACGTGATCAGTTTCACTGTTATTTTGTTTGTCTGTGTTTCCGTCTACCTGTTGAAGGTATTTATGTGTGTTTTGCTTGTGTCCCTGGCTCTCTGCATCTCTCACATTCGTTAACAGATTAGCTGTCTCATGCAGCTTTTCAACAGTAGCAATGGGCAAATTGAATTGAAATTCTTAGATAAGATAACTATTCACACTCTTAAGTATTATGATCAGTCACTTTTATATATGGGAAAGAAATATTGTTAAAAAAAAATAGTGTTTTCATTTCATTTGACTGTTAGAAGCAACAGAATACCTGTTTAATTTAGAATCACAAAGTTAATCTGTGTCACAAAAAGCAAGCGAGAAATATTACTGCATCACAGCACTTTATGAAAAATAATATTGTGATTGTCAAACATATCTATTTGTTCCGTCAGAGTTACGAATTCCCATTCAGACTGCAAAATCTGAGTCGCTTATGTTTCATTCATAGGATATCCGGCTCCATTGTCTGGAAGTTTATCAAGCCACATAAATGATGGCTTCCTTTGGATGTGTGAATGGACTTGGTGACGTACACTAATGGCAAAAACGTGGGTTATTCCTTCTAAGCTGCCATAAGCAGTTATAAACTGTGCAGGATGCGTTTATGTGCTTATGTATTCGCCCCATTATGAGACTGTTAATAGAATCTGTGCACACACTCAAAAGGCTCCAGCATGTTGCCGGGAGACGGTGTTTTATCCTATTTGTTTGTGTAAATGGATATAATTAGTTTAGAAGCGGGAAGTCGTTACTCCGGAAACCGTTGAGATTTTCCTTCTCTCCTCCCGTGCCGTCTGACTCAAACAGCCGTGAAGGAACACACATCTGTATTTTTATGTATTTTTTTTTTTTTTACTTGTTGTTCATCTCCTGCCTGCTTCTGGTATATATAACATCTCTTGGGGGGATTTATGGTTCTGATGTGTTGAGCGTAGCCTCGCTAAATGTAGATATAAACAGTTTTCTGTAGCAGCTCCAGAAGTCAACGGGAACCATACCAAAGAAATGCCACAAAGTCAATGCATGTTTTCCAGATGTCCATCTGAGATGGGAAGCAAGACTGTGCTGAAAGGGTTTTGGCTTTGACGTTTAGGGTTAGGTTTAGCTCTGATGTGCATTAAATGCTGTGCTGTTTCTGACCCCATAGGGGTACAGGTTGAAATCCAAAACTTTTTGAATGCCGACATGATGCCACAAGTGAACAATTCATCACCTGAAAAATTTCTGACCCCATAGGGGGTACAGGTTGAAATCCGAAACTATTTGAGCGCTGACATGACGCCACAAGTGAAAAATTCCACACCTTGCGCCCTTTTGAGATACAACTGGTAGGTCAGAACGGAATTTTATTACATGTTGAGTGAATTCTGCATGCAATCTGTAATCCAAAATACTTGGTCCCAGGCATTTCAGGAGGCGGATACTCTAACTGTATTTGAGCGGGGCTTGTTTCGAGGACTACATTGGAGTGCCTATGCGATCCCAGCCATCATGTCGATTGAAAAAATCCCTGTATACATTCCGAGAAAAAAAAAGATCCTGGTGGTCAACTGAACATATGGACATATGTTGAGGAATTTCTTGCATGCAAATATTCCAAAATCCAACGACTTTCCCAGGCATTGTATTTCACATATGGGATACTCAAAAAACACCTATGCGACTTACAACCATCCATACATACGACCGAAAAAATACTGTATACATTTTTAAAAGTAAAGAAAAAATGTATGTATATATAAAAATTACACTTGACCGTATGTCCGCCAGTACTAACGGTTGCATGCGCATGATAGTAACGATTACCTGGCATTGTATCTTCTACATGCTACATGTGTATTTCTACATGCCATGCTAACATGTGTCCGACTTGCGTCCTTTTTGAGATACAACTGGTAGGTCAGAACGGAACTTGGACATATGTTGAGGAATTTCTGTGCATGCAAATATTCCAAAATCCAAAACACTTCTGGTCCCAGGCATTTTGGATCTTTTGTTGCTACTTGTTTCAGGACTGCCATTGAGGCTCATCCCGAGACGTGTGGACCCTCTCCTGCCATTCGGACCGCTGGCCGGTCCTGCAAATATTCCAAAATCCACTTCTGGTCCCAGGCATTTCAGGTCACATTTCAGGACTACATCTTGTTTCAGGACTACATTGAGGCTCATCCCGAGACCGTCGTATTGGACCCTCTCCCTGCCATTCGGACCCTGCTGGATCGCTGCCGGTCCTACCAGCTGATCCACAGGATAGAGAGCTGCATGCAAGGTTCGTAGACCCAATTTTCCTCCCTACCTACAATCCCTCCTGCTGTCCATTTGCTGCGGACTGCATCTTGTGTTGCTTAGGCGTTATTATGATTCTGCTCTCCCTGATTCCTTTCCATCGGCTGGTAGTCTCATGTGAGGTTTATACCTAGGGGTGAAAGTAGTTTTAAATTCTTGCCAGTAGTATTTGCCGGTACATGGATGCACATGCGCACTCACGTACTGCTGAGTGAAATCTCCGGTCGTATTCTTTTAGTGGTACGCAGTACCGGACCGTACTGGCTTACTTTCACCCCTGTTTATACCTCTCCTCTGTGCAACATAACCAGTATTTACCAATATCATCCAACAAACCACATCAACGCATTAAAGACAGCTTCATATATGCTTCACATTTCCACAAACTTCTCTCTAGCAATTTGAGCAGTGGTCTAAGCTAGCATCTCCATAGAGTGGTTGTCACTGCAATAGGCAAAAGGGCAAGAGAGTCTTGACATCTTTGTTCCGAGGCCTACAACCAGCCAGGGACCCTGGGAAATTCCCGAAAGCAGCGGCGTCTGGCCGCCCTGCTTTTCATTCCCTTTGTCACCCTGGATACGTACCATGAGTCGAGCTTTGTTAGCTGGATTTTCACCAGGGGAAATCTGAGGCTTATGGGGTTTAAAATGACGCTTCGGAAAACTGCAGAGCGCAGTGTCTCTTCTCTCGGCATCCGACATGCGTCATTCACCGACCGGGCCTGGATCAGCACGGAATAGACCTGTAGACGCAGACATTTTTTAAAGTATGCGTACACTGTAGCATTTCAGTTGTGTTGGGTCACAGAGCGTCCTATTAGCACGCGATGTGTCGCGACAGATTCCTCTCTTCAAATCGGATTAAAAGCCACTCAACAGTTCCGCATGGAAATACACAAAAACCAGGGTTTTGCCCGCTATTTCAGAATTCATTCATTTGTTTTTTTAACGTATTCATAGTTTAATGTTGTAGATGCTGCAGGAGGAACATTGTGACACTTTGAGGATCTGTTCGGTACATTCCACTACAGTTAATATTCAAATGGCTCCCTTTTTTATCAGCGTATAGAAAAAGACGGAGTACATATCATTTTCCAAGGTCACACCCACCCACATGGAAAACTATTAATAATAATAATAAAAATAATGATTTTTATTTTCTCAAACCCAAAGCACTACAATCCTAAAATCAAGATCCGCAGAACATAAACACTTGGCCACACAGTATAAACAGTTACATGCAAACAGAACATGGTACATGTACAGGGATGGCAAGGCAAGAGCCAGGCTTACAAAACATCAAAGGTAAATCATACATGCATACGAGAATAAAACAATAACAGGCATAATCATAGCAGGGCAGCGAGCAGATAAGCCAGACAAAGGGTTAGGGTGCAAGCAGCAAAATAAACAGACACCAAGCCAAGCACATGCAGTCAGGCCAATGGTTTGTTTGGTTTTCTAGCTTGTTGATATCTTCCCAGGAGATTCAGTTAGGTAAGAGAAGATTTCCGGGCAGGTTCCTTCAGGCCATTTAATTTGGTCACTCTCCGAAGATGCTAGCAAATAACTGGGAAAACCAGTTCTGAGCATCTTCAGCAAGTAAATATGGAAGGTTCTCGCTCACTGTGTCCTGCTAGATAACCAGTCCAGCTGGCTAGTTTAACCAAAGGCCAAAGCTTGTAATGGAGGTATGCTTCCAGAGAATTTTTACGGAAACAGGAAGCAAGTATTTGTTTACCATATAAGGCACGTGAGAAGCACAATTCAAAAAGCAGACATGCTTAAAAGGTTAATATAGATCAAGGATAAATATGATGGATTTAGAATGTAAGACAATGGCAGATACCGTTTGTTTTTTTTTTCCCGTAGTTGTCGTGCGCGTGACGTTTCGCTAACGTATCCGGATTTGCCATCTGTCCCTCTGGTAATTTGTTCATCTGGTTTTCCTAAATAGAGGAACGACTGTATACAAGAGCTGATGAAAGCAGCAGTGAGTGGCTGGTTTTGGCTCCAGAGAGAGATTATTTTGTTTAAAATACTGAGAGGGTGAGTGTTCTTCACGTTTCTCTCCAGGCAACCAGACACACAGATGTCAACAGCAACAGACACAAGGAGAATTCAGTCAAAGTCGTGCAGCATTAGCCGACTAGAAAGGTTTAGCTTTTTTGAATTTTAATTAGTCTGAAAAGATAAACAGTATTGGCGTATGTTTCAAATGAATACTTGTATTCGTAGAACAGGTTTGTTTCATAATGATTCACCTTGTACAATCCCATCATTATGCTGAAAATTATTTAGTGGAACTTTTTTTTATTTTGGACTTTTCTTGGAAAGCTACAACTCAAGCTGCTTAACAGCATAAGCGAGTACTTGCTTTCTCTTTTTAACTCTGCAGGGATTACTTTATGGTCGTTTTGGTTCTACGCTTTTTATCCATTCATTGAAAGGGGAAAATCCAAATGTCCTCGGACTTAGCACTGCTGCATGGATTGTCAGAATTAAAAAGCCACTAAGTATTAGTATTTATTCTCTTTTTGACCCTGTCAATGTGGGCCAAAACCCACTGTCCAGTCACCAAGAGTTAAATTAAATTGACATATCTGTGACTCTGTTGGCACTTTACTCACAGTTAAGCCACTTTCCCATCAGAGAAATGCTGGCATTGCTCATCTGATCCCAGTTTACACAGTGACCAATGCCGTCAAAATGCTGTACAAGTATAAATGGCATTGCCAAGGGCATGCCACCTCACTTTACTAAAACCGTAACTGGGCCTGATGGTTTGCAGTAACGATTGGCTCTCACAAACTGGTTTAAAGACTGTCAGCTACTGTGGATCTTTAAGCGCGCGTGTGTGTGTGTGTGTGTGTGCACGTGGGTGTGTGTGTGTGCACGTGGGTCTGTGTGTGTGTGTTTGTGTACGGGTGTGTGTGTGTGTTCTGCGTGTGTGTGTGTGTGTGTGTGTACATGCGTGTGTTTGCACGTGTGCATGTGTGTGTGCGTGGATGTACGTGCACATGTGGGTGTGCGTGTATATGTATATGTGTGTGTGTTTATATATGCCTGTACATGTGTGTAATCCTATTCCCTATGTTTATAAGAAATCCCCCATTACATTATTATTTATGGCAGCAAGAGTCTTTAAATGGCCAAATCTCAGTTCCTGGCCATTGTGTAATCACTCGTGAAAAGAAAGATGACCATAAATAAAGGAAGAATTTCTGGAACTGAAACGTAATCATTTTAATTGGTTTATATAAATGGTCTTTAGATATGATAAACGCAAGGTTGTCCCTCAGCCATTGAAACATTTAAACACTGACTTTCCAACGTCAACAACCAGCTCGGCATGGGCTTGAGGGTTTTTAAACGGTCTCTCTGGATACAAATGTTTGTGTATATTAAGTTACTTGTTGGTATATTTAGCTACTTGAGAAGTCCCATTCTTTGGGTGTGTATCTGACTACATATGAAAATATAAAAATAACAGAAACACCAAATGATATGTGAATAACAAATAAAGAGCCATCCTGCCCACTTCCCTCAGTAAGACTCCAGCCATTTCTGGAATGCTATTATACAAGTTGAGGACAGTTTTTAGCAGTGTATTGCGCCGTTTTTTTTAGTAAAAGCTTCTGGTATTTTGACAGGTAAGGAGCTGGAATCGTACTCTTCGCTGTACATTCTAGATTTTCCACCGAGGTCCAGCTTCATTTCGATCTGCCGATTGAGGAAGCCATTTAAGGCGTTTGACTTCATTCACGTGTTCGTTTACCCCCTTTCGAATCTGTATGTGGTCTCGTCGTCTTGGAATTCGGGAACATCTTGAGGAAACGATGTTTCGCTCGTAATGAGAAGTAACGGTGTTTCGGTTTCTGTTGAGAGCGGGTCACTGGGACATCGACTCAGTTCTATGGTCAGTTTTGAGGCCGTCGTTTTGGAGTTTTGCCACAGCTACATGGTTGATTGTATTTATCCCTGGCACTGAGCAACAGCTTGCAGATACCGTTCCGCATTTCCTCACACAATTTGCCATATGCTGCCATGGTTTGTGATGCTGTTACCTTTAAATTCAGTCGGTCCTTTGATTGAGGCACATGCAATTCAGACACCAACTGTTTTACATCTCTCAAAATATGTTAGAACTGTCATTTTGATTCACAAATTCAAATATTAATGCACTGAATGAAAATGACATAACAGAAAATTACTGGTGATTAGTGTTGCCATTCATTTGACACATATATGTAAATATGTTTAATCATTTATTTAATATGAACGTTTTTATGTGGTCATTCCATTATTTTGTCTTGCACGTGTGTGTGTGCATGCTTGCATGCATGTGCTTGTGAGAATAAGATATTCAAGTGTAGGCTAAGTATCCATTAACACAAAATTGATTGTGTTATATTGTTATCCTTCATGTACTGTTTGTTCTAGGTAATTATTGCCAGTAGTAAATGGAATTCTTTGTTACGATTAATTCCAAAACCCAATATCCTGACACACTTTGTTTCGTACTTGGAGACCTCACTCACTGATCTGTCTGATTCTCAACTGTGATTGAAGATGATTCACTTTTCATCGAAATAGAAACGTAATCCGCTTAAAGGATAGGGAGAATTGAGGATTTATGCCCTGGGTGGACAGACCTGCTCCAGTTTAATCTAAAGAAACTCCTGTTCCTTGAACTGTAACAAAAACAAGTAGATTTATTCACAGGAAACGAATAGGCGGGGTACAGAAGGGTCCACACAAGACTGGCAGAATATTTCAGGGTGTATAAGAATCGCAGGCAGAGCTTAGTGACCTTTGGCACATACCCTGGGGGTCTCATGGGAAGTGTAGTATTGAGCAGACCATAGCAAAATATAATTAATCTGCCTTTTTCCCATAAGAGTCCTTTGGTTAGTGGGGGTTCAATGATTCTAATAAAACACCTTTACAATGATATACATAAATATTATGATTATGGGCAGTTTTGGGCATTAAAAGCTTGGACTTTTTAATGAAGTCCTTGCCGTGTTACTGGACACCGCTTGGCAGGTTGCCAGACAAGGCAAGTGTATTCCCCTGCTGTTTCGGTTCTGTCAGTTTCTTAAATAAAAGCATGAAACCGCAATTTGGTGGTAGCAGAGGTATATTGTTTGTAAGAGAAGACAGTTGGTGGTTCAAGTCTAAGTGGCCCCACCATAAGATCAGTGCAGCTGTTGGGCCCTTAACCCCATGTTGCTCTCAGGGCGGACTGGCCCCTAGGTTACTATAATACATCTGCATGTCGCTTTGGATAGAAGCGTCAGCTAAATAACTGTAATGTAATGAGTTATTGCACTTTTGGCCCAAAGAATGTTTTTGTTTAAGGCTATATAGCCATTACATTACAGTCATTTAGCAGACACTTTTATCCAAGGCAACTTACAGTTCATAATGACAACCAAGGGCCAATCCCCCGGGAGCAATGTGGGGTTAAGGGCCTTGATCAAGGGCCCAACAGCAATGGTGTTCTTGCTGTGGCTGGACTGGGGCTTGAACCACCAACCTCAGGGATCCCAGTCATGTACCTTAACCACTAGACTATTACTTTCATCTCATAAATAGTTCTGGATGAGAGAATAAGCTAAATGACTGTGATGTACAGCTTGCGCTTTGCTCGAGGCATATTAGAATGTATTGTCCGTAATTCTTGTTTTTAGGTACCATGTCAATTGCCCATGTGAGTTTGCTATATAGGACACAATTCAGTTAGGCTCCAGGCATTCCCAATATAAAACATTTCATCTAAAAAAATGCAGTGGTTTTCTCCTTATAGATAAGTTCTGTGTAAACCTGAAGGATCTAAGGAATTCTCCCTCCCTCCCTTTCTCTCTGCAGATGACAGGATTTGCTCCCCTCCCTTCATGGTCCTGAACAGCGAATACGGACCAGATACCCTGAGGCAGATCGAGAAGCACGGAATCACCTTCCCCTTCAGTGAGTCCCGCGTGCCGCTAACGAAAAAGACCGACCCCACATCAGCGCTGTCCTTTAACACAGACCGATCAGGGTGAGGGTTGAGGCGGGGAGAGACTGATTTCAGATCAGTGGTGTGCTCACATGTATTTTCTTTTTTTTTGTCTTCATCTCTCTCCGCAGTTTGCAAAACGCGCGTAGCACACGGCACCAACTCCCATGAGGTAAGCTTGAAAACTGAGAGATGAGATGGTTTGTGTTGAGGGAGGCGGATGTGCGCCAGGCGATGGGGTATGGCGGCTGATTATTAATTCCGTTCTTTTAGGACGTGGCTAAAACCTGCAGCTGCTGTTGTGTAGGAACCAACAGGAAGTTATCAAAGAGAACGACCGGAAATAAGACTAACCCACCTAGCAGCCTGCCTCAGCCTTGACAGAGCTTTAGCTGCAGTGTTCCCTGGTTCAGACACTTAAAAATTTTGAAAGTAACTTTTTCAAATTTGGGATATTGTAAGAAAAACCTGCATCCCCTACCTCCAGACTTATACCCGTCCCCTCTCCACTCGTATTCGCACAGTATATTCAAGACCATGGACATATCTATCAGTGTCTCTCCCCCTAGGCCCCCTGTGACACATCTCTTAAACTAGGACTGCCTTAAAGACTGAGTAGCATTAGCGGTAGAAACGCTGAAGGATTCACGATCTGTCTTTCGTCCGACTTCTGTGTGACTCGCACAGAAACCCCTCACGTGAAGTACGGTCCCTTCTGTTGGGTCGCTATAGCGACAGCGTGTTAATGTTTCACCTTTGAAAACAGGCTCGGCCCCCGCTCCCTGTTAACGTCTCAGGACCCTACTCGGGGAAAACGGCGATCGATACTATGCCTTGCGGAGGCTCGTATCAGCGCGGCCGACCTTTGACGTTCGCTGTATTTTCAAGATAAATATGTCACCAATGAATGTTCCTCTGGCGAAAATGAGTCTTAGAGATTGTGAGGGTATCGGGTTTCTTCCTCTTCTCTGTTTACACTGTGTGCTTGCCTTGCAAACACCTCCACATACCTGTAGGCTGGCGGGGACGGTGGGCGGGGATGGTTACTGTATTTAAAAGACAAAGACTGGGCCTGTGACAGAGACTTAAAAACCCCAGGGTAGGCTTTTGTTTGGACATGCCAAGTCTTTACCTGTCAACACATTAAGCACCCGTCACTGAGTTCATCCAAGTTTCATGTGACAAATACCGTTGTTTGTTTTAAGTTTTCAACCATTTCACTCTGACCTTTACGGTGCATGTCGAACCAATAAAACAAAAAAATAAAATGACGCCTGTTTAAACCATAAGACCTGTGGTTTGGACTATAACCAAACACTCTTTTCGTGCACTGCAGCTATGCAGGAGACTCTAGTAAAGTAAGAAGAACAATGAATCACTGAGAAACTCCCTAGTTCCAGCCAGACCTCCACTGAACGGTTGATAATTGTGAGATACCTGCACAGGGAAGGTTTCTCATCTCTCAAAACCCATGAGACTGGCATGGTTGTAGCCCCATTGGTCATTGTAGCTGCAGGTTACAATGGCCTCTGCTGTAAGGAGCGGCCTCACATATCTGATAGCTTGAGAGAGCTGTGTCAGTATTACGGTACTGTACTGCTTTTTGTTTTCATCAGCCCTGTGGTTTGGGTGATTGGACTGACTGATGTAGGAACAGATTGGCAGATGAAGAAATAAATCAAGGTTGGAGGATGGGTGGATGGAGAAATAGGCTAGGGATGCACCGATTGTGAAATTCTGGGCCAACACTGATATTGGTGTTTAAAGTTACTATTTGGCCAATAGCCGATGGTGTTTTTTTTGTTTATTTTGTTTTAGTTGTTATTTATTCCCCCTTTTGTGCCAGAGAAACAAAGAAATCTTCATTATACAAAATACCTGAACTGTTTTAAGGTCTTTCATCACACTATCTTTGAATGAGCACAAATTCAATCGTACAAATTTATGAAATTACGTTTAATATACAGATAAACTTTGCCCACTGCCTTTGGTGAATGTCATCTTATTTGCCGATAGGCCGATGGCAGTCAACAAGGCGAATATTGGCCGATACCGATGTACGGCCGATACATCGGCACATCCCTGGAATAGATTAATGTACAGAAGAACAGGATCATGGGATACAGGTGGTTTGTGGGTGGGTAATGGATACAGGGTTGTGTCGCGTTGGTTCTGATCGACCCTGCACCCCACCCAGATGGCGCTGATCTTCAGCGAGGAGGACCTGAAGGACATCGAGCCTCCGTGCGTGATCCAGAGCTTCATCAACCACAATGCCGTGCTGTACAAGGTGTTCGTGGTGGGAGAGTTCTACACCGTGGTGGAGCGACCCTCGCTCCGGAACTTTCCTTCCGGACCTGCAGGTGAGGCCCCAGGGGCTCCTGTCCTCTCTCAGCCCCGCCCCCAATCAATCGAATCAATGAGAAGTTGCGAGACCGTAACAAACCATCTTGGTGAAGACTAGATCGGGGAGATAAGGAACCTCCTCCCTCTTTTGCAATCAGCAGTTCTCTCTCTCTCTCTCCCTTTTTTTCCCCCTATCTTTCTCTGACTCACCAGTAAGAGTCTCAAAGTCCAGTCCCACCCCTATGAAGAACTAGAATGTGTGCGCGCATGTGTAACGTAGCATGTGCTAATCGTCCCCTTTCACGCTGTCATTTGAACCAGCGTTTGCTCGACCCTGTGGCACCTGCCATGCCCCATGAAGCTGGCGGCAAACGGTGTGTTTTTGTGAACTGGCAGACGACCATCGCCAGGGGCGACGAAGGCTCCCGGCCCGGAAATGGCAGCGCACGCACGTAACGAGGATGCAGAGAGGGAGCGAACACCCTTTGAATCGGTTATGAAAGAGCTTTGAATCCGGTTGAGATAACAAATAGTGCAGCCGTGCTGTCTGACGTTGGGAGGGTTTGGGGTCACACCCAGCTCGGTGATGTCATAATCGAACGGGACAGGCCCGCCCACGCAGTTCAGCTTTGGTGTCGCTATACCTCCACACCCCTCACCACCCATTCCTTATCTGAACAGTTCAACCATCGTGCACCCTGACTAATCTGTTTGTCGGTAGGGAGTGAGGCTGTCGTATCTTTATAGCGCCCCACACCCTCACCTCCCCACCCGCCTTCCCAGAGTTCTGCGCTCACCTATATCAGTGCATGATTCTGTGATGCATAGCGAAGCACCATAAATATAAGGTCATTGAATCGTTTTCATTTTTTGGCAGGGGGGTTCTGTTCTTCTTACAAAGGTGCTTGTCCTGATGCTAGGAAACCCTCACGCGGTTTTTTTTTTCTGGCAAGTAGGACTCTGATTGGTTTATATATGCCATGTGATGTTAACAGTGATGTTACCAGTCATTTACACAGAAGGGCCTATGTGGATTTGGATTTTTTCAGCCCTGCACTAAAACACCTTAAATTTAACGAATGAAGGACTTAATTGAATACCGTAACTAGCTGATTTGTTGAATCCAGTGTTTTTTGTTGTTGGTGTGGAACATACTTTTGCTGGGATGGAAATAAACTCTGCCTGTCATTTCTGACAATTAGATAACCGTGGCTTGATGATTGCTAAAGCCTTGAAAAATTGCTTGTTCAAGCCTGTCAAACAATTCCTCAGAAGCGTTAGAAACGTTCTGTCCCTGAGGTAGGACGTGTGAGAGGTGCTTTGAGATGATTAGCTTGCTAGCGCCCCCAGTGGCTAGTGAGAGGCTTTTGTTTTTACCACACGAAAAAATGGAATAAAGTATTTTAACGGTAAGCCAACATGATCTGAATTTCCCCCTACACGTTACTTTGGGAAGTACAGTAGGCACATACTTCCCCTCAGTACGTATGAATAACTGAAATTTAAGGAGAACACAGCAATCACCGTCTGTCGCGACTAAAGGTCAGGAAGTAGTCGTCGTGAAGATAAACAAGATGTGTGTCCCTGTTTTTTGCCAAGAGTTCTCAGGGTCGTGCAGGCTCGGCCGTTTGGAGGGTATGATCCAGGACGGGAGACACCGCATGAATACCACTCGAGTCTCCAGTAAGGAAAACTCCATCTCCACAATATGACCGAGAGTCTTACGCCAGCACCTTTTTTTTTTTTTTTTTTTTCTTTTTTAAATTAACTAAACTACATTTTATATGGACACAGAAATTGTGATTCAGAAATTCAAATTTCTCATGTAATTTGAGTGGAAAATGGGATGGAAGCTCTGATGAAAATCTTGTTTTGCTTCACTTCCTTTTGTCGTTGGTCGATCCGAACCCACTTAAGTAACGCCTCGGTTTCTTTCTTTCAGAGAGAAAAGCGATCTTCTTCAACAGTCACAACGTCTCAAAGCCGGAGTGCTCTTCAGACCTGACTTCTGTAAGCAGACTGAAAAGCCGCACCCGTTCGTTCTTGAGTGTGGTCACATACGGTATGTCTGCGTCGGAGAGAGCCGTGCCAGTTATTCAAGTTTGTTTGTCACTGACAGAGGGACAACGTGGAGGGCGTGTTCCAGCTGCCGAGTGATGACGTCATCCGAGAGGTGTCCAGGGCCCTGCGTCAGGCGCTGGGCGTGTCCCTGTTTGGCATCGACATCATCATCAGTAACCAGACCGGCCAGCACGCTGTCATCGACATCAACGCATTCCCAGGTGCACTTCACTCTCCCGCCCACCAGGGGGCCTGCAGGGGACCCAAAAATTGAATGTGGATAACGTATATAATTACAGTTTTTCTTGATCGCTGAGACACATTTCTTAAAATTATGCAACATTTTCCAAACTCCAAACACAAATACAAACTGTGTTTTCATCTTCACAAACTTTAAACTTCCAGGTCAGAACCAAACTCTCCACTCAAAATCATATAATCTTGCATCAAAACCAAACTTGGCCTTCAGACATCACACAAAAGACATCAAATACACATACGCTATAAAATGGTCATTACACACCGGTGAGATCAATTCAAAACACTCTAACAAAACTTGTTTCTGCAAAGAGTGATGATGACAAAGTAAATGTAGTATAAAAATGCAAGTAATAAAGAATACAGTAAAATCATTTCCATCTTTTCCAATATACACAAATGAAAAAAACAGTTTCTACATAAAGAAATCACATCTATTCCACCTCAGCATCCTGTCTCTGGTCAGAGATTCTCATCAACATCACAGCCAATGTTATCCCTAGACAAGCAGCAGGGGGAAAAAAAACTCTTGTACGCCTTATCCACCCCTGGCAAGCCTCGACCGTAATATCTAAACGAGCCTCCACCATGGCTTGTTGGAGGTGAAACGGGTCTCATTTATAGACCTTCTACCTCCATGTCAAAAACTTCTTTATGGGGTTTAGGAAGGGAGAATATGCAGGGAGGAAGATGTTGCTAAGACTTGGGCTGTTACTGAACCAATCACGAACCAGAGCAGCCCGGCAGAGACTGACATTGTCCCAAATGACAACATAGAGTGCCTGCTCTGGTTGTTCTGGCTCCCTGTGGTCTAGTCAATAGACGTGATCTCGTAGACCACTGAAGGTCTGGATTATAGAGGCTGCTGGGAAGTGGCTCAGATTCGTTCTTTTGCCCAGCTATCTCTTTGACACCCCATGAACAAAGACATGGTCATCTAGAGTTGCATGGATCTCATCAGCAACATCTTTGCCCTTCCTCTCTCCTCCTCCTCCTCCAGCTCTCATTTGTAATCTTCATTTACCGTCTTTCTGGACCCAAAACATGTGAACTGACCCTTGGCCCTTTTATCGATCCATCCTGAGGTTCTGAATAGTTGGGAACAATTTTGACTCTTAGCGTTTCCATATGGGGAATCTGTGTTAAATGGGTCTGAGTTTTGATGACTTGAGTTAACGATATTGAATTCTACTGCTTTCTAAATGAGCACATTGTGTAGCCACTGATAAACGAAGGGATTTGTGTTTGGAGTTTTGCACAAAAAGTTCAACAGATGTTTCAAAAACTGTTTGAAGTTTATGGAAATGGGTCTTAAAATGGGTCTCTTTGGAGATGCCGTTATGGTTTGGGACGTTTAATTAATAGACCCAGGAATAGTGTGTAAGCAATTGAGAAGAACTGTAATATTGTAAGATAATTCTGACTGGCTTACCTTTAAGAGGTATTAGACTTGAAGAAGTACTGTTCGTATGTCACAAAGGCTGTTGGCTCTGTTTGGACAGTATACTCTTATGATGCAATGGTAAAAAAAAACTGTACGTCAATTAATAATTAATAACTGGTTCACCCTTTATCTCAGTGCAGATTTACATGATGTCTGTGTGCAAAAATTCAAAGAGTATAACCATTTCAGATGCGTAGCCGTTGCATTATACATGACACTGATGTCACTTTGTTTAGAAATAAACACAATATCCTTTATTTTAATCAATGCACCATTAAAATAGGGCCTTTGTGGTGCCTATATTTATATTTGATAGGTTTATTCTTGGCCATAAGGTGGCAGTAATGAGTCAGACTTAGCTGAACTATGATGTCATGCGTTTTTGAAACTAGCAGTTTGAAAACAGAGGATCATATGATCTGTTTCTACCATTGCAATTAATGCAGTCGTATATTTTCCTTGTGTTAACGATTTTCAGTTTTCTGACCAATGCAGCCAAGCAGACAGACAAAATACAGAGTGATTTGTTTAATAACAAAGCTCATTTACTCACTTTAAATATATATTTCAGATACAGAGAAGTACAAGAATAAGTGCATTGATGGTTAAGTCGTGCTCCTACAATACACTGAATGTTGGCAGCCATGTCGTGCTTTTCAAATCTGACTTGGAATGAAGGCAGGGGTGTGTCTCCTCTCCACTCACAGCGTCTAAGCCTTACTGAATATAACGCGCTCAGAACGCGCTCTCATCTGCGGTGATGTCACCTTTTTGTGGGTTTTAGCAGGGCTACACTGAGCATGCCCAGAGGCAGCCCCCCCCCCCTCCACCGGCACATCGCTCTGGAAACGCAGGGAGTCCCCTGGAGGCAGATCTCTGTTTGCTCGTCAAGGGGAACAGTCCTGCTGCAGTGTTAGCAGTGTTAGCATGCAGCGGCCCCAGTTTTTATGACAAGCTGTCCTCACAGCACCTCCCTTCGGTTACCCAGCATGCACTGCCCTCTCCAGTCTCTTCTCTATTGTGGGTCATGTTAACCTCACTTTCAGACTATTTATTGAAGTGCCCCTATCTAATCTGACTTCCCTAATGTATATTTCATATTTTATTTATTTTTTATAGAAATGTGGCATTTACTGGAGTGATTTAGGAATATGTTCAGTAACATATAAACTACACAGAGTAAAGATGTACCAAAGGGTTAGAACAGTATTGCTTCACTGCAGAAACCAAATTTCCCTTTAGGTTTGCCTCTACTATAATAGATGTGGGTGGGATTTGATCATATGGAATATTATCTGTTCTTAACCAGGTCTTCTACATGTGTCTCCACCCTTCCCACTGTCTCCAGGTTACGAGGGAGTCCCAGAGTTTTTCACTGGTCTTTTGAACCACATCACCAGCATCCTGCAGGAACAGGTGCCTGAGAGCGCCCCCTCTGGGCAGTGCAGGGACGGCACGGCGGGCCAGACCCCGCTTGCCTCGTCACTGCCGGTGACTGGGGACAGGGGCTGCTGCGGCATTCTGGGTAAAGACGGCGCTTGGGCGGTGGAGGGTGAGGCTGGGAAAAAGGCCCCAAGTCAGAGGAGGGGTTGCAACGCCAGCCTGTCTCCTAACTTCCAACAGCACTGCCTGTGTCCCATCCCTACCAAGGCCTCCTCCCAATGACCTCATCCGGACCAACCTTTGACCTTTGACCCCTCACTCCTGACCAATCAAAGATAGAATATCATTCACGAAGACAAAACTTTTCAAAGCTGATCATGAAAAGAAGCAGGTCGATAAAGACGAAGAGGAGATAATGGATTTTATCTCTTGTTGTCGTTTTTTGGTTTTTAAAATTCAGTTACTGCGGAAAGTGAACTCGATTTAGCACAATGCTTTGTCACTGCTGTCTGGTGTAGGTGAATTAGGGTGAACAACAGGTGTGTGTGTGCAGGTGACAGGGGGGTGGTGGGTGACTGTGTGAGAGCGTCACGCGCCTCGGAGGAGACGACGCTGAGAGACAGCGTTTTCCCTTGAGACCCGGCGGTCTCATCTTGCGTCTGTCTCCCTCTCTCACACACACACTCACACACACTGATCCCAGCCCTGCCCGTTCAACATGTTGCTCCATGTGACCGTGCGTTCATGCGGGCGTTTCTGTCATCGAGGAGCGCTCAAAGTACCACCGGTCATCTCCGGAACTTTCCGCCATGGAGCCCGAAACTCATCACTGCCTCGCCCCCCGCAGAACTGTCCGTAGCGCCCATACGTCCACCTCAGTGAATCCACACATCCGCACTGCAGCTCCACCCAGATCCACAAACTGTTCCTTTAAGGAGGAGGGAAAACTGAAAAACGATGTATTAAATGTTTTTGACAGTAATATAAAATTTATATTACACTATATTTAATCAACATGCATTCTTTCTCGTCTTAAAAATAGATCAACCTCATTCCTGCAACATGTGTAGAAGAGAATATTGGCAGCTTTAATTGCCTGGTGTGTTTTTTCTTGACCCGATGTACACTTTCCATCTGGAAAATCCTCATTACATAGTGTTGTGGGATTACTGATTTGTTTTTTGTTTTTTTTTTTTTTTTGAGGAGTATTGGACTCCTAAGACTAATGATTGTTCTAATTTAATACAGTGATTTGATAGTAAAAACAAAATCATCAAATTTTCAGAAATGGTCTGTGCATATGTTGTTTGTGACTCTTTTGGGACCAATTGTCCGTATGAGTTTGGAAAGTATGCTTGTAGGCAGGCCTCTAGAATCCCAATATCCAGCTTCATCTCTGAAAAAAACTCAAGATTCCCTGAGATAAGAGCCATTTAAATATGGATGGTCAAAGACTTAGCCTTATCTGTCTCCCTCCCTCTCCCTCTCTGTCTCTCTCTCTCTCTCTCTCTGAGTGGCTTCCTTCTCAGCGTTACAGATGGCACAGTGCATGCAGGTTTCTATTCCAACCATTTCTTGCTGCCTTAATTGGTTCAATTACTCATTCAGCCATATGCGTGTCGCTCTGTGTTAAAGCACAGACTTCGCAGCAGCGATCGCTATTTAGGCACAGCGCAAATCGCTCATTTTACTTTGCAAGTCTTATTATGCAGATAAATAGAGGTAAGTCAGCAAACAAAGGGAGATGTTTATATGTTGGGCTTCACAACAAATAAACAAAAAAACGAAAACAGTCCTTCTTTCGTGACTCTGAATTTTAATCTCAACATTTTTTTACTCCTTTGGAATTACCTTGAAAGTAAGAAACGTGAAGATTATTTATGAGAAGTGTTCGTCACTGTGATTGATTTGGACACGTATTATAGAAAGACTTGGAAACAAGACTTGATATACTGGTAGATATTAATATTTCTATTAATAAAGCAAGAATGACCATACAGCACTGAAGAACAAAGAATAGACCCATAGAGGAGGATACACACTGGGGGGTGTGTCACAAACAGCAGAGTGATTGACAGAGCCATATAAGAGAGGCAGGTGTGTTCTTCTCCTTCCTGGTACATGAAGAGGAACTTAGGGGAAGCTGTCTGACCTGGTATATTTCTAAACCCCGACAATGTTATAGTGCTCTTAACTTCCTTCTTATGTGTGAGGGTTTTTTTTAAACGTTATGCCCGAAACGAAGGAAAAATCTACATGTTTTTGTGACTTTTTGACCATGTGAATCAACCTCTGGGAAAACTTAAATAAATATTGAATGTAAAATTGATTGTTTTTAAGGATGGCTCGTGGTATTTCGAGGTGATTTATTTCCATGCTTGAAAACCGTTAGGAAAGCAGAATGGGTTAGCTGCCTTAAGATACTGAAGATGGTGCCGAAATGGGATTCTTTGTCTAAAATGATAAACGTCAAAGCATAAATGAGGCAGAGGATGTACGTTTCGATACCTTGCTGGGCTGGCGTACTGTTTCTGCTCAGACAGATCATGATATGATGGGTGTTCAGTATCTAAATGTGTCTGCTTCGTTTCAGTGCTACTTCAGCGTTGCATCTTGGGATTGGGGCTGAATGTTGAGTAGAGCGGTGGTCTTGCCGGTGTCACATCAGCAGCCAGAGAGTGGATTAGGCCGACGGCGTGCCGAACTGTGCCACCCTGTTCACTGTTCACCTTCAACAGGCAAACACTGTCAGTGTTACAATCACATTGTCTTTCTGTTTCTATCTTTATGAGTGATAAAAAATAAATCTCTGCGTGAGGCCGGTCGGGAACGAGCACACCAAAGCCTCCCATTTTCTGCCGCCACGATGCGGACTGCGTCCACGCTCACGCAGGGACGAGCCCTGGTCAACACGTTCTTCAAACAGCCAATTATCTGGAGCCTTATGCGATGCACACACACGCTCTAGTCTGATTCCAATGCAGCAGCATCCAATCAGGGTACCCAAAGAGCCATGGGGCATACATTTATTCGCCATCGCTTAATTGACCAATCAAAGCAGCTGATTGCACAATTAACTCTCCTGACCTCATTTCTCGGTTCTAAATTGGTCATCAGATTTTGAGGTGAAAATAAAACCTCTTCTGGACCAGGATTTAAGGACCGCTACAGCGAAATTCTCTGCTTTTGTGCGTGTGTGAATGTGTTTAAAGTTTCTTTTATTACCACACGGCTAGGCTGGTGGAATTCATCTCAGTAGAGAT
The DNA here is from genome assembly GCA_022829145.1 of Albula goreensis. NCBI lineage: Eukaryota > Metazoa > Chordata > Actinopteri > Albuliformes > Albulidae > Albula > Albula goreensis. Next base: position 34,105,314 of record CM040747.1, read on the forward strand.
GGAACGGCTGTGACTATACACCTAGCGGGCTAGTATCTCGGAAAGTGCTGACACATTACGCAAGCTGAGTTTCCTATGGGAACTTTGCTAGCGATAAAGCGTATATGATTTTAGTGATTAATCTTAGTTTACAGGCAGCACTGCAGTGGTGGACGGCAGCTATGGGGACTGGCAGTTCACCCGAACAGTGACTGGGGCTGCATTGCCTTCCAGCGCTTTTGACATGACTCTTGTGCTTGGTCAAACGATAAATTACATGTGCACACAGACCACGTTAATCTCCCACAGCACACTTTAAATGGACTCACACCCTTCTCCAGACAAAGCCATCCAGTTTATTCATTTTTTAGATAAATTCCATACAGCATTTAATTTCTCAAACCATTCAGCTGTTACAGACTCTTAGTTATTGCATGTTTCATGTTAATCTCTCATAGTAGTAAGGATCGTAAAGTTTTATAATAAAGTACAATACGCTAGAAAGAACATGTCATTTGAAACAATTGCAATTTCACACAAAAAAAGTGCACTCCAGTCATTCTCCCATCCCGAAAACACTCGTTACCAATTAAAATAACCGAAGTATCATTTTTTACGTTCAGAATTATTACTTCCTGTTTCGAAATTGTTTTTCTACTAGTTTTACGCAGTGCAAGAAAAAAATAGTGGGAGAAGCAGGCGAGATGCTACCGTGAAGCGCCAGCAGAACGAGGGGGAAGAGGCGGGGTTGAAAGGCGGGGTGGGGCGGAGCATAGCGGGGCGGGGAAGAGATAGGCCGGGTCGATGAAGGGGGGGGCACTCGGGATGGGAAGGGTGGCTTGGAACAGAGTCAGAATTCAGTGCTCCTTCAGAGAGAGGGGAAAAGGGAACAGAGCTGCATCTCCAGTGAGCCGCGGACAGCCTGCGGGAAAAAGAGCAGGGGAGAGGGAGGGAGGTGCGGTGCGCGCTCAGCCTCTTCTCAGCTCATGGAGCTTCTGGGCCATGCTCTCCAACTCAGACTCGATAGCTGCCAGACTCTCAACCTCATGGTCCTGCACAAACACACACACAAACACAGGAAGGAACAGGGGGTCATCCAAACAGTAATATAATAGGAAAATGGGAGGGGGGACTTCATTAGCCACAAAAAACAAACAACTGTGGAATTCCGCAAGAAGACCAAGTATAAGATCAACGCTACCCAGTTTCTGTGAAATAACATTGTGCTCTGTGGTGCTTTCAGTTCATTGCACAGGTCCGTTTAAATATTCTGAGTTTTCTTGTGTGGACTGTGGAGCTGAATTGTTATTCATTTCATGTGTAAATAAAACACAAGCTACTGTCATAACCCCAAATAACATGGAAGCTAACAAACCTGCTATTTAATGTGACAGCCATTTAATTTCAAATGTAATGTGGAGACGACCAACATAGTATACTTTATATACGAAACCATCAATTTATAAAATATATAAAAACGTGAATGCTTCGGGAGGCACAAAGGGACAAACAACTTTGTCATTCCACATGCATTAAAGGGAAGAAAAAACCCTCTGAAGAAAGAACCCGCTGTGTGTTCAGAGGTTTTGAAAAAGCAGTTTTGAGTGAGTGTGCCTCCTGGAGAAGGAGCAGAAACCATTGAAAATAACGAACTGAGATAACAACACCCTCACCATCTCTGAGCAGCGGACTCTGCCCACTCTCCTGAAAAGCAGGCTGACCCTATTGGACCTGTCCTCTTTCTGGTATGTTACAGATGTCGCCTGCTGACAAACATTTCGCCAGTTGTCGAACATTTCCACAATCCTGAGCGATCGCGCTCCAAAGATGTCCTGTTCATAATCTCATAACCTGTGATGCTCTGTCATATTTGAGCTGTCCTCGCAAACCTGGCGTCGTTATGAATTTTTTAACTGTGCCAAAACATGATGGCCTGACTGTCAGCCTCATATAAAAAATTAAAATAATTAATATTTCAAAGTCTAGCCTACAGAGTGTACCACTTTCTATTCCCACTTTGAAACTCTTTTTTTGTCTTTAATGGAGACCTTGCTCTCATTAACATCCAGCTGTATGCAAATGAAGCAACAAAATGTAACCATTCTAAATTTCAATGGATGACAACAACTTCCTTGTCACATTGCTGTTGTTGTTGTTGTTGTTTTTGTGGTTGTGGTGGTTGTTGTAGATGCTGATATTATCGCTGTTGGTAATAATATTATGACTGATAAGAATAATATAACGACAGATTTCTGAGGTGCCGCAGCGGAGAGAGACAATAGAGAGCTGGAGACTCTGACTCACCGCTAACAAGGCATCTAGCAACCCATGTGAGGAGAGGGAGGGGGAAAAGGGGGTCGACCGGTGTTGTTCTGCAGGGGAAAAAGGACCACGGGGACCAAGGAAAGCTGCACACACACACCCACACACACCCACACGTCACCTGCCCACACAGCTGCTCCACTGTGACTTCATTCTAAGAACAGGCCTCGGCTGTTGTTGTTGCTGTATTGGATCAACTTCATCCCTGGTCTTAATTACTGAAAAACTACCCCCCCCTCCCGAATTCTCTCAGGACCTTGGAGCTCCAGGCTCAGAAGTGGACACCCGCAGGCCAGACTGCGTCACCCCATTTCATTTCGCCTCAATATTTCCTCAGTGGTCCTCAGTCCTGGGGGGTATTCCAAGTATGTGGCTTAGTGACTAATCCAGATAAGTTAAGTCAGAGTAAGCGGTAAACCTCCTAAAAGAAGAGCCCTATGGCTTTGTTTTGCTAGGAGAATGAATCCATAGGGCTCTTCTTTTAGGAGGTTTACCACTTACTCTGACTTAACTTATCCGGATTGGTCGCTAAACCACAGACTTGGAATACCCCCCCTGGTCTTGGAGAGCAGCGGGCTATCCTGGTTTTTGTTGTTACTCAGAGCTTAATGAAAAATTAAAACAGCCGATGAAACAGTTACCACGCATTGGGTCTGAACTTGCGGTGGAAATTGGGGTGAAAAACACAAACCAGCGAGCTTGTGGCTGACTAAAACCAAGACTGGGGACCACTGCTCTGGGCTGGGCACATGCTAACACCGAGCATGCCTGACTTGGCTTGTGTTAGAGTAGTTAGTGGATAGCTATCTTTATTTTTACATACAATCCATTTATACAGCTGAATAATTTATGAAAGTGGTTCAGGTAAAGTGTTTCGCTCAAGAGTGCAACGTGTGAATTCAATCTTCAGTTACTAAGTCGTACACCCAGTTCCCTGTCCATTATGATATGCACAGTAACCCTTGAGAAGGCTTGCACTGTAAAATGCTGTCTTAATTAAACTCCAGCAGAGTTTAAGTGAGTCCAATGGGGATGATATCTACTCAGTTGGTGTGAAATGTACTCTGTCAGAGTTGATTTAATGGTATCTACTCAGTCAGTGTGAAACCTACTCTATCAGAGTTGATTTAATGATATCTACTCAGTCAGTATGAAATGAACTCTGTCAGAGTTGGTTTAATGATATCTACTCAGTCAGTGAGAAATGAACTCTGTCAGAGTTGATTTAATGATATCTACTCAGTCAGTATGAAATGAACTCTGTCAGAGTTGATTTAATGATATCTACTCAGTGTGAAATTCACTCTATCAGAGTTGATTTAATGATATGTATTCAGTCAGTGTGAAATGTCCTCTATCAGAGTTGATTTAATGATATCTACTCAGTCAGTGTGAAATGTACTCTATCAGAGTTGATTTAATGCTGGACATTTTGCTGGGTGGGTGAGAGGGAAACCTGGCGGGAGCACGTACCTCTGTCTTGCGGTTGGCACTGCCCTCCTCCGCCTCCCTGCGGGCCATCATTTGGAGCTCCAGCGCCTCAGGGCTCCTGTGTGCCTCCTTTTGCACCTCCTCCTTGGAATGGTGTGGAGCTTCCTGTGGCAGCCGGGGGCCGCGAGGGTGATCCGTGTCCACGGCACCGCCCCCAAGCTCCCCCTCGGCCATTTTCCGGGACGATGCTGCCCCCACTCTCTCAGAGGGTCGGTCTCTCTCGCCCCAGCGCTTAAGCTCCCTCTCCTCTTCCTCTTTCTTCTCCTGTTCCTCCTTTCTCCTCTGCGACTCTCCAAAATCCCTCTTTTCCTCCACTGCCTTCTGCGCCTCCCCTGGCTCTGGCTCCACCTCCTTTTTCTCCTTGCTTTGTTGTTTCCCCTGTGGCTTCACTTCCGGTGCATCCTTAGCCAGCTCAGTCTCTCCTACTATGGGAAAAAAGTGGCCTTACTTCCTCCTCTCAACACTCCATGGAAAACAGCTCTATTAGAACAGCTCTATTGGGTGAAATTCTCTGCTAACAGGCTGCCCAGAACCTACACCAGCACCATGCCCTGTCCACAACCGACACCAGCCTTATTCCCTGCCCATAACCTACACCAGCCTTATGCCCTGCCCATAACCCACACCAGCATTATGCGCTGCCCATAACCTACACCAGCCTTATGCCCTGCCCATAACCTACACCAGCCTTATGCCCTGCCCATAACCCACACCAGCCTTATGCCCTGCCCATAACCTACACCAGCCTTATGCGCTGCCTATAACCCACACCAGCCTTATGCCCTGCCCATAACCTACACCAGCCTTATGCCCTGCCCATAACCTACACCAGCATTATGCGCTGCCCATAACCCACACCAGCCTTATGCCCTGCCCATAACCCACACCAGCATTATGCCCTGCCCATAACCCACACCAGCATTATGCCCTGCCCATAACCTACACCAGCCTTATTGCCCTGCCCATAACCTACAGCCATGCCCTGCCCATAACCTACACCAGCATTATGCCCTGCCCATAATATTATGCCCTGTCCTAACACCATATGCCCTGCCCATAACCATTACACCAGCCATGCCTTATGCCCTTATGCCCTGCCCATAACCTGCCTTATGCCCATAATAACCTACACAGCCAGCCATCAGCCTTATGCCCTGCCCATAACCCACAGCCCAGCCTTATGCCTTATGCCCATAACCTACACCAGCCCCTGCCCATAACCTATGCCCTGCCCATAACCTACACCACCAGCCTGCCCATGCCCCTGCCCTGCCCCATAACCCACACCATAACCTGCCCTGCCCATAACCTACACCAGCCTTATGCCCTGCCCATAACCTACACCAGCCTTATGCCCCGCCTGTATCCTCCACCTGCCTCATTATCCATTCCTGTGTTTCTGCTCCCTTCCCCGCACACTGCAGAGCCCCGCCGTAGGGTGCTCTCATGTGTGACTGAGCGTCAGTAGAGTGCACCCATTTCAAATATCTGCAGTGCTTTTCGGAGAGAGAAGGGCTGTCCGCCCCAGTTCACCCCGCCATCAATTACACACACAATCTACTGTCTCAAGTAGCCGCTGAGGTTTCGCAACAGCGCCCAGCTCAGCATTCGTCAAATGATCTCAGCTGGCCTTCCAAAACAGGGCATTTTTCTTTTTCCGGAATCAGGCGGAACTTCCACCCGTCCGCTAATTCAGTTTAAGATAAATGATACACTCTGATGTGTCATATATCATATCCCCTTCGTGGACCCCAAAATGCGAGCCCGGTTTTCCCACCACTGCCAACCCTTGTCAGCTTATGAGCCCACGCTGAGAACCTGATATATGGACTAGTGATGGGGAAACCAGGTTTCATTTCAGGTTTCAGCAGGACAAAGAGGAGCCACCATTCATTGTTGGATTTGGGGTTTTTTTCCAAACAATTCTTGTGATTAACAGTTCATTGTAAAGCCACCCCAACCCATTGCCAAGGACAGTGTAGGTGGGACGCTAGCAACCAGCTGCAGGGCAAATACATGCACCATAAGCAGCTCAAGCCACGCGAAAGCGACAAAGCCTCACCGTCCTTAACCTGCGTGTCGTCCGTTCCGTTCCCGTCTCCCTCCTTCTCTGCGTCGCCCTCCACGCTCGCTCGCTTCTCCTCCCCCTCCTCCTCCACCTCTTCGTTCAGGGAGTTAGACACGTGGCCGTCCGGCTCCGCCCCCGCACCCTTCCTGTCAGCATCGCCCCCGTCTTCGCTTGCCTCCCGCGACTCTCCCTCGCTTCCCGCGCCCTCGTCGTCCTCCCGCTCGCGCTTCTCGGCCACGGAGTCCGCCGGCCTGTCCAGGAAGGCCAGCATGGACCGGTCTTTGGAGGGGAGAGCGGAGTCATTGGTCGGAGGGGACTAGAGCACAGTGCCTGGCCTACATCCCACCACAGGAGCTGGTAACCCCCTTTCTACCTCTGGTTGTACTACGTCACATCATAAGACCATGTGACACCCATCAGGGTAAGACGATGTGGTGACAAACAATGATCTAGAGCAGCGGTTTCTGACGTCGGTCCTGGGGACCTGCCGTGTATGCTGGTTTCTGTTCCAACCACAACTGCAGCCCCAGAATCTTAACAAGCCGTCAATTGTTCATAATTAGGCGCTTTTCGTGATTAGAGAGATAATTAGCATATCATGAAGAAAAAGCTCCTGTATTCACATCGTGTTTATGTAATTTTGCAAAAAATGAAAATGTTGAACATTTTTACACCTAATCAAAAAATAGACTGGGGTGAATCAATACTCTCCTTAAGTCACTGAAGACATGATAAGCTCTTAAGTTTTTTCCTTATGCTTACAAACACAATGTAGGTTTGGCTCATTATAATTAGCTTTGCCTTTGAATCCTTCATTATCTACCAAATGGTTAGTTTTACTGGTCACATGTCCAGAATCACCTCGGTTTTAATATGAGTTAAAACATTTTACTTGTCTTTATGCGATTACCTGCAATATGGCACAGTGTGAATATAGGAGCTTTTTCGTCATGACATGCATTGCTATGGTGGCAAATTATCTCTCTAATCATGAAAAGCATGAACAATTGAAACAATTATGAGCAATTAACAGCTTGTTAAGATTCTGGGGTTGCAGATGTGGTTGGAGTAAAAACCAGCATACACAGTGGGCCCCCAGGACCGACATTGGGAACCGCTGGTGTAAAGTAAACAGAGATATAAAATTACTTGAATACCAGGGTTGGGGTGGCAGTGAGCAAGGGGCTAATCAGAGAGAAGGCTGGATCACACTGTCTGTTCCAACTACTTTACTCCACAGTCATGGGAGCAGCTTTGAGACATGTTGAAGTGGAAATGTAGAGACAGACAGTCACAGCTTAATGTCCTGTCCTGTCCCCAAGATGTGTGACCCCCGTAGAAAGCACGGGGGGCAGCAGCATCTCCGTGTGTCTGATTATGGTTTGGATTGCGTTTGAGTTTTTAAAATCTACGGCAGTTCTTCTCGTGCTGAGTCTCCTGCTCCACAGCTTGGACCACAGATGGGACTTGGCACAGGAGCCGGGATCAGATCAGTGATCGCAGCAGGGTCTCTGGCGCACACACACACACACACACACACACACACACATACAGACGCGCACATGCTCACCACTCACACACACGCGCACGCACACTCACGCACACTCTGTACAATGTCCCCCCGGTTCCACCCTGGCACAGTTACAGAGGCGGCTTTGCTCATCTCTGTGAGGATCATGTGATCCTTTACAGCCGACACACAAAAATGACATTTTTGGTTGCGTCCGATTCTCACCTGGTATATCCTCTTTGTTTGTAAGACCCCCGGTCACATGGTCAGCTTTACCCTCAGTCTGCTGCAAGACTCTTTCGCTGGCACCTGACAGCAGAACACAGGGTGTGTTACTGTCTCACACACACACACACACACACACAACCCAATCAGCCACTGATCAATAATTAATTACCTCTAATTCTGCTCGTAGGACAAATTTTTTTTCACACATTTTTTTATCTGTAATGAATTTACATTGCTGAGAACCAATTCATCAAAATGCTTCCGCACTCTGGAAGCTGCACCAAGTTTACGTCACCTACATATTCCCAATGAGAATTGGTCACTTTGGTTACGGGTGAAAGGCTGAAGGTCAAAGGTCAAAGGTCGGCGCCTCACCTTGCACGGCGATCTCCTGGAGCTCTTTGAGGAAGTTCTGCCGGCGGAGTATGGAGATGAGTCTCTTATCTGAAAATTGGCGCACACACACACACACACACACACACACACAAAGAAAGCAGTTTTCTCAGTGCCCAGCCAGTGTTCCAGGGTACTCGTTCTTCATAGGCCCGCCGTTCGTGATGCGCTCAGCACTTTGGCTCCCTCTCTGAGAGTTAATTGCCCTGAAATTTATGGCAGGCCACTGGCGGCTCTTACGCCACTCAGCCAATTAATCAGCCGGGGGTCTGGTGGGACTCCCGGTGCGCCGTGGCATCGCTCAGCCCTTTCTTTCTGCTGACCGCGTAAGAGCACATCTGCTACGAGCCCCGGAGTAGCTGTGCCCCCATCCCTCTGCCCGCTGCCAAACTGCTTGCACAGGTCTTTTTCCCCACCTCTCTCTGCCTCTCTCCCCCCTTCCCACTCCCTCCCTCCCTCCTTTCTTCTCTCTTTCTCTCTCTCCACCTCCCTCTCCCTCCATCCTCTTCTCATCTGTTTTTCTTCAAAAGGGTTTTAAACATCCCACATGTCCCATCTAAAAAGAAGCGTTGATTTTTTTTTTTTCTTCTTCTTCTTCTCCTTTTAAACAAGGACATGGTGGAAGAGAGAAGCATGTTATTTAATACCCTCTGCGGTCCCTCCCAGATTAATCCCGTTACCTTAGTGCCTCTTTTGACATTAATTGGCCCGGCACACCAGCTTTACGGCGCAATAAAAAGACGCAAGAGATTAGAGGCGGGAGAGTGACTTTCTGCACGCGTGCGAGGCGGGCGAGGCGGGGACAGCGCCCCCGAGATGCGGCCGCGAGGCACCCCCTACCTGCCCTGAGAGAGTCCAGACAGTCCTGGCTCACGGGGATGGGGTGGGGCGTGGACAGGGCGTCGGCGATCACCTCCACAATGCACTTCATTACCTGCGGGAACACATCGAAGAAAGTGTGTCTGCGGAGCGCGTCTCACACACAAAAAAAAAGTGTCAAAATCCGCTTCATTGCAGCTCCCTTCACAATCCCCCAGAGACGAACCACAGTGGCGACGGGACCAGCCCCCCAGGCCACAATCTGAATGCAAACCTAACAGGCCTGCAGAGACAGTGAAACAGAAGTGCCTGCCAATGAGGAGAGCATTACAACGATCAAGAAATTCATTAATGCAATGCCTCTCATGTACCATTAAGTGCTTTATAGTCGAAGGAGTGAAGTGAGGTCAAAGCAAAGCAACCCAACCCAACCTCAACTGATTTTCTTTTTTACTCACCCCCTCACCTTTCCCCAACTGTACTCAGCTATATTCAGAGGCTGTACAGCAGGAAAAGCTATCCAGCTGCATAGACATCCCAGATTCACACTGACTCTGTCTCTTTGCCCCTGTGGTCATGGCCGTGACCACCATCTTGACAGTCTATAATTCTGCCCCTGCTCTTTTTTTTGCCAAATTCAGAAGGCAACACTTTCACAATAAGTACCACCAGTGGCTACATCACCGATCACCCCACTGTCCCTCTTGGCTTATCCAAAAATCTCTCCAGATCACCATTGACAAAATAACTGAGGAGTTGAAGTTCACTCATGCGGCTCTGGTGATGAAACAGGTGGAGAGAATAGTTAGGGTGGGGCTGTGATATCAATGTCAAAAAGGAAGGACTGGGTGCACTGTCCAGTTAGAAGAGTTGTTTCTCAAGCGCTACTTTAGGACGAATTGTCTTCCATAGGAGCAAGACTAACACAGAGTGGTGTGTTTGATTACAGTATTAATTTGGGTTTGAGGGTTCAGGCCCTGGAAATGGCACTGAACCCCGGAGAGAACTGAATTTGGAACCTTGTTCGTTTAGATAAGGATCTCAGGAAGACGTTCTCTGTCGAAATTCTGGATTGTGTTTTCTCGCGAAGTCCGGATCCCCTGTGACGCGTCTTGATGGCATGTTGGATTGAGCGGACTAAGCTGATCGAGCGCTAAACCCACAGGCCTTCTCGGTATGGGGGAACCATAAGGCCTTCCCTCTGTGTTCGAGCTGCCGACCCAAACGAAACCCAGTGCTGTCTTTCATTTCGCTCCCAGATACAGCGGTCCCCAGGTAGTCTCAGTCCTCCCCATCCACACACTTTTCAAAATAAAAATGCAATATAAAAATGTCTCTCTTATAATCAAATTTACATTTCATACATGGTCCCATAGATTTTTTTTTGCTTTTTACAAAGTCATATTAAATACTTATGAGCTGCTGAATATAGTCCATTATGTCAGTTATGTGCTTATTGCTTCTATGTCATGTATAGACTATAGAGTATTGAAGACCAAAATATGTAATATGGAACCATAAAAGGACAGTAGCCTCCTCATCTTTATTAGCTTATAAAAACGTACATAATAATAATAAGGTATGGGATATTTATTACATATTGATGTCGCTTCCTTATTATATCACCGTCTTTTCTTGGGGAACGTAACCCAAGAACAGATTCATTTAGATATTTTGATCTAAACCTGTCATGGCGGATCTTTGGTCAAACTGACCTTGTTATATTTTACTAACTTATTTTCTACCACTACACCGCGGAGAGCTGATTGCAGATACTTATATAGCTGGAGGATAAAAATATTTTGGGATTGAAGTGTGAGTCAGTGGTGCATCTCTATTCGTCATCGGCATGCTATTTATCTAATGTCCTCCAATGGTTAACTAGGTAGGCCTACAAGTAATTCTGCAAGCCTCGTAGGCCGAAATCAAAAACGAGATTAAGTCAGGAGGGTGTCCGGAATTTTTGGCGTGAATGAAATCTTCAACAGTCCTCAGTAACGGTCATAATTTTCCTGAATATTTGCTTTTTGTTGTGATAATTCTTTTTTAAAATATCAAAGCCTTACTAGCTACATTTACACCTCCGGAAAATGTTTTTCAAAATATGCCTAACTATTTCGCTGTTGGAAACTGCTGTCTTCACAAACCCCCTGCTTTGCGTAGTTTATAGGGTAATATCGCTCCGGAACTTTGGTCCTTCCCCGCCACACCCAGCCCTGGCAAGCCAGACATTCTCTACCACACTGCCCGTTACTGCTGGCGGAGTTCATGCTACCCCTGGGTACTCTTGGCCTCTCTCTTTTTCTGAAGCTTATCTTTTCCAACAAGCAGGCAGGAAAGACGCGGCACACGCGGCGGACCAGCTGTCAAAATCTAAGTTTGGAGTAGCGTGTGGAAGAACATTAACAATTTAATTTCGCATCGCTTTATGCACAAGAAAACAGTGTCAAGGTAAAATAATGAAGGCCTAATGTCTTAATTTAATATTCATCTTTAGTTTCATGTGAGACAAGGATGTAAATGGCCTCGTCTGAATGTAAGATTCGACAGCCTTTACACGCTAAACCAAATTTCTGCAGTGGTTGAACCCCTAAAACACACCACTAAGCTAGTATATTTGCTGATCGCGATATTCATGATTGTCCTGTTTTCTTGTCCAGTATATCTTTAAAACGAGAGTAACTACATTACCACTACAGGCTAATGGTGAGAACCGGAAAGAGAGGCGATGAAATGACACTACGACATGAGATTACGGTAGCTATTAAATGTGTGTCGTGGTGTGCGTTGACACGTATTTACAGATCTATGAAAAGTCATTTTGGCAGAGATTAAAACTACTATTAGTGAGTAACACATGCTGTTAGTGTTTAATAAATAAGGCTTTGTAAGGTTCAACTCGAACATTTTTTTTTTTTAAATCCAAAAAGCTCGGCTGTTCACAACAGTTTACCTTGACATCCTCGTCCTCAAGGTGTGAAGATACCGGTAGAGAAAGCACTGCGTGGGGTAAAAAAACAAATAGTTACATTTAATAGCGGTCACCGCTTCATTTTCCGAATGCAATGTAGAATACAATCTACAACTGGAACTTCAGATTGCATTGCAGAAAAAATGAAAATGACAATTTCTATCACAGAGCATAAATAGCCAAATTGACTGAACTGAAAGGTGCTCATTTCAAATATTGCCAAACACATTACGTAAACACTCCAAAGACGGATGTTCAAAGTTCTTGGAGTAACAGTCGTATTCTTTACCTTCAATCAAATACGAATGTTTGCCAACTTATATAAACCTGAATGCAACCAATAACTTTACAATGAATTCGACATAGCCTACGTTGGATGTCCCAGTCGGTTTTCTGCACCATGTATACATTCCAAACGGTCATTCACACAGCTCTGACGAACATTAAGATATCTAGGAATGGAACATTAAGTTTAAAAGGTGCTTTACTTCTCGAAGTCATTCGATAGCCCGTACCGATACTTTTGTTATGGACTGAGAGACTGAGAGCGGTTTAGTGCTGTCCTTGGTTCTGAATGAGAAGGGCAGGTTTAAAGGAACAGTGGAAACCTAATGCTGGGTTTAACCGTAACTCACAACCTGACAACAGATTTAAAAAATGTCATACAGAAGAAAAACGACATTGTCTAATGCCTTACCGCAATTCACCATTAATGTCAGAAAAAAACATCCTCTTGTTATCATTTTTCTTTACAGCGAAGCCGCCACCACCGGGCTGATCTGAAGAGGGAAAAGCCAATAGTAATGTTTCAAGAATTTCCTTCGGTCGTCTGCAATAAAAGTCATTAATTGATTGGAAGGTATATACCCGTAATGATGCGGTTTCCGTTATTGTTTTCTGGGGAGAAAAGATTTCTCTACATTAGCGGCTGCACAATTTCGTTCTGCTGGTGTCTCGTGAACGACTTAATGCAGCAACACCTGCTTTATATGGTCGTTCCCGAAAAGGAAATGACATCATTGGATGTTTAAAATAACGGCTGTTCCCTCCCTACAAATTTGTTTATATCAGAGTAATTTATTTATTAGTTTCCTAACAACCCCTGTGCTTGTAAAAACATTGCACCTTTAGTCGTAATAATCATATTTAATCTAGCAAAACATATTATAAAATATTAATATTATTAATGAATTAATTATGCATAAGCGAATCACATAAAACAGATCTCCCAACAGTACACTGGCTAGGCTTAGTCGGAAAACTGCTTAACACACACGCATGCAGTTTGCTGATTGAATTTGCAGCTACAATTAACAAACGGTATGAATCTGTTCAAAGTACCACAGCTTCAGCTCTTTTGTTATTCAGCTTCGACAGCTTTAAACACTACCAATCCCCTGCTGCATTTAAAAATCACTGCACGGAATCACTGGCGCATAAAACAAAACTGTCGGGAAAGTGTAATTAATTTGGGCTTCCTTTATATTTCTACTCAGGTTCCTTAGATTGTTGCTAAATCAGGGATACATTAAACTCATCGCAATGTTATGAATGGTATTTTCTAGTAATTAATGAATTGTTTACATTATTTTGAATAACAGAGCCCTCGGTAAAGAGATGGGATAGTAAAACGACGTGCGCCTCGTCAAGTACATAAAGAAATAGTTGCTATTGACTAAAGAATAGTCAACGTAAACAATGGTATAACTCTGGATACTTGTTTAACAATTCTCCTTTTTTAACAGTCATAGCCTAGTGTATGTAGAATCACAATGATTTCGAATTGTTTTGGTGGCTGTATCTGGCAGATGCGGTAGGTCTACAGTTTTAAATTATGCACAAGTTTGGAAGAATTGCTCAGTGAATCCTGATTCACCAAAGATGCACGACTATCAAGGTTCTGTTCTGGCCTGCAGGGAGTAAAGACATTGAGGCTACAATCGTCATGTTATTGTCCCACTAATTTCTGAACTTAAGTACGAAATCTTTTCGAGTCGTCCCTTTAGTCTTCCACGAGAGACGTCTCTAATCGATTTCGTGCTGAAGTTAAGAAATTCGTAGGGCCTGTGGACTTAAAGATAGCAGTAATTTTCTGGGGTGAAGAGCGCTTCGAAAATGAAAGAAGATATCATCTTTCATGCAATTAAGTGAAAGATAATATTTTATTAAATAGCATGTCAGACATAAAGGTCATTTGATAGCTTTAAAGGCCCAGCGTTTTACTTTAGGCTACATACAGACAGATCGGAGGTAAGACTATGTGAATATGTTTATTCCATTCCTAAAACTATCCTACTTGCGGTATGCTACTGTGCTATAAAGCTGCTGTGTGTGTGAACGTCACGTCAAATCATGTCAGTTTTGGGTAAGTTGCGCAGGTACTTCAAGCTGTTCATAATTACGCCCGGTTCTTAAATTTTAGTTGTTGGTTTTTAATGATCATTCCCCTGAAATTGTTGATCCTTCGTTCATTGTCAAGTGCCTTCATACAATGTCAAGCATATGTGCTCTTGCTGTTATTATATGGCTACACGTTGAAGAACCTTTGTCACATTGATAGTGCTTGCAAGACACCGGCAGTGGAAACATGGCACATTCATTGTAAACAAGACCGTTTTGTTATCATTTATTGTCGGGATTAAATTAAAGCTGTGTGTATTTTATTGAAGACCTTGGTGTTTATATATCTCTACTGCCTAGCCCTGTTGCTGGGACACCGATAATTAAAAGGGGGCTCGTCCGAGGTTTGACTTTGTTTTTTTATCTTTTATCTATAAATATCGATGAAAGCTCAGAACGTCGCCCGGTGACGGTGATACATTTCACGTGAAATGACATTCTGAACTAATTTCCCAGCAAGCAAATACTTACATGACCTGTGTTGGAAACTAAATTTCCATACGGATAACGGAAAACGTTGGATGTACCGTCAATAGCTGGCAAACTGGTGTACCAGTAACAACGCTAAGATAGCTTTCCAGTTTGGTACATAAGTAGCGGTTTGTTTGGTCACCTGAAGGGGAAGTCACGCACGCTTTTCCGCCACATTAACTTGCCTGGAGTCGTATGACCTTTGGTTATAAGAACTCTATCATTGTTGTCTGCCAGATGCATATGAATATATTACATTGCACGGATTCAGATCTGGTGACTAAGAACGCCGTCTGAGTATAAGAGAGCACCCAAACGATATCACACAAATGCTGCCCATACGAGGAGCCTACGGAGACTTTCGAGCGCTCCACAGCTGGAGGACTTTCTATCAATTTCCTTGGTGACAGCTGTAATATCGATAAATATTGTTTTGGTAACCTGTTTTATACCTGGATAGGATGGATAAAATAACAGAAATACCAAGTGAGGAACAACTTTTAAGTAACAAAATCACATTTACAAAGGCAAGAGAGCCATATTGAGTGACGTGCTAATGTTCGCTATGTGTCTGCAATAGAAGAGGTCTGACATTCAACACTTTGATAGTTGTCTCTTGTCACTCTGGAAATTCACATATCAGAGTGCCAAAGAGGCTTAATACTCTATGGTCCAATTGCAGGCCCGTTGGTCACAAAAACCGCAAAATTATTTGATGTGGCAAATGGAACAGGGCGTTGAATTATGACAACACATGCTAAACACGAACAAACTGCCCTAGCTATGAGTAACGGTGGTTGCCAGTTGAAGCTCGCTGAGAGGGACAGGATGGCTGCTGGACACGACAAAATAAAATGAGCGAAGAATTCAACCGACACCTCCGTGATTCAGCCTCAACAAAAACGGTGTGTGGTGAGCTTCGCAGAAGCTGGTATATATGGAACGGGTGCCATTTTGAAAGTACTTGTATCCAGGGCCAATGAATATAACATGGTGTAAGGAACATCAAATCAGAGAAAGTAGTATGGACCGATTAGTTGTCTTGTAGCCTTTTTCCAACGTCTGGATGGCTTCACGGTTGGAGAAATCTACAGGAAGCCTTAAACGCACAGTTCCTGTTGTCACGTGATAAACATATGGTGACTGCGGTTTCTCGTTGAGCAAGACTGCCCTACACAACATACTTAACATCGGTCTATATTCAGCGAACAGAACAGCATGGTCCGACACTGTAGTAAGCAACCCGGAAGCATACATTCAACAACAACCTGTCTAGTGCATACACTTCTGTAGTTCTTTAAGCTGACAAGTAATGCATAGTACACAAGAGCGGCTCTGTAAGGGTATGGACAGCCATCTTGTGGGAGTCATTGGGTACATTGCGCTACATGTTTGTGTAGTAGCCAAGGAATATGAAGCCATTGTTCAAGACCAAGTACATCCTTTGGTGCAAACACTGTTTTGTCATGATGTCCCCATACCCCAAGATGATAACACCCCCATGCAAACCGCTAAACAACTGCAAGAGTGGTTTCATGACCAACAGTCAAACACCTTCTGTGGCCTTCACAATCAGAAGAGTTAAACATTAGTGAAACTTTATGTAAAGTTCTTGAGCACAGAACAATAAGCAGATCTTCACCTCCTTCATCCTGTAATGACCCGGAGGCCTTCTGTCTTGAAGAATAGTCCGATATCCAAATGCACACAGTATGAAAACTAATCAGAACTTGTATGATAGCGTTCCAAGCTGTTGTTTAGACAAAGAGTGCTCCAACTCCTTATTTGTTACTTGATGTTGTTAGATTTTCACATTATTTTGTCTACCCACTGTATGTCCTTCATGTTGCAAATGCAACCATGTTTAATGTATTTTCATGACAGTTGTTTAATTGTAATCAGGTTTCCATGGTAGTCCTTCCATTGTCAAAATTAAATCGATAGGCCTGATTCATCTAACAGCCACATAAGAAAGCCGTGGATGCTGTAGACGATGTTCAGATAGAGATAATGATCTATCTGAGATTCGACTGGAAGATATTATAGCCTAAGTGAATACATTTTTTAAAACGGAGATCTAATTTATGACCTTACATTTATGAAATGGTTACCTTCTGGATAAAATAGGATCGCCAGGATATTTTACATAAAACATATCTGAGCCAAAATGATTTGTGGATTTGTTGACATTTCATGAATGCATTTAATTTAGTATATGCACTATTAATCATATTTAAAGCCAAGCTATATTGGCAAAGGGCTGAAGATTTGTGCCAAAAGTAGAATCCCCTTTAGAGGATGTTGCCGTTTTGAAAGTTTCTCCAAGTTCTGCGCGACTTCTTTTAACTGCTACTTTTCCTTACTAACTTTTTTCTCTTAACACTAAAGCTGAACAAAAGAAAAATGAGAGTCCTTACTGGCAGAGACCTTTCTCTGTGCAGAATTTTGGCAGCACTGTTTATTTTTGTGATCAAACGAAAGTAGGAAGAACTGCTGGGAGCTGTAACTCAGGCTAGATGCCCCTGAGAGTCATGAAGTCAAATACTTCATGGATTTGGGGAGAGAAAACATCGCCGCTGTGACAGGGAGGGTGCATGAAGTCTCCCTGTGTGGCGATGTTGGATAGAAATTCCATGGCAACAGTAGCGATTTGGACCCAGGTCCCCCTTCTTTTTAGAAATATTCCACCTTTCCCCGGAACAAAGCTGGACTGTAACTGTTAAGTCTCCATGTTAGAGTTAGTTGTAACGGTGGAATGGACTCCCTGTCTTACTACGGACTACTAAATCATTACACTCCCTCCGTCGTGGTCTGAAAACCCACCTCTTCAGACAATATCTGGCCTGAACATCCTACCCTCATTCAGAACTTGTTGTACATCTATTTTGTGTTATGTATCATTATGTGTTTGCATTATGTATTAACTATTATGCATCCTTATAATGTAAATGTATTAGTATTTAGATTTATATTCATGTACTAAGTTTATATATTTATTAATTGTATAATAGTAATTTTATAATATATATTTTACTTGGCTATGTACCATTCTTCATGGCTATGCTATTATGACCTATGACGAATTCATAGATTTGCTGTAGCATTATTGATAGACATATTTAGATTTGTTGATGACTGTATCCAATCCTTGTGCATTGGTTTGGATAAAAGCGTCTGCCAAATGAATAAATGTAAAATGTAAACGTTTCCAGCCTTGAAAACCTCAAAGTAGCCTCAGCGCCACTCACAACATCGCAAAGATAATCTGGGACCACAGATGATCCCCTTACCACATTACCCACCTCTTCAGACAATATCTGGCCTAAACATCCTACCCTCATTCAGAACTTGTTGTACACTTACTTGGTGTTGTGCATAATTATGTGTTTGTATTATTTACCTGTTATATATAATTATGCATCATTAAAATGTAAATGTATTAGCATTTAGATATATAGATGTATTATGTTTATTTGACAATTGTATAATACTAATTTTATAATTTAATAATTGTATATATTTTACTTGGCTATGTACCACTCTTCCTAGCTATGCTATTATGACTTAGATTTATTTATTAGTTTTACTGTAGCATTATTGATAGATGCAATTTTAGATTTGTTGATGACTGTATCCAATCCTTGTACGTCGCTTTGGATAAAAGCGTCTGCCAAATGAATAAACGTAAATGTAAGTCCGCCACAATCACCTGCTCCGAGCGTCTCAGGAGGAGCAAGCCATGTAACGTGGTTCCTCTGATTCGCTCGCCTCTGCTTCTTTCCACACCGTGTGTGCCATGGGCGAAAACTGGTGGGGATGAAATGGGAAACGACAAAAAGCGGTGGGGACATGTCCGCAGCGTCTCCATCTTAAATGGTGAGCGCGCCACTGATCACACACTGCCTACGTCGTCGGAGGATTATGCTGTCAGCGTACGTTCGGTATGTGCATCCCTACGGCCCTCGGGAAATCAGGAGTGCGCGCTAGAGGGCGATAAGTCTAACTAACCCACCCAATTTTCACCTCACCATCCCCAGTGGTTTGGTGTTCAAATCCCAGCCATGCCATCACTTGCTATGACTGGAGGCCTGCATTGGTGATGAAACAACAGGTAGAACCACAGGGCTGTCAGGCAAACCTTACACTGTGAACTGCTCAGAGGTACCCCGGTTCCCATTCCTAAATAGGACCGTTGCATTCAAATATTAGAAATGCAAGCTGATTCTGTTATCAAGCTAGTTTGGTAGTATATACACTGATGTAGACAAACAAGTGATTTTAGCCATGGAGAAAATCTATTCCCCCAGGTACTACAATTAAACTGTGGCATGTGGCTTCAGTGTAAAGGGCATTAATTGCACAATTCTGCTGGTAAAGTTTTTATTTTGAATTTCAAATTTGAGCGAGCGCCTTGTTTAAGTGGTAGTATTATTTTTTTTTTTTTTTAAAAAAGGTGTAATTTTAGTGTTCCAGATGGATGCGTTCCCAAGATAAACCTCAGCAAAAATAGTGACTTACGAAACCTGTTCGGCAGTGTGAGGGCTTCTCAGTGGGCCAAATTATATTTGTGCAGTCTTGCCATAGTTGTATACATCAGTGATACAACTGATACGTTAAATGGAGGGTGTATGTTTCTTAAACATGTTAAAGAATCAATTGTGCTGTTGCTACCTTCTTTTTAATAAATCACAAGACTTGCAACGATTGCAAGAACTGAATAGCCCACTTGATTAAACGTACCAAACTTAAACAGAAATTTTAGCGAATGCCAAATCGGATTGACTGTCATTAAATATCGCAAGCTTCAAATTTCCTATTTCGCCACACGCAAAGATCCCTGTGTTTGTGCTCTTGTAGAGTCATGGCAGATAATGGCAGATTTGCGTCATCGGGTTTGTAATGTTTGCCCAGCATCCAATGGCAGTGGTTTGGTTTATTTAAGTAAGCATACACCATTGTATGACTATATAGCTGCTTTCTGACAACACATTTTAGCAGCATTTGGTGGTCTATATATAGCTATGCCATTGTCCAAATTGCTTTCTGATTCAACTATATAAAGCACAAAGACCACACAAAGCATATGGTTCTGTTATATAATAACTGATTATTAGCACATAGGCTATGTCACAAAATCTTTGTTGAAATAGAGTTGTGGAACATGAAATAAAAAGCCTTTGTGCCCTGTTTTATTGAAGACAGAGAAGGGAATAAATCTTTTAGCCTCCTCTGAAATATTTCTATTAAAATAATAATATGAATAGACATGCAGGCACACACTCCATGGTTGCGTGATAAGATATGGAACTTATATGTGCATTTCTTTCTGGTCTGCGATACACCAGGTCTCTTTGGCATTGTGACATCACAATAGCTGCCGGGGAAACAGAGGTGTGTTCTGCTGAGCCGGGCGAATAGCGTCCCAGTTCTGCAGGTGCATTGGGTCGGCCAGCAAGTCCCGGCAGTGATCTTGTGTTACTGTATGGCTGAGTCACTGACATCTGAAGTTGTTCTGGGTGCATTCTTTTTCACAGTTTCTCAGCTAATAGCAGGACTGCAATTTCAGGGGCTGGAGAAGGATAGTCTCAAACCCACACACTCAGTCTCTCATACAGAATCTAGAAAACGCGCATTGATTTTTTTGCCGTAAGCTGCCGGCAATCTTATTAGTGCCCTGAGGGTGGATTTGATTGGCCCAGAAAAGATTGCCTATGCCTTCATATATTACAGGAGATTCACCCGAGAACTCTCCAGCACTAAACAGCTGCTGCAAATTGGACTCCCGCCTACACGATTAGTCAGGGTAGGTGACTGACTGGGAGGCTGGGAGATGTAGACTTGAAACAAGAGTTCTCTCAGATAAACTCTTCATTCAGGATGCTGAAGGCATGGCCTTACGGCGAAGACCATGGCCCATATTCTAGAATCCCTTCAAATTTCCACATTGCATCTTATTATGCTATCCTTCCTACAATTTTCTAGTTCAAGTTCAACCCTATTGCCTGTTAAGGGAATAGTTTTCCTGTTTATATTTATACAGGTGATCCTACCACATCACGGGGTTAGGGGCATAGCCCCCCGCGATGAGGAAAAACCGCATAAAATTTTCGGCCCCCCTAGGTGAGCAAAGCGAGCGTGCAAGCATAGGGAAGCGAAGCGAGCACCACCAGCTAGGGGGTTTGTGGGGGCGCTGTGAGCATTTTATACCAGACTGGAGTTCTGCGCTGTCTAGTGCTCAAATGGTTAGTGAGTATCAAGGGGCAATTACATTTTAAAAGGGAGTTATCCCGTAACTTAATTGTTTGTTGCCGAAGCATGAAAAATCAAAGCCGCAATGTGGAAACCGGCGATGTGGGAGGGTCACCTGTATGTATATATTTAATTTTTCCTCCTTTTTCTGCACCCTGATGGCCCACCACAGCAGCTGTTTAGCCCACCACAACAACCTGCTCCTGCGGAAGCCGTTGCAAACTTCTTAGGCTTCTTTTCAAGCTGCGGGCACAACACCAATCACACGCTGCCCATTTAATCAGTTGGTTCATATTTGCTTTGTGCACCTGCAGGCTCCCGGCCTACCGGAAAAGGTCGCTGGAGGACTTTTAACGAGTTGACAAATCAATATGATTTCTTGATCTACCAGGACAAGACCAGTTTGCTAGTTCACCTGGGTATACTTTAACAGTTACGAGACAGCTGATATGACTGCAGGCTTTCGCTGAGCCAGTATTTTCTCCACTCCGTCTCCTACATAGGAGGACGTCAAGCCTTGTGATGGAATGGACCAGACAACTTCAGTGCCAGACTCTAACTCACTTGAAATGTATTTTAGTGTGAAACTGAGTATCAGCTGTTGTAGGTTGACATTCCATGGACAGCTTTTCTGTAGTCAGACTTTGGGCTGCTCAGACAACCAGAGGAGTCACCATTGTAGCAGTTGTAAATAACAATGGTTACCCATGTAATGTTGCTACAGGCCACATTTGGCGCTGATGTAAGCAGGAGTCGACTCTGGACAGTGAGGCGCATTTCTGAATTGAGAGCCAGTGCTTTAGACGGACATGGAATATGATTTCGGCCTAGTGGGGCCATTGACTCCCGGATCTCAGGGGCTCCTCGGACAGAATACAAACCATGCCAACTAACGCAAGCGCAAAGCATCGTCGCAGAAGCGACTCCGCCCCAACTAAGATAAAAGGAACCGAGGTGTTTTGTCTTCGGTTGTCTTTTTGAAATTGTTGCGTGGTTTTGCTGCCTTGCGATTTCTTGTGGGGACCACGATGGATATAAGCTGTACAGGCTTTATTGTGTTTAAATCCTCAATGATTTTAAATGTAAGTGACGGCTGCTTTAGAGCAGGATTATATGTATTTTTGATTATCAAATAAATCATCATCTTCATCATCATCGTCATCATAATCATCATCATCATCATCATCATCATCATCATCATCATCATCATCATCATCGTCACCCAAGCACCATTCTCCAAAGAGCAACCAGAGCCCCGGCTACGAGATTCTAATCTTACTGGATATGTACAGTACCAAATGAAGGTGAGATTTTATTTTCCATTATTCCTCAGCTGATCCATGGAAGCCATCATTTACATGAGCGCGGCTTCCAGCTGAGAGCGAGTGCTCATTGAAAACGGACGACATTTGCTCAGATGTGATGTTCTATCCCCCACTACCCCCCCACCGCCCCGTTTAATATGCATGCAATACAAAGTATTCCTCCCTGCAGCTTGTCGGAGGAGAGACTTAGGGAGAGACAAAAGAGGCAGAACCTCGAGGGAGAGAACACTGTGGCCCGTGGCCCAAATCTGTCACATTCGGTAGAGCTCTGCGGCGCTTGACTTTGTCGAAGAAACAAAAAGATTTCTTATAAAAGACAGCATCCGATGTGACAAATTCAGAGCGTTCTGCAATTATAGGTAACCAGTAAGACACTGTGGCATGATAAACATGACGGTAAACTATTGGAGAAACACAGTAATATAAAACCTTGCCCTGATCCATTTTGTTTTGGGATCAATTTGCTAGGACAGTCTTCAGGAGTGTGGGTTAATCCAAGGGTCTGGTGTCCATTCATCACACCAGTGGTATCATTGGGAATGGTCTCATTCATTGGGATTGCATTACGGTCATTTAGCTGATGCTTTTATCAACGTACAGTTGATTAGGCTAACCAAGGGCCTTGTTGTGTTGTGGGCCTTGCTCAGGGGCCCAACAGCAGCAGTGGCTAAACTGGGGCTTGAACCATCAACCTTGTGGATCCCAGTCATGTACCTTAACCACTAGACCACAGGACGTCCCCGGCCTGCAGTGGCCGGCCTCTGGTCGATAGGATGCTTGCAGTCCGCCTGCACCCAGTGTGCATAAATTACGCTCCTCCTGCATGTGGTGACCCTGCAGTTGGATCCCTGTAGTGAAAAGATGACATCACTGCGATGACACGCCCACAAGCATGACTGGACATTCCAAACTGGCCAGAAAATAAACTACATTGTCAGGAGGCACATGCACAATACGAATAGTGTGTACACACATACACACACACACACACACACACACACACACACACACACACACACACACACACACACACACACACACACACACACACACACACACACACACACACACACAAATATAAATGCTTTCACAGTGATCAGATGTCATTCATCTATTATAACATCCAGATCTACATCCTCAGTCATTCCTGCCTAATATCGCTTTTAACAGAGACTACTTGCTAGTTGATGTTGAGCCATGAGTGTCTCTATGAGTACATCATTCTGACAAGGGGAGACATTTTTTGGTACTAGACTGTTTAGTGTCAGTCAATGGGAGATACAGAACTCCAGAATATGGAGAGCTCTTTACCTCGCACATTTTCTGCGGGAAATAGAACTCGTCGGGACAGAAAAAAAGTCCCGACGATCCTGATAGGACAAAAAGACAGCACCCTAATTAATACAATAACTGTTTTGCATCCAGGCACACTCAGACTTGAATTTTTCAATTACTGGTGGATCCCACACTAAATGACTAAATGCCATTCTGCATTACAGTGTGGTTAAGTTTGACTGGTGTGGAAGTCAAGTAGAAGTCATTTTGAGGCCAGAACTCAACCGAGAGTTACGGGTTTGAGTCCTGACCATGCATTACCTCCAGACCTTTACACAAGGCCATGTGTAACAACAGCAGCAGTGCAAAGACAGTGATATTTCATATATGCCAGCACAGTAGTGTAAGCTTTTATCTGTTGGGATATTGCCTTAAGTATCTATGTCTTATGCTAACTACTATGGGAAATCACAGGTGAAATGTATTATTTTTTTAATCAGTATTTAAGCAAGTTGGTTAATTGAGAACTCAAAGGAATCAAAGCAGGAAGAATGACATTGGGTTGTGTAGCCAATCAGATATCGTGGATACTTCGGTGGGAAGATGTACAGAATCTAGTTTTGTGGGAATTGGGCCTAAACAGCAGGTTTTAATACTCTTTCAGAAAATGTCATGGGATCCCTACCCAATAAAAAATATTGCAAAATAAAATTAAAATGGAAAGACATACATTAAAATTTTAAATTTAAAATAAAATATACACAGCTTCTTCTTCTTCACAAATTCTTATGTGTGGCATCTGTGGATGATGTTATCAATAAGAACTTTCTGGGTATATTTTTTTTTATTCCTTTTGTAACAATGCTATACTCCACAGTTGCCATGGAGAAGTGTTATGCAGTCAGAGATGGTTTACTGTTTAAATGAGGAAAAAAAAATAAAACAGAACACTGCAAATATCATGTTTGGTACTTACGTAATCTTCCGACTGAACAGCACAGGGAGAATTATCTTTCAATTTAAAATAGTCCCTTCCTGTCTAGACGCATAGGACCGAGTGTAAAACGAGCATTTTCAAATGTGTTTGTGTAACCAAACGTGATGTGTGAAGGAATTGTTGAATGATATTTTTAATGATATTTCCCACAGATCTCAGCTTTTGCCAAGGTGATTGATATTTTTCTAGTACGCAAGATTAAAATAACGACTCAAAATTTGTTTTGACATAGTCCACCATGACGTTAGCCAAATAACTGGACTCAAAATATATGTTTACTCTATTATTACTGTAACTGTTGCTGGGTGGCGTGTCCAAGTACAAGCTTTCATTCTTCACACACGCCCTATTGGGAGAAGTAGAAAAATTATGGTAACTGGTTCAAGACATTTTGACATGTATAAAGTTATTAAAAACATAATTTAGGAGCACACTTAGAACCTCAACGTTTCATCATGATTTCAGTGTACAGTGCTGTGGTGATTCACAGTAGCCATTTTTAGAAAAACATTCAGAACCCCACTTGGGATGAAGAGAGAGGTGACTGCATGACTGTAACAGTGCATACCAGATTGCAAATTCGAGCAGGACACCTGGCAAGTAAATGGCATCTTTAAACTGATCTCAAATGACTACAGCAAGTTAAAAACCTTGGTCTTTTTTTCTTACTAGATCATTTTGGTCCGCAAACAAACATCAGGGGTCGGCAAGAGCGTAACCAGACAGACATGCTTTTCCCTGTTCAAGTCCTGTTACCGACTTCCAAAGGGCAACACAACTGGTAAAGAAAGTTACTGAGCATGAATGAATATGAACAAATAATTTTAACATAATTTTAACTTGCATGGCATTTGTTGATTAGATTGCGCTGCATGTCGATGAAGGATTTTAGGGACTTGTTTGATGTTATTGGTCAGGGATCCTCAGAATTCTAGTTAATTTACAATGCGCTTACTCCCGCCATCTTGAGGGGTGGTGAGGCCTCGATTTCCCAAGTCATCCACACGGGATACAATCCTGTCTGCCCGCTACTCAACCAGAAAACAGCGAAAGCAGTACCGCTACTTTCATACCCAAGGGAGGAGAAAAAAAAAAAAAAATTGGACTGTCTCAAGGCAAAAGCCGGTTTCTGAAATTACGATGTTTCTCTTGACTCTGTAGCAGGATCAGCAGCATCCCATTTCAGAGCAATTTCTGTAATCGTTTTTATTTCTTTTTTTTTTTTTTTTACAAACCATAAACATTGTAATAACAAACAAAAATAACATGTTCAGAGCTGGAATTTGGATATTCACCAGTGTTTCAATGAAGTAAGCAAACAAAGTGCGAAAACGATCATTTCACAGCCCTCAAAAAAAAAAAAAAAAAAAGATCGAGAGATTGTTGTAACATACCTTTCCTTATTTTAAGAAACTAGTCATGGAACTCACTGCATTCTTTACATCCTATTGACAAGGTATTTTAATCTATACATATTTATACACTTATACAATTAATGTATAGCTATTTAAACACATTTACAATCCAACAGCATCATACGTCTGTATCTTAAACAAAATCGACAGATTCCGCAAGCATTTCCAACATACAGAAACCAGTTCATCAAATTACTGGGTGAGGGTAAACAACCACCAAGATTAAATGCATAATGGCGAATTTGGCCCAAAAAATGTTGAAATCTGGCAGTCAAAACGATAGCATATTTTAAGCTTTCTTTTTTTTACGTTTTGGATTAGAGTTTGTAAGATCATTTGCAGTGATGGGGTGCGGCAGGGAGGGGACTGAATTTGTAGCCTGGAGGGCTGCTGGTTTAAAAATCTAAAATGGCGCACCCTTGAGCTACAGTCCAACAGTGGAAATGGAAGAGGTGTAAAAAAAAAAAACTGACGTATAACAAGACCTTGCTGAGGGCTCAACACACACTAAGATGCAGAACCACACAGAAGATGTGTTACAAATGTTTCTCCAGACACGCAAAGACCTGGTATCGGAGAATGACTTTTTTTTTTGTTTGTTTTTTTTTTTTTTTTTTTTTTTTTTTTTGCTGACGGCATGTTGACCTCGCTCTCAAACAAAGAAGTGTTCAAGTTGTTAAACCAGCTAACGACACCGATAAATATTTCAGCCCAGCTTCTCCCGATTGATCTTGACAGGCTCTCTGTATGGCGTTAAGGGGTAACAAAAGTTTAGGGTGTGCATAGCCTAAGCCGCTCAGTAGCAGAACTTTACACTGGCACCACCATTCTAGTGGGGTTACAAAGTCAAACTTGCCAAGTCACTGCAGGGCAGTACATAGAGGGAGGCGAATGTCAGTCTGAACTCAGACAGGAAGAGGCCGACTCCCAAACCCTTCCCCCTCTTTCGTTCCAAAGCTCCGTGTCTCTGGTGTGTGGCCCATGCATGCGGTGCTGGTTCTCCAACGTGCCGGAAACGCTCTGTAGACCAGAGACGGAGGAGGCTCCAGAGCAGGTCTGTCCGTGACACATTATCACAGACGTTGAGATGGGGAAACTTGTTCAGAGAGAGTGTGCTTGCGTGTTTCTGTTTGAGTGCTGACTGGTGCGACAGAAAGACTAGGCCTGCTGGGACTCCAGGACAGCCAGCTGTAGGCTGTCGGGGGAATACGTTCATGAGGCCAGGCGGTTTTTGGGCGGGGCAAGATGTGAAAGCTGGGGGGCGCAGTTATTAAAAGTCAGTGTAAAATCTGTATGGGGGTAGGGGTAGGGGTTGACTTGACACCAGTACCTGCACATGGCAGGGTGGCGATCGACTGAGCTCAGGGGCCGTTAGAGGCAGATCATTCCCGCCTTCACTGGGCCTCCGCCTCGGGCTCTGGCGCCGCCTGCTCGGCAGGGGGTCTCTGAGGGGCGGGAGCGGGGGCGGGGGCGGGTTCAGGGGCCGGGACGGGCCGGAACACGGCCTGGTGCTGCCGCTGGCGGTAGGCGATGACGGTTCCCAGGAGAAGGGCGATTACGGTCATGAGGTACAGGTCCCACTCTGGGCCCAGCAGCTGGTCCAGGTCCACCTGCGTGAGGAGGTCCGACACCTGCGGAGAGAGGCGGGGGAGTCATGAGCATCCATCCACCGCCATCAACCACTATCCTGCTAATGACAGCCATTCACTGCTATCTCACCAATACTACCACTAATACTCTTATCCACTATTATTCTCTACTGTCTATTACTATTCTGTTATAGTCCTACTGGTGTGCAGTTATACAAGACCGCTGTAGTAGCATCTTGTTTTTAACCTTGAATTGCCTGCAATTATAATGCTCAACAAAAGACTGGCAACTGCTGATCAATGGCAAGCCCTTTGGACTGGGCGGACCTATACCAAAGTGTACAGATATGGAAAATTATACTCATTTTCGTGTCATAAACAGTTTCTCAAAGAACTGCACCAATTGTGATAGCATTAGCATCATTTGGCGCTTAAGATAACATCTACTCCTGCAGGGGTGTTCTACAGTGTGCTGTTCTTAAGTTACCAGCCACTGTCTGCAGTTCACATGCATTTTCAGGAATGTGCACGCCTCCGTGCTATTGTTGCCCGGGCAACGGCCCATTTGCCCTCTTTTGGCCAAGCTGCCCCTCTGAACGATTTTGATAGCTGGTAGTAGCATGTCTCTTTCGTACAACCACTGTACCTCCAAACATCTGTGCACTCCACAGTTCATTACCTACCTTCATCTAATACTGTACACTGCTGTTTCCAGCCATTCACCGTTAATTTGCTACCCAATGTTATGTCCCATGACCCCCCGCGCTACACTCCCTGTGGCGGTCCCCCGGCTCTTACGTTGAGGTCGTGCAGGTACTGCACCGAGTACATCAGTCCCAGCTTGCACAGCGCCAGGAACACGGGAACCTGGGCGTCGGGGCTGGCCTCCGCCGCCATGTCATAGAAACGCTTGGCCAGGTGGATGTCCTCGGAGACACAAATGGAGACACGATCATTTTTAGGAATGAGTGGGAGCCCCCTATAGAACTCACCTCCTCTGTGATAAAAATAAAATACCAGAAAACAGCAGAAAATGCCCCTTACAGCTTCCTAGAGCACAAGGTGACATCATTAAATGTCTTTTGTCTGACCAACAGTCCAAAACCCCAAAACATTCAATTTACTATCATGCAAGACAAGGAAAGTAGCAAATTCTCAAAATTGAGAACATAGAACCATCAAATTTTTTGGCATTTTTGCTTCAAAAATGACTTAAACTATTAATCGATTGTCAAAACAGCTGCCGATTAATTTTGTTTCGATCGACTAATCGATTAATCGACTAATCACTGCAGCTAGTCAAAGTGCTTGCGTCTGACAGGCACATAAAACCCAACCCTAGTTCTACAGAGCGCTCACATCACTTTCGCTTATATTTCCGGTGTCTACGTTTGACTGTGGGCACTTATTTCCCCCGTTGTGCTGCTTACGTCACCACATGCCTGTTGCAGGTAATCATTAAGTCTAGCAATAACTCATGAGTAAAGTCTACTTGTGTTATATGCATATTGATGATTCATTGCAAACAGCAGTTACTCATTATATGAAACCGCATTCAGTGGTTACTGATAAAGTGTATGCTGTCTTCATACACTTAACCCGCATGTTACTTAACATTGGGTGTGAGGCGATTATTAGTGTCACATATTGATTATTCCTCAAATGTTGCAGTTATTGTTTTCTTGGAGCAGTTGCTGGGTGTTTCTGGCACCCTCTCGCTGCCCATTGGTCTGTGAGCCCCACCAGGCCCTACTCGTCCATGTAGTCCAGGTTGAACAAGGCCTGAGCGGTTATTACATGCATGGGGCAGTCGCTGGGCACTTGTTGGATGTAGCGGTTGCTCGTTGCCTGTGGGTTCTACCTGCTTGATGCCCAGGCCCTTCTCGTGCATGTAGCCCAGGTTGAACAAGGCCTGCGCGCCGTGCTGCTGCTCGGACGCCAGCCGGTAGTGGATGACGGCCGTCTCGTAGTCCACATCCGTGCCGTAGCCGTAGAAGTGGTAGTCGCCCAGCTTGATCCTTGCCACCGTGTACCCTGCCCATATAGAGTGAGAGGGGTCACTCATTGTTAAACGAGAGTCACTCGTGGGCAGATGCAGTATTTAGCCAAATACAGTTTTCAGTATTAAGCCGAACATAAAACTGCATGATGTAACATCCATGTAGTTACATTACCAGACAGGGGCTTAAATGTCCACTAGATAAAAATGCATCGAAACAAAGAAAAAAGAATCTGCATACGGAAACATTTCAGTGTTAGCGTAAGACTGAGCTGCTGAGTGCAGAAACAGAAGGAGGGAGTCATGTCAGCGCGGACTGGGACTGATGAAGAGAAAGGGATTGTCACGGCAACGGCGACCGTCGGAGGCGATGGTGGTCACACCGACCTTGGGCAGCGGCACGCGTCCAGTGGAGCAGGGCTCGGGGGTACGTCTCGTTCTCGCTGAAGATGTTCGCCTCTTCTGCTTGAGAACGATAATGACACGAGGATACCGTTCATATCTGACAGTGTCCATAAACAGAGCGGCAGATTACATGCCGTGATAACCATCAAGAAAATCGGTCTTGTTTTACCGACATACGGTCTATTACTATCCTAGGCTGTACTCAGGGAATGAAGGGAAGGCAAAGCTCACACTGCCCTCTGGTGGTGACTATGTGAATGTACCGAATGCAAACTGCCCCCCAGGTAGTGGCCATATGTGTCGTTCTTGTTTTTTGTTTTCACCAGTTGCCCTGACTCATTTAGCTAATTATCTGCATGACAAAATGCAGGTTGGCAACTAATGTGAAAACATACATTCATTTCATACAGGTGCACAAAAACAATCTTCAGCTGACATTCATAAGCTTCTCAATAAAGCTAAACAATCTAAATCTAAATCTAACAATGTATGTGACTGGGCTTCTTACAAGTGTAAGAGCAGAGGCATGTACCAAATCCTGAAATGAACACAGCCTTCCTAGCCCTCCCCTATTTTAAGCTCTTAGTGCCCCCTGGTGGTGACATTTCTGCATTGCAGCACACAGACTTACTCTGATCCAGTATGAAGGCCACGTTGCTCTGGGCAACCTCGTAGCCCTGCTCAGCCAGCAGGAGGTACTGAATGACAGCGGAGTTGGAGTCGCCCTCCTTAAAGCTGGCGTAGGCCGTCATCAGCCTCTCCGACCAGCGCCCTCGCTCGCACACGTTCTTAAACAGCTGTTTGCACAAAGAAAACAAGGGCACCTGGTTAGAGGAACAGCTTCCTGGTTAGAGGAAAAGCACTTCCTGTATGGGAAGGCCCTGTGGCTCAGATCAGACAAGTCCAACACGTGCAGGGACTTACAAAAACGAAAATTCCAAGAACATGATCCCGGAATCTTCTTATCTACAGCTTTTTATCTTAAGATCTTATCTTATTTTACAGCACTAACTTTCAATGTTAGGACAGTTGTCCTCCAAACTCATTCCCATAGAAAAAGCTATTTGATTACACAAAAAAACTCCTATGCAAGAGAATGCATGTAGCCACAAAGTAAGAATTAATGTTTCTTAAAAATATACTATATACATGTAATGATGAGAAACTATGAATCTTCATAAATACTGTAGTAATATTCCATTGACTTTTTTCTGTCAGTCTTGCAGAGTGAAATCCTTTTCACCAGAGAACTGAACATGTGACATTGTCCCCTTTTCTTGCAAAAGACAGCGCCCCCTACAGGCTGACCTCCACAGCGGTGTGGCAGGAGCGCATGACTCCAGTGCCGGTGGCATGCATCTGCGCCAGGTTGTAGAAGGCCAGGATATGGCCGGCCTGAGACGCCAGGTTGAAGTACTTCAGTGCCTGCTTGTAGTCCCGCTTCACCCCGATGCCGTCTGGGGGGGTAAACAGTACATTACATTGAATTTAGAATTGATTCCATGCATTTAGTATTCTCACAGTTTAACCATTCATTCATGATGCATCTTAATAGAAGATGAAGTAATTCAGTTCAAGTAGCTTGCTAAAGGATAAAATAGCAGTGCGCTACAAAGGAATGAAACCTGAGACTTCTGAACCCTGTTCCAAAGACATTATATTCCTCTACTGCTGGCATGGAGAATGTACAAATCAATAATCCATGTGTACAGTCCATCATTAACCAATAAAAGTGCAGGTGCTGTATACCTTTCCGACCAACCACCAGCAGGTGCTGTGCATTGCTCACATCAGTCACTAGGAGGCGCTGCACACTGTTCTACAGGTGATCAATGATCTGCAGGTGCTGAGTGCCATGTGCAGAGCGCGGGCCGTGTGTGTGAGTTATGGTGATCTGACGAAGGAGTGGACGTTGGGGGTTGTGTGTGTGAATCATGGTGATGTGATGAAGGAGCGGATGTGGTGCTACGCCACTCACTGTAGTACATGGTGCCCAGCTGCAGCTGCCCATCCACCCAGCCTTGCTCTGCAGCCTTTTGGAAGTACTTAAGCGCCAGCTCATAGTTCTGAGGAAAGAGACAGGCGTTTCAGAGACAAACACAATCCCTAACCACAGTCATTTAAAAAAGTAGGAGGAGCACTGATCCAGAATCAGGTGTCTTTGTCCATATCCTATGTCACCCTTCCAATCTTAAACTGTTATCAACAAAAATGCTAATCTAATTGCAGATCAGACCGTCTTACTCTGAGATGCCTTAAAAGTACAGGCCCTAAATGACTGGACTACTTGGCTTTGCTCCCTCATTCGACTAATCGCTTCTCTCAGCGGGCCAATTTAGGATCCCTTCCAGTTTTCATTAATTAGTTAATTAATTCACTCTTCAGGGATGTTTAGAATCTGCCGCACGGATGTCATCGATTTTCAGTAAGTAGCTTCACTGCATTTCAATAAATATCCTCTCTCAAGATGGAGAAAGAGAGACAAGTGGAGATGGAAAGAGAAACAAGTGGAGATGGAAAAGTCCCATCTGAGCCATGACTCTCATGAAACATACCCCCTGGACCCATACATTCTAGCATAATAAAAGAAACACTAACACTCTTATACGAGTGTAAACATTTCACGGCAGAATTTGTGCTCACACAATGTAAAATCGAGGTGCTCCCTCAATATAATTGCATAATAGAACTCCCAAGGAGTCGCTTCCCTCCGGTTGACAGACTTATTTTACAATAGATAATATGGTATATACATTTAATGTATTAGATATAAATACATATTTTACTTATTTAATATAATAATATACAGTGTAGAGTTGGTTCATGGTCCTTAGGCCACTTGCTTTTTGTTGGATACTCACCACTGCCACGCCTCTCCCGTACAGGTAGGCCATGCCAAGGCCGCTCTGGCCCACTGGATTGCCCTGAGAGCCAACAGGAAGTGACATCATGCTACATTCAATATTGTCACAACAGCTATCTGAAAAAGTGGAATTACCTGAAGTAACAGTACTTTCTGCTAGTCTTACATGGATTGGCACAATTTCAATTTCGCCACATCTAGAAACTCACACAGTGACAAGGTGACCTGAGTGCAATATACTACTTGCTAGAGGACGGAACACTTCAAAATACTTCATTTATAATACACTTTTAGCCTAAGTACTTACACCATTTTATTGTTGAAGGTTAATTGTTAGGGCAATACCACATTAAAGCTACATTAATATCGACATGACAAAGCATAAAATGTAAAAAAAAAAAAAAAAATGTATAAAAAAAAAGAAAAAAAAAAAGAAAAAAAAACATAGCAAAAACTAAAAATGGTGGAATGTTTTTTAGGTTTCAAAGGGAATTCATGGTCACTCACCAGGTCAGCGGACTTCTTGAAGTACTGCAGCGCTGTCTCATTATTCTGCGGAACAGCCTCACTTCCCTCAGAGTACATCTGCAGAGGACAGCACCAGTTACCGTGTTATCTTTTACGTTTTTCAGTCCTCCTTTCTGCTTTTATATCCCTCTGATGGCTTGTTCTGACATGCAGCTAGCAGCCTGTACCATCTTGCGCATGAGCCGATATGTCCAAAGTAAACTCAAAAAACGGAAGTGGAGCCAAAGTCGGCCAGGACAAGTAAACACGGGCGCTGTTAAACAGTCACAAGGGGTCATAAAATTGCTAGGCTACATGACAACAGGCTCCCCTTCCATTCGCAAATGGAACACGGAAAACTGACTGGAAGTAATTGTCACAATCCCTTTTCCATACAACTTGCTCCCAACACGCGGTGTATAAAGAATAGGTTTAATAGATACAGCCATTATCCCCAAGTATATCTCTGTGTGTGTGTGTGTGTGTGTGTGTGTGTGTGTGTGTGTAAGTGGGGGTGTATACCTTCCCAAGGAAGGCCATGGCATGGGTGTTCCCAGCGTTTGCTGCCTGGTTGAAGTAGTCATAGGCTCTCTGAGGAGGAAGAACAGAAACATGCACTGAGTTTCACATACTGCCACACTTCATGGCACATAGGCATTACTGCCAGCAGCTACACCACCCTGGACCTTTCCAATACAATGCAATCCCAACCCACTTTGATTTCCCAGGACGTCACTACAAAAGAGGACTGTGTTTTCCGTCGACCTGGTTACACAAAGGTAAAAATAAATAAAACCGTGGCAGGAGGCACCAGACCGGTCCCCTGCATCGGACGTTACCTCGTGATTCTGCTCCACCCCGCGTCCTCCATGGAGATGCAGCTGGCCAAGACCCAACTGGGGGAAGGTAACAGAGATGTCAGAATCAGACCCCCCCCCCAATCCAGTGGTCCCAACACTACCCCAATCTCAGGTCTATTGATAAAGCAAGGTTGAGCTATGTTGTATCGACAAATTACTCTAATCAAGATCGTACTTACAACTGGTCCATGGTGTATTGATTATATTCCGTTTACCCATAGTGTATTGTCACTCATCCTTGCTGTATTCATGATATACTGCTGTACCTTGACGGACTGCTGCCGTATGGTTGGCAGTTGGGGTGTAACGGTACACAGAAGTCATGGTTCGCTTCACACCACGGTTTGGTACAAGTTCGGTACAACGGGGGTGAACAACAGCAGCACACTGTCCACGTCCGATCCACCACTCGCTCTCCATTGCTGTCGTAGTTCAATGGGAAACCGAAATTTTCCCCACACAGCCGATTTGAAAGAAGCAGGCTGGTCTTCTAGCTCCTGTGTGTCATTTGCACTCGCCATAGTGTGACTGACTCAGTCAGACGCCAATCACCCTGAGCCAAGCTTAGCCTGGCATATTGCTAACTTGCTAGCGGCTTTTCCGGGTGGAACTCGCGCTTGTGAAATTTGGTACCGTGTTCATCAGTCTTCACCCGTAGGCTACTACCCCATATTCTCTATACGACTGCATGCGCCCAACCGTAACGTCCGTACCATGACGGTTCGGGACGAATACATGCACCGTTACACCCCTAGATGGCAGTGGGTTTCAGGCAATGCCCTTATCCGTGTTGTATTGATAATGGAATTTGTACAGCACATACAGGCTAAGTGGAGGAGGTCCTTTACCTGGGCCTGGACATCACCCTTCTCTGCAAGGAACTGGTAGTACTGGATCAGGTCCTCCTCGAGCATGCCGCCGCCTGACCCAGGGTTCTCCACCTCGTCCAGCAGCCTGATCCTCTGCACGGCACTACCCCCCATCAGGGACACATCACTGGCCACTGAGGACACACATACACATGGGCACATGCATAAGAAAGGATAGACATATGGAGGTATGCATTCACGTTTGCAGAAAAACACACATATGGACAATATGCACACATACGCACGCACATACGCAAAAATGGGTATTACAAAATGAACACACGGATAATATACACAAAAATACAAAACAGAATACACAAAGAAAACAAACAAACAAACATGCAGGTAAGGCACATGGCCGTGGTCAACACAAACATGCACATAAACAAACAGTATTACATTTCTGACAGATTTACCACACGATATTCTGAATGTCTAAGACACTCAAAGTTACAATACCATTTTACAACACTATAGGATATCAAATTCAACAACTACAAGTTAGGAAAAACAAAAATAAAATAACTGACGCCATTGGCTGGACAAACTCTTACCGTGGTTGGCCACCAATCGGTAGTGAGTCAGAGCAGATTCACAGCTCTGCGGCACCCCGACACCACCCCAGTATCTGTACCCCTACAGAGAGAACGAACCAAAGAAGGAAATCAGGTCAGAGATAACATGAAAGACTAGACGCAAACAACAGCTACGCAGGTAAGAAGTATTTAGCCTTTCCTTTAGCTCAGTTACTGCGACCCTAACACAGCCACCCCCCATTGCAAAGTTCACCTATGAGTTCAACGGTATATGTTGATGCCCTCAATGGTGGTGTTAATGTGACACCAAAACGGAAAAGGATGGATAACTGCACCCTGCTGGTTAATCATTGACAGTACCCCTTCGATTCTTGAACAGTGGTAGAGTAGAAATCTCCACTAGTTTATTTTTTCCTCACAAAAATCAAACCAGGCTGGGCCCTGAGTGGTCATGTGACTCATCATCCCGCGATTAGATTTCTTTATTTAATGGGGAACTGAAGACAAAGAATTTGACTGCCTGCAATGTCGCCATCTGCTGCGTTGCCGTGCATGTGACAATAAACTCTTTGAATCTCTCCCGAATCTTTGAACCGTTGCTGTTGTTTGTGGAAGGCAGGGAGGCGGCCTTGTTAGAGTCATATGTCACCATTGTGAGGAGTCATGCTGAGCAGCTACATCGGGTAACCGCATAAACTCAGCGGGAGCTCACCAGTATCATATGTGCCACGAGGTTTCCTCCGAGTGCTCCGAAGGTATAGTAAACCAGCGCCTGCCATGATGAAACAAGACAAGCCAAAGACTGTGAAATATGAACTCCTTTTTATTAGCATCCACGTTCAAATTCCTCAGCCCACATACATAGTGCACTTACCTTAGCCTGGCTGGAGTTTACTCCTAGCCCTGCCGCATACAGGAAACCCAGTGCCTGATGGGAAAATAAAAGGATAATATAATCCAAATATATTTGGGTTAATCACATCATTATACACCTCCCAGGTTAAAGTAAGCCCTCAAAACGATCAACACTTCAGATTGATGTCCCATAAATTACAAAGTAAATAAGTAATTGTTCATTGCAGTCCTGGTATACCAACGAGGGTTTGGGGTGTACACTATATTATTTGGGTTTAATGGGAGTATACCACACCATTAGGGCTGAGTATGGGGAGCGGTGTGTTATAATGCAGGATATTACACTATACCGTTTGTGCTTTTGGGGACCCCTCCAAAGCCAGCTTCTCAAAGAGCTCCTTTGCCTGTGGGATGTTCTGGGTCATGTAGTCTCCGAACAGCATGGCGTAAGCCACTTTCTCCATGGCTTTGGTGTGGCCCATGTCTGCCACCTTCAACAGCAACTCATAGCCCCTGCAATGGATGAACCAGCAGACGGTGGGTGGGGGTGGTCACGGGGGACAGTCACCAAATTTTTAGCACATGTAAAGATTCTCATACACTGCATTTACAGATATTTATTTACAGATTGGGTGAAAAAAAGGAAATTTTAAGATGCCCCCAACCACCCCTTTAACAGCTCGTTATCATTTCATCCACTAGGGGGCATTCAATTTAAGATGATGATGCTCAGAACTTCCCTGGCAACAAATGTTTTTTTTTTGCTAAATAGGATACAATGGATTGAGCTCAGTAGATCTTATCAATTTCCTCAGCCTCACCAGGAAAGTAAGGGGGCAAGACAGCTAAACCCTTTGGTTATTTACTGCTCAAGGCAGGATTTCTACTTTCTGAACGCTGGGTTTTCGGTCTCTGCTTTTCTTTACATTTATTTAGACGAACTGTGACATTCACATTGTCATAAGACATTAAATATGCTTTATCTGGCTAATCTTCAAGCTAATGTCGTCACAATACGTTCTCTTCTTTCAAACAAATTCAATTTCCGGAGAACAGTTTCAATTGTTTTTACTCAGTAGCTAATACACAAGATCCAAAATGGAGTCACAGAAGATCCATCAATGACGCAAAGCAGCTGTATTTCCAACGCTGAGAAAAATGTTCCTGATTGTGTCACTGTGGGCCTGTTTTAGTTTAGTGCAAAATTTAAGTGTGGCTGGTGCTCAAGGAAAGAGGAAAGAGGGCAGTGGGAATATATTGGGACTGGGGGGGTTTGCTCACTCTTTCTTCTGGCTCTTCTTGCTGGTGTTGCCGATTATCTTGAGTGCCTTCTGGTAGAGCTCCTCTGCTTTCTCTGCCCGATGCCGCTGTTCAGCCTGCTCCTCAGCTGGTGTTTAAAATGCATTCATATTAAATAAGCAGAGCGCATAGAAGGAAAGCGAGATCATCTGGTTACAATATAAAACCTGTTGTGTGACCATGACAGCCCCTAACCCCCTTGCGAGAACCGACAGGCTTACATACTTTCACAGAAGCCCCATTTCTTGTCGCGGTCGTAGTCGAAGGTGGTGGCGCACCACAGCCTTCCGTCCCCCCGGCCCTCGGTGGTGCAGTCCGTGTACTCTTTCCCCAGGAAGAGGAAAGGGAACAGGCAGGGCTCCCCGGCAGCCGTTCCACCAATCGCCACAGGAACTTTCGCAATCGGGAAAAGATGCAGGGGGAGCACATTAGAATGCAACACACTTACAGCATGCAGGGTTCAAAGGCGTTTGGGGGGTGCATTATTACAGTGGTGATAAAATAGGGCACAAGTAACACATTCTGGTCCCTTCACTTGGCTCTTGTATTTCAGTATTACTATTAAGTAAACAAAGAAACGTGTTTTAAATGCTGTCCTTCCACTGTAGCTGTAGCAGACCAAAAACATATGGTAATCAATCAGACAACTCAAGCACGCAAAAGACTGGAGAACGAACAGTCACAATGTAATACGTCCGTGCTACCCACACTTAACATGGCCAAAAGTTTGGCTTTCAATCAAGTGTGACACAGTGTGTCCTACACCTGTCTCTATCGGCTTTTCAGAGACGATCTCGCTGCCTCCATGACTCAAGTGACCCAAGCGGTTTACTCTACATATGCAATGCACAGTGAATTACACCATGTGATGGAGGACACAAGGATTACATTCTACCACATTTACCTCTTGGAATTCTGGGAACTCCTTACAAACAAGTCAAAACCACATTATATCACTAGACAGTCTCTTTTCGGCCTTCACCTTCTTTCGGCTTCTCTTGTTTGGGGGCGGGCTGTGTGGGAAGGTCCTCCTCCTCCTTAACCCCGCCCACCTCATCCTCCGACTCTGCAGTGGAACGCCCATCACCCTGCCGATCATTCTCCGGGATATCGTCTGTGGGTAACGTTTCCTGTTCGGCCGCAGACCTCTCGTCCACCGGCACCTCCTCATCTTCCGCCCTGTGGCCTTCAAAAGCCTGCAAAGCACAGTCGAAATCTTAACACCACATGCAACTGAAAGCAGAGCTGTTCAAACTGGATTTTGATACCCTCAACTCAGACTCTTCTGCCATCAAAAATCTACATTACAGTATTTAGCAGCTCATCCGGAGAGACTTAGACAGCTTACATTTTTACACGCACTACATTTACAGTAGAGTCCAATTGGATATCCACTTGGGAATCAAACCTACCAAAGTTGTTACAAACCCAACTCCTGAACCGTTATACTAGCAGCCCACACTGCCCTTACTGAATTCCAGCAAGCTCTGATTATGGCTGTATTGTTTAACTGGTGCAAGGGCTCCTTTTAAATCAGCTGTTATTCTTGAATGTGGTAGAATTTACTATATACAGTATACATATAGTACACACTATATAGCATTTACTACATTATGTCAAGTTCTAATATCTGTATTTATCAAATGCCATATTTATTAAGGTCTTCTGGTGGAGTCAAATGTATGACCATCCTCTTCAACTATGCAAAGTTTCACATGGCAAAACATTTCATGCTTAGATATTTGTTCCTCTCAAGAGGATACCGGGTTTTACTAAAAAGGGAAACTTAAAAAGTCCCATATTTCTATCTATTTCCAGAGCTACTGTTTATTAATTATGTTTTCTTTTTCCCCTCAACAGGTCATCCATAGGGTTCAGCCCTTCTAACCCTACTGGCACTTGAGACTTGTACCCTTCCCTAGCACTTTAATAATCTTGTTCCCAAAGAAATGCACTTTGTGTTGTAAGTCGCTCTGGATAAGAGCGTCTGCCAAATGCCTGTAATGTAATGTGTAATGTATTTCAATTAACTGTCAGTTTGTTTTCCTCAAATGCCACCTTACAAATACAGAAACAAACTCTCCAGGTCATATGAAATGTATATCATATCAACAGACAAGCATCTTCAAATCGACCAAGTGTTCAGTTAAAACAAGTGTGCAGTTTGAAGACAGTCAATGTCAGGCCTGAAAAGGTTCTTACCTTGGATTCTGGATCACCATTCATTTCCTCGACGTCTATGATTATAAAACACAAAAAAGGACGAGAATTGAAATCTTTACCAGTTCAAAAATCAGAATCATCCTTTATTACTCTAGGGAACAG
Source organism: Albula goreensis (assembly GCA_022829145.1). Classification (NCBI taxonomy): domain Eukaryota; kingdom Metazoa; phylum Chordata; class Actinopteri; order Albuliformes; family Albulidae; genus Albula; species Albula goreensis. The sequence goes on from CM040747.1 coordinate 34,145,334, forward strand.
CAGTGCTTATTTGGTTTGAGAATTACATCTCATAGCAGTGTCTAAACATTACAGTAAACACTAGATACTATATAGCAAGCAAATTAATTGCAGTCCTCCAACTTACCAGCTGTTACGCCTCGCGAGATAACCAGCATTAGTGTCAACAAAAGCCACGTTGTCACCATCGTGTAAAAAAACTATATTACTATATTTCTTCAGCAGTATAATGTTAAGAAAACGCGACCCAGCCAGCTAGCTAGCTGGCTTGCTATAGAACTACTTTCAAGCTGCTCATTAGCATTTTCCACTAACTGCAGAATGTCGATGCGTGTCTTCCTCGTCGGCTGCAAAGGCACTGAATAGCTAATTGTGAACTATGAAGCTAAGCTATTTTGACGTTAACTTGTATGTGTAAGCTAGCATGCTACCCACCTAACTGGACATTTTTGCTGTCGGTTCATACATAAAACACCGACATATGATAAACTGGACAAGAGACTGACTTTCAAATACTGATCAATAACCGCATAATATTTCCTATTTTAAGCAAGAAGGTTTTAACAAGTTATTGAGTAGCGGTAAACGTTATCTGGCTAGCTAGCATACTAAATTCCGTATTTCACTGGGGGATGATCTTTCACCCCCGTACAGTACTTCCTGACCTTAAGCAAATAACCAATTGGAACATGCAATGATAAACATTAACCAATCGTTGACCCTGTTACATCATGGTGTCCAATAAGAGGTGCCCACACCACAAACCTCCGTCATTCGTTCTGTTAGATGATTGGATGAAACAGAGAAATCCACGGCTCTCTCATTTCACTGGATACAGTTGGGTGTAGGCTAGCTCAGCGTTTCCCGTTTTCGAAATGGGTATGGGGAGGGTAACTGGTGGTAAGAAAGATGATTCTGAGTCGAAACTTAGTATTTATAAAGCGAACTGAGAACAAAAGCAGGGAGTGTGCCGCTGTAGTGAGGGAGATTACACGGCAGAGGGCATAGTGCTTGCTGATTTAGCGTAATCGATAAGGGATATTAAGAGCGGCAAGTGTGTAACAACATTTTCGCCATTTAAATATACATTTATGATCAGTTAGAATTATAAATGAACGCTGACGGACTATGACGGAGGTGTATGTCTGTGCCAGTTCCAGAACTTCACATGTGAGCATCTTTAGGAAGTAATATTTGAACCACACTGTGCACCTGGTCACTTACGCTGTCCTTGTATTCTTAGCCCATAATTGTAAAATGCAGAGAAATCGTATTCATTGACTCATGTAAGATGGCTACCCATGCTGAAACTGATCCCACAACATGTTTAACAGGTGCAAACCTCTTTGTGGTCGACACATACAATTAAGCCATTCTTAAATCTGACCTCTGTTATCTTAGTCATGTTACTTTGCATTTTTAAACATATTTAATAACAGAAACATGATGGTTGTTAGTATAGACAGTATTATTGAGAATCCTTTTTTATTTCAATGCTTTTTCATTTGTTGCTTCTCTTACTTCGTGTGCCTCCTGTAAATGTTTTGGCAGGCTAAATACCACTGAATGCCCATATGGTCAGCCACCACATTCCTTTCTTCATGGAGGTTTATGTTTACTAATGCCATTTTTAAGCTAAATTAGATTATGAATATTCATGAGACCTCCCCAAAAAGCATAACAGCAATGGCAACCAGTATGGCCTTCAGACACACCCTACATATATATTCATATAATACACTCTGGAACATTCTTGCCCCCATTGATAGACAGACGGAACATTTAATGATAGGAATACTGAGGTGACCATCTGGTGAGTGTCAAGACTCTGGAATCACATTATCAAATCCAGTGTGATGTTGTGGCCTCTCATAATTTTTGTATTTAAGCATTTTTTTAAAATTTTTGTGGTTTCCCACTTTCCACTGAAGTTCAAAATGACCTAACATGAATGTTTGTATGATGGTTTGTATGATTAAATATATTTACAGTGTTTAAGTATGTCAAAATCATGTTTTTTTTAAAGCATGTTTAAGGTAAGCTGTTCAACTTGTCATCTTAACTGAAAGACAAGACGACAGGGGTAACGTATTTTAAAATGTTGATATTGAATGAAAGAAGTCAAAGCTAACTGTTTATACTGTTGTGTGTCCCTGTATACATACTGTTCACACAATTCTGACTAAAAGTTTAGGCCGTTCTCCATAAGACAACATTTGACATTGGGTAATACCTTCCAAGATTTTGGAATCAGCAGGGAGAAACATTACATGATGTTTCAGATGCTGTAATACATTTCTAATTACATTAAAAAAAAAAAAAATAATGAGAGCACCCCTCGAGACTGGGTGCTTGCACTTTTTATTCTAGAAGGATAAACAAGCAGGACACCTTGGCTTCTCTTAGACAACATCATAAAAACATAAGGCAGGTTCCATAAAAATCGCATTTATTAATATCGATGTGCCAATTTATCTTTAGAAAGAACAAACCGAAAAAAAGCCAGCCAGATCACTGAACTTAAATACTTTTTAACAGAATCGGACAGCAAACGACTTCTATTGTTACCAATTTGATTTCGCCGATATGTTCCACTTCATTCTTTCCATTTTTCCTGGTCACGTTACATAGCCACACACAGCAAGTTTGGGTTCAGAGCCATTTTGTCAATAACGAAAGCATTCTGTCTGACCAAGGCACCTTTCAGTCATGCTTGCTAAAACAGCTAGTGCACATCAGAATCCAATCGCTGTGCCAGAAATGAAAGCATCGACACACAAATAAGACGGGTGACAAGAATCTGTTTTTTTCTTTTCCTTTTCTCCCTCCCCGCATCTTATGGTTTCAAGTTCAGAGATAAGGGTAGAGGGGGGGAGGGCGAGCATGATGACGATGACGATGAAGCGGCTGCTCGTCTTCAGCAGAGGCGTGCCCCGTAACCAAAAGTCTGTTTGATGGCTTCAAAGTAGTAGCGCTGCCAGCCTTGTTTCGTCCTCTCCTCCTCGCTGACTGGGACACCTTTACACTCCACCTTGAGCTCCGTGTCTCCACCCCGGTCTGAAAAGCTCAGGGTGAATATTGCGTAGTGCTCTGGGGGAAAGACCAAAAATTAGACCCTTTGAGGAATTACGTGCAAGCACATCAACCACAGAATACAGTAATCGAGGAGTGGGCAGAGTTCTTTTTTGCTTTGCAAGATAAAGGGCCCTATCTTTCACCTGGCGAAACGCAAGTTATGCCTTATTTTACCGCATTGCGCCTCTGCCCTTCATATAGCATAACTCGCTGCGGCTACTCGGGAGTGTCAGTTTTCAGGTGGGGTACGGTCACGTCAGGCGCAGTTTAGTGCAAGTTACGCTTATGCTGCTAGGCTGTATCAGACGAATGTCAGCATGTGTCTACAGTCTGGTTTATTTCAATGAGAAGAAGTCCAAAACATTGTCAAGTGAATATTGCTTTTATTTGGTCATTTTCTGTCATGGGAAATGAGAATAGCCTTGCTTTACCTCAGGGAGCTGCCTACTGTTTTTTTTTTTTATAATTTTTCTGCTTGCGGACTTTCATCTGGCGCACAAGTGGTACACTTCCCCTTAAGGTCCAGCACCATTAAAATAGCAATAATCTAAGCAAAATAGGGTCTACAATAACAAGCAAGATGATATGGAGATAAAAATAAACCCAAGTCTCTTCATAATTATGTTTTTTTTCATACAATAAATAGGAGAAATATGAGAGGCTTATGCAATATGACCTACCGGATGGCCAGGTCTTGTACCGCCACTTCATAACAATTTTCTCATCAGGAACCTAAAACAACAAAAAGATTAGATAAAGTAAATAAACGAGTAAGCAAAAGCTTATATTTCAGGGGTTAGCTTGATGGTTAAAAGCAAAACAGGTGGTTCCTGCATTCTGCATCCAATCTTCCCCTGATCTTCTTACCAGCTCCTGGAACTCTCCACAGACGTTGCCATCCAGGAGCCGAAACTTGCCGCCCCGTTCTCCATCCACCGTGGCAGGTGCATGGGTGAACGCCTGCACCATCTACAGCACAAAATGAAAAAATTAAAATATTAAAAAAATATCGATTATCAAAACTCAGTTCTCAGTGAGGACAATATTACGGTCTTGACTTGCTAGGCAACATTGGAAGTGAGACTTTTTCAACCTTCATCCCCCCCCACCACCACCAAAAAATGGCACATAGCTTTCCCTTTCCCAAAACAGAATGCCCTGCCAAAACCCCTGGGCTCACCTCCTGGTTGAGGAAGACTCTGTAGAGCTCCTCAGGTGAGGTGAGGAAGGTGTCCTTCAGACTGAACTTGCAGGTTGGGATCTTCACCCCAGCGCTGGGGGGCGGAGGGGCGGAGCCACCTTTGTCGATCTGTAGGTTAAAGATGAACAATATGAAACGGATCTACCCGTTTTCACTTTTCTCTGATCATACAGGCTCCTTCTTCTCAAGGATATCCAAATAAAGCACTGCAGTATCTGCAGGTTGTTGTTGCACTGTGCGACTCAAGGGATTGATTTAAATAATTGATTGGCTATGAAGACGAAACACCTTGTGTGACTTGCCTGCAGACTGAAAATAGATGAAAACCTGCTAACACTGCAGGCTCTACAAGACGGGCATTTAAAAGCACTTTTCTCATCACTTTGCACTGGTTAACACTCCAGCATCCCTTCAGGTAAATGGTGACGTTTTCCATCTCACACTGTTATTGGTACTATAACACCAATGGTATTAACGAATACCGTTCAGGTGGACGAATAGAAAATAACATTACAGTGTAAATGTGTACACAGTCAGAGTAGTCTCACTCTGGCTTTGACTGACAAAAGCCAGGTGAAACAGGAAAATCTGGTACCTTGCAATTAACAACTGATATCAGTCATCATTTAACTTCAGAAACGGTAACTTCATTAACACTTCATTAACCGAAGTCAAATTTCGTGCTTATTGACCAGAAAATTTCCCTTCTGGACTTTTCAGCCATTGAGACAGCAAAATCGATGCCCCACTTCGCTGTTCTAATTCACTGCTGTAGCATAACATGCACCCTCAGAACCTGGTAATGTTTATATGGACCATAAAAGGGGTAGGGTATATACAAAATGGAGTGCTTATGGGTGGGGAGCTCCAAGCAGAATTCCCAGACGACACCCACCAAAATCCTGATGTGTGTTCCAACTTGTTTCTAATTCTGGCTGTGTAAAACAAGTGTATGGTTGAAACCTTCTCCTCCAGATTTCACGATTGTTCACCATCTCTGTCCTGACCTTCGTCCTTTCATGGGCGCTCCATGTCAAGCCGAGGCCGAGGCAGCGGATTAAAATCCACCCCAGATTCTACCCCTGCAGTGGTAAGTCTTATACAACGTCTACGCATGAATAGTACTTTTGGCTGTACATCTGATAATCTTGTTTCCTCTTTTTAGTATGTTTCAGCACTGGTTCCTGAGGCTCTGGGCCTGCCACTACTCACCATGGTTTTGTCCACTTTGGCCTTGGACTGTGGTTCCTTTGCCTGCTTGCTCAGGCCGTTGGCTGTGGGCAGGATCATACCCTGAGTGAATTCTGCACAAAAATAAAACAAACAGTAAGGAAGATGGACAGTTTTTTTCAGGTCTTTTTGCAACGTTGTTCTCCTCGGGTCATTCCAGAATGAGACTCTGGATAACGAAAGGCCAAGTTGTGGAACACAATTTCCACAGGGAAAACACCAAGTCTTACATCAGCAAATTACAATAAAATACACAATGAGTTTTGAGGTGACTTTTGTCGCTGCTTTGTGTGCAGGCTAATTCCAAGAGCTTAAGATATTTGACCAATGACATTTAAGACAACAGATACATCATAGATACACTGTCACACTACTTTAGCCCAAGAGTTAGGCGCAGAATAAGGCTGGTGTTACACTTTGCGCATCCGCGAGGGTCCACGTGACGTAAATTTCATCATCAGATGGGTGTAGGCGAGGCTTTCTGCGGACGTCCGTGTAACCTCAAATTTTCCGTAACCACGCGAACTTGTCCACACGCCCGCTACGCTACAAGGGCACCAAATGCGCTGGAAGACCAATGGAATGCGTCCTCCAAGCGGACGAAAAAGTAGTATAATAAGAACAACTATACGTCCGTGGTGTCCGCAGCTGTCCGTGCGTGCATCTGCAAGGGAGTACAACCAGGCCCTAAAGCTTACCCGTTTTTAGGTGGCCAATATAGCTCCCCAGCGCAGCTCGAACTTTTCTGGATCCTTCCTTCCTCATGAAGGCCAGCAGTGGAGTGTCCGGCTCGTCCTTACAAAGCGATACGCTGATCTGTTGGGAATGGCCAATGAGCCATCAGCATCACTACTCTTCTCTTGTGGTCATGTAGCCAAAGCAACACTTGTTAGGGGAAGTAGACCAATTTAATTTTTTCCAACAGAATCAATTTCTGAAATTCACTTTGGTACTTACATCTAGGTCATCCATGTCATTCTCGTCTGAAAGGTTAGGAACTTCCATGTTCCCTTTATATTTGATTCCTGCTTTCGACGTACCTGTGGAAGACAGGAAAAAAAGTGTCTATTTGCACATATTTTGGCCCACACAGTCAAAGGGGAACTCAATCTCAGAACATGGGGCAGCCTGTAGTCACGTGAATAAGGTACATGACTGGGACCCTTGAGGTTGGTGGCTCAAGCCCCTGAAGGCCCTTGAGCAAGGCCCTTCACCCCACACTGCTCCCAGGGGGGATTGGCCCTTAGTTAGCATGACCACCTGTAAGTCACTTTGGATAAAAGAGTCAGCTAAATGACTGTAATGTAATGTACCATTTATTCCAATTTCTCCATTGAGAGCAGAGTGTGAGAAGGTGTTAGAGGACTCAGGTTCCTCTCATGATAACTCTACAGCTGAGTCTCTAAACAACATACTTTAAAGGGAAAGAAAATATTGCCCACCCATGAACCCACCCATTTGGGATCAAAGACTAGGATTCAATAGAACATTCATATTCATAATTGTATACCAAAAGCACATGCAGTAAGACAGTGATTCTTTTCCATCTGCAGCCAAACAGCTGAGATGCAGTCCCTGTAAGGAGGCAATCTTTTGCAAGCTGACTGGCGTTACCAGACACCTCCCCACCCGCCCCGGGCCATGCTATGGTCAAACACTAGCCAACAGTATGGACAGGATCAAAATGAAACATTTTTAGCTGTGACCAGCAGCTCACTCTGTTGGTTGGTCGGTCCACAAAAAATTCCCCACCCTTTGGCTGCCTCAGTTTTCGTCCTAGGAGGCTGAAATTTGCCATGGAGGTCAAGTGTGTGTGTGTGTGTGTGTTTCTGTTCATGCCAATTGGCTAAAAGGGGGCATGGCAGTGGGAGTGGCCTGTTCACAGCTATTGCAAATTTGTGCTTGTTTCTCATTCATTTGCATAAACAGGCAAGCAAAAGGCCGCGCAGAAGTTTGAAAGAGGGTCCTGTTTTCCCCATAAAATGATTTTTGATGGCATACCCGTCCATGTGGCCTTGATGTTCCACTCGTAGAAGAAGATGAGCTTGCCCTTGCGGTTGTTGATGGAGGCCTCGCCCTCCAGTTTGTCCACCTCTGTGACCTCGCAGACGCCATCGGCCCCCTCCACGCGCACGGCCAGCAGGAGCTCCTTTAGCTTCTCCGAGGACCAGTTTGTTGCATCTCGCTCTGTCCTGCAGGGGGAGAACATAGGTATTTTTCCAAGCTAAGGGCATTTTGAATAGAAAATGTCATAAATGGATTAAAGCAATGCTAGGTTTGCCCACTTGATGATGGATGACTCCAAAAGCATGTTTTCATCCAGAGACACTATGAACAATAATATTTAACACAAAAAATATACCATATTCGATTTTCTCCATAGCAATCATCTATAGTTTGACACAAACATGAGGGTGGTGAAACATTTCAGTGATTGAGAATTTATTTGATGAGTTGTTTACAAAGATATTAAAATTTTAGGGGTCAGAGACTTAATTGAAAGTTATTTGTTGCTGTTTTTCATTCTCCGTATAGTATTAGGACGAAATCTGGTCCAACTTGGAGTCATAGTTTTGAGGGGGAACAAAATAGACCCAAGATGACCACTTTTGCTCAAACTGATTTTTTTTTTCTTTGTGACAAATCAATATTTTTCTTTTTGAATATGTTCAATCATGTTTGAAATCACTATGTACCATTTGGCAAAGTGACTCAAAGAACTGTGATGGGTTGTGTCAACCCTAAGCGACCTGACCTGACATGACATGACTTACACTTCTCAGCAGAAGCGTAGCTAGAAATTCTGGGCCCTGTACACAGGCAGGCTCTGAGGGCCCCTCCACTCTTAATATATATTAAAAATATAAAAAATTTCCATGGTCCCTTTCGAACCCTTGGCCCATGTATACTTGGCATCCTTTTTCCCTCTGGTGCTATGCCCCTGCTTGCCACATCAAACCCACTGGGTACTAGAAGACCTTTGCATTACAGACCATAGAGTAAACATGCATGATAACATATTTTGTTGCAACACCGGTATTCCAACCAATTTCCCCCTGCAAATGTACTGGTAATCATCCTCATTATTGTATGGGCACTGGTGTAAGTCACTCTGCTAAATAACTACATGTAATGATAATGTTTTCACATTGGACATGGTAGCAAACGGTGAAACAATTGAGGAACGCACGGCATTCAATACAGTATATACTTTTATTTTTAACCATTATTTTCAACCTTGTTGTTTTACAGTAGCTCTAAACATTTAGACATCTAAACAAACAAAAAGTAGTACAAACTAACGAAGCTGTTGACATTTTAGAGGAACCCTCTAGGATTCAAAGTGGTCCACACAGTCAATGAAATGGACCACCAGCCTCGTTTTAAAACTATTGTACCACCGGCATGTGACATCAACCAAAAACAGGACTTGGAACGCCTGTATATGAAATAGTGTTTGCACAAAACATCGACAATTAAGGTTATATGAGGTTTGATTCCTATTGTTTCTTCAAACCTTGACAGTTACAAATTTCCGGTTACATCAGGAAGACGCAACAAAAATAACACCATCTACAACACCAAAGGCTGTAGCCAGGTCTTCAAGTAGCACTGCCCGAACTTCTAAGATGTCTAAAAGCAAAAGTACATATGCAACCAACGCAAAGCATAACTGAATTTACTTTCTATCCTTCAACCTCTCTCAGTTCTGCACCCATTTACTGCTTAAATCATATATCTTTTTCTACACCTACTTAGCACCAGCCGACAAACCCATGTCTCTCTCGGTTGACTGACAGGGACAAATGCATGACCTTACTCCATACATAGCTCTTCCCAGCAAATGACACAACATTTAAATTAATCGAAGCATGTGGCCCTGAATCTTAAACAAAATGAACAAAATCGTATTCGCGATATTCACTTGCTGGCTATCGCCAACTGTTGTCCAGGGGCTTCTAGAACTGGTTGACAAACTACGAGGATCGCAAGATAAAGTATGAACGTGTAGACCATTTCCTCGTCTGAGAATAGCAAGAGAGACAGCTAGATGCCAAACCGATGAGGCCAGACTTCGTTTGACACTGTGCTCGTTTCGCTAGCCGATCCACCTGACAAGTTAGCTTCGCGACGCTAATTTATCCACATTGCATAATGACTGGCAACATCGTGTGCGCGGCCATGTGAGGCAACTAGTTGACTTTCGTAAAGTAATGCAGCTGAAGACAAATGGCCATAACATTCACTGTACTGGTCTGCTGACATTAGTTATCAATCGCTACGTTCATATCTACTTCTGATTTTCCCCTTTGCCAGTCGGACGGACAAGAAGCCATACTCGCGGCAAGCCGGGTAACAGTACAGGCCATTAATACCTCTTCCTAGCTAGCAAGCTAGCTAGCATAGTGGTAGAGGACTGTCCAGCAAAACTCCTAAATATAGCCCTACCAGATCCGACCTTTTTCAGTCTTACCAGTGCCAGTTGTTAACGTTGGTTGCGTCGGCTCTCTCCTCGACTATCCAGCGTGGATCCCCTTCACCCCACTTGGCCATGATTGACGGCAATGATAGCTAGCTATCCCTAACGAGAGCACACGGCTAGCTAACGTTAGAGGGTTGTAAGAGAAGTCAGGATGTTCAAGTAGCTACGATAACCTGAGTTACACAGAGCTACTATTATAGAAAACAACGAGGCTAGCTACCAGATATCGTTGCTACACGAGTATCCGATTCAACTATTCGATGAGCTAGCACCAGCTAGTTAGCCAGCTAACTGTTGTTAACTCCGTAACAGTTAACTATCCACGACAGCGCTGGCGTTAACAAGGTCTTTTTATTTATGAATCAACCTATAAGCAAGAAAAATAACCGTTCTGTTTGTATTTCCCTGTCCAACACTCAACAGCCTTCGCCGCATCCGCAGTGCGACCGGTCAGGTTGAGTCTGACTGTCTACACTGTCCGCTAGCAGATACTTTTTCCAGAATAATCGCCTTGAAATGCTGGCCACTAGCGTTCGAGATCACGCCGTAGAATGTACTGGAAACGGAAGTGTGCTGAGTGTTACATTGAAATGTTTCCTCTAAAAATAAATGCCCAGTCTTACGGCGCTGCGTTCCACATGACTGGAATCCGCGTTAAAAATAAGTCACTTCTATCTATACTCAAGCGATGAATGTCTGAGTTGATATTTTGTATTTAAAGCAATGCAGAGACACAATGCGAGTGCCTACCATGTGTTTATGTAAGAATTGCCATCAGCAATATTTATGCGTTTGTCCACGAATCAGAACAAGCGTTTAGAGGACAAATCCTAGTAGTTTGCACAGTCAATAAATAATAAAGATGAGCAGATTTTCTTAGCTCGGTTGTGTTGACGTAAAGTGTGCACATATAAGTAGGGTTTATACACGTCAATTTCAAGTCAATGCGGTAAGATTTGATTTAAAATAAGACCATGAGAAAACATGTAGGCTACTACAATTCAGCATTAATACATTAATTGTTTTGCTCACACACATAGTGTGTATACGACACCCCAGATACGGTAGGCTATAATTTCTTCAACTAAAATTACCCTGACCAATTCCATTTGATAAATATTGTGCCATAGAGACATAGGCAAGTATTCTTATTTTTATATAACTATGTACCGTTATTATTGTGTTATAAATGCGTTAACCTACAGGTGCATCGACACATCTGCTGTGGGGGAGTATGTATGACTTGAAGCTTCACAATATCTAATCAAGTCATCTGTCTTTGTTGCATGCCTCCGGTTAAGTCACTCTTTCCATTACCCATTTGAGGTGTATACACTTATAATCGTGAAATACATTGAGAAATTGGAGTGCTTTCATGATCTCAACGGAGGATTCAGTGTGTAACCTAATATTAAGAGCTGCATGTCGGTTTGGTGTTGACTCAAAGATTTTGCTATGCTTTTTTTATGCCTACTGAGTTGATTGGTCAACTCTCCCTGTTAATCGTAGTTTGTTCACAGTAATATTTTATCCAGGATATTTTTTTTTTTTCAAATGTCGCGGAGACAATATTTCCTCATAGTTCTATTTAATAAGAAATGTTTATTCTACACCAAGGCAATTAGCCATGTCCTGGTGTATAAAAGTGCCTTTTGATTCAGCACTAGCCACCCACACGGGGCATTTGATCACTGCAAAAGGGACATGCAGACTGTATATTCCCACAGGGACTATGTCATGGGTACGTCACATGAATGCTCTGCACACGTTGCTCTGAATGGCTTTGTAAAACATTATGTACACTCTTACTCGGGCAGCACTATATTGTAGTGAATATTCGGTAGTGAATATTCCCTGAAGTAGCCAGCTCCAAGAGCAAAGCATAACATTTTCCATTAAGTCAAAAAGAACCCTACTATAGGACCCAGTTTGTTGCTATTTATATTAAAGAATATGTTTTGAAGTATAACCTTTGTCCACTAGAGGGCAGTAGGTGGCACTGGTTGACAGGTCAGGTGGTTTTGAAAGGTCTTAAAGGTATCAGGTAAGTCAGTAGACTAGGTGCTTGGGTGGTGGGTAGTTCTTACCCTAACCTGTAACCTAAATCATGGTCGCAAATAACCAATGAAGCTAACTTCAAGGATTCCATAAGAATTTACAAAACCGTAACATCTCTCCTGGGCACTTCACAGCACAAGCATGTCACCACGGAAATAATTTCAAGACATGAATGCATGTCTCAGATTTTCCAAAACGTTTTTCTGTCCGACGTGAGCTTTGACATGTCTGGTGAAAACTATTCACCGCAGTCAGTGGGAGGAAACGAAAAGCAATGATCAAGCATGTTGGTGGTAGCGTCATGGTTCAGGATTACCTTTCCACAGGACCTGAATGACTTGCCACCGTTGCAGGAACCATGAATTCTGCTCTGTTTTAGAGAATTTTAAAGGAGGATGTCAGACTATCCCTTATGGGCTATCACATTACTGGGTCATGAGGCAAAACAGTGATTTGAAATACATAAGCAAGTCTACATCAGAATCTTTCCAGGAGAAGGAATTTATAAGTACAGGGGGTGCTCGGGTTACGACGGTCTCGAGTTACGTCGTTCGTGGTTACGACGCACTCCCATAAATTATTTAAAAAACCTAGTTTCCACCTATGCGGTTTGGTTCGTGAATACGATCACAGAAATAAAGATAAGAAATTGTTCTCTCTTTTTTATTATTACTGTTTAATTTAATTGCTATATTTTATATGTCCTTCATGTGTTGTGTGTGCAGTGTGAGTGACTTCAGGTGTTAACTTAGGTATAAATTCCGACTTACGTCGAAAATCGACTTACGACAAGTCGCAGGAACGGAACTCGTTCGTAAGTCGAGGACCCTCTGCATTGGAATAAGAAGGAAAATAAGTTTTGGAATGACTAAATCAAAGCACTGCCTTTAACCCAAATGAGTTGAAAAGAGCAGCTTGATTCAATTACCAAATTAATTTTTACAGACACGAAACAGGGGCCTCTCCTGTCAGATCCACAACAGGCAAAAGATTTAACATGCCTTGCAGTTTCTTAATTCCCACACTTTTATTGAGCATTCTGACGCAGAGTTCTGTTTTAATGTATATATTTGTTGTAAGCTCAAACGATTGGTCACAAAAAAGAACACCTAAAAATGTTGCTGAATTGAAGCAGACCTGCTTGCAGGAATGGGCCAAAAAAAAATTCCCCAGTGGCACTGGAAGAGATTAATCAGCGGCTATAGGGAATATTTGGTTACAGTCATTGCTCCTAGAGGTGGCATAACCGTATGCTGAGTCTGGGGGAGGTTATTATGTTGTCACACAAGAGCATTTGGTATCGAATAGACTTTAAAGGAACAAATTAAATATAGATACTTAACAAAATAAGTATATACATTAGTCAAATACTTTTTGCTATTTGTTCACTCAGGTTTGAATTTTCTAACACGAGGTTTTATTAAGACTGGAAGCAAATAATTTTCCACGGTGTTGTGCATGAGACCCCGATGTATCAGAAATAGCAAAGGGTTATTGGTGTATTAGCAAAGCAATTCACTGAAGCCGGGCAGCTGTACTCTATTATGGAAACCACAGCTTTTTGGGTTTAGTGTTGCAAGTCTGACAAGCGAGGTTTCATAGTCCACCTGTCGGGTTGTGTAAAGCACTTCAGTGAACACCAGGGGGCGATCTATAGCTGTTGTTCCTAGGCATCTTCAGCGGTCTGTGTTCTCCAGTTGATGGAGCCCCTTGCAGGATATGCATTTCTTCATGAAACTCAGTTCATTAAAGAAAGTAAAATCAATCTTTTCAAGGAATAATACAGTCTTTAAAAAAGAAGTGTGAAATTTCAAACAGTTTTTAAAACTGGTTATTGATACATTTCATAGCCCTTTTTGGAGTGAAAAAATAAAAGTTTGGAAAAGTTCAATGACTTTGGGAAGCGTAACAAATGAAATTAAACATAACTCATGGTTGAGTTCTATCTGGGTATTAAATAATAATAAAGACATAATAAGCCAAAAGCTTTTAACAAATAGGCAGTATTGTGTGAGATAGCACAGCTAATTTTACTATCACCAGCTATAGCCGGACGTCTGCAGTTGGCCAGCCTCACTGCGGTACAGTTAGGGGTTAAGCGGTTTAAAACCATCGGCCACTTTGCGCCCAAATGCCTGGTTTGGCTCGGCGACTGCAGGTACACGAACCACTGAAGACTGCTTGGTAACTTCAAGGACATGGGTAGTAGCAGAGCAGAGTGGAGCAAGAGCTACATGTTGCATAAATTGGCAGACCCATGTGCCAGTGGCAGAATGGGTTTTCTTTGCGATCAATGAGTCTCGCTGAGAAGGAAAAACGGGAAAGAATTTTAATAACAAATATTTTACACTGCCCCCCAGAAACTAGTCACTCAAATGGCAACTCCCCTGTATATTATAGAGACGGAATGTCTCGACTAGCAGGACCAACATGTTTGATCATGCTCCTATTTGTTAAAGGAGATTGTACATGTGGATGGGGGAGGCAGTTTTGAGTACAAGTTCCATCATGGACAAATGAATGAAGGATTATTATAGTGCTCCAAGCACATGGGTTTCACATGTGACTTTCGATAAGTAACTACGCATGAAAATATAACCTCATGTGGAAATGATGATGTAGCTGTCATAGCCCAAGATGACAGCACATACCCAGTATCATTGACGCCCAATCTAATAGCTCTGCCCACTTCCTGTCCCAAGCGACAAAGACACATCAACGAGGCCGCATTTTACCACGTCACTTTTCTTTGACGCAAGGCATGTGTGGGGAGTGTTGCTGAAGTTTATCACAGGTTGACTGAAATAATAAGATACGCCCCATCACACAGCAACATGTTCCTTGTAAGTACATTCGACTTGCATGCGCATGTGTTTGGCTCAGGAAAGCTCAGTGTCGAATGGACCCTGTTGTACTTGAGCTAACATTGAACATTTTCTGTGCTAAGAGCTCATAACTCATAATTATTACACTGAATAGGCTATATCCTTTTATCTGAAAGTCTGTCACCAGTCTTTTCCTGTACTGATGTTTGTCTGTGTTTTGTTAGAAACGAAATAACACTGTATTTAAAAAGCACAGTCTCTGTAAACACAGGCAAGGATGTGGTTTTCCTGTGTTGCATAAATTTAGGGTCAGAGGATGGGGTGATAAAAAAAATGTAATTTACTGGGATCTTTCTACCCTTTCATTCAAAACATCGGTAGTGACATTTGCAAATTAGGTTTTCTTCACTGAAGTGTCTACGATGACAATTTCACAGTGTTTATTCCATGCGGAGGAAACAAGCTTTACAGAACCTGAACATTTTAAGCACCTCACTTCCAAATAAGCTCAACCGCACTCCCTAAGACTTTACATTCACAGGGTTTGGCCCACACCAAGACCAAATGCCCTATTGTGGTTGGTAGTATTGTATATTTATAGTATATATACAGTTGAGTGCAAAAGTTTACACCCCCTTACTTTGAAACGGCAAAAGGAATAAAACAAAGACATTTTTTTAAATCAACATAATATTTAATGCACATTCAGCTAGTGCAAATGTTCCTTCATCATCCAAAGTAACAAAAATGGTCAAATAGCATATAAAAAGAAAGTTATAGTGAGATAATGAAAATTATATCGGTGCAAAAGTTTGCATCCCCCTTGATAAACCGCTATGTAATTAACTTTAATATGTAAAATCAAGTATCTGATCTTTAAAAAACACTGTCAACACTTAATGCTTGATGAGTGGCACCAGGTATGTTAAACTGACCTTGCATTTTACATGTAAATGTGGGTAGACCTCCAGGGGCAGTCTCAAGCAGTTTGCTGAGAGCAACAAAAACAATAGGATCAGGAAAACAGCTGTCAGAAGCTGTAGTAAAGCTTGAGAGGGATGTAAAAATATTTAAAAGCATTTAGGGATACCAGTACCAACTATGTGGAAGCCTGTAGTCTAGTGAATAAGGTACATGACTGGAACCCCTGAGGTTGGCGGTTCAAGCCCCAGTCCAGCCACAGCAAGAACACCATTGTTGTTGGGCCCTTGAGCAAGGCCCTCAACCCCACATTACTCCCAGGGGGACTGGGCCTTGATTAGGACTAATCGACTTTGGATAAAAGTGTCAGCGACAGTAATGTAATGTTATAATCTAGAAATGAAAATAGGAACGTGGACACACCCAGACTCTACCAAGAAGTGAAAGATCAAGACAATTAACTGAAAGAGCTGCTAGGAAACTTGCTCAAGAGCTACATAAGAATTCTCATACATAAGAATTTTCAGGGGGACCTGAAAAAGTCCTTTGAGGCAACTGGAATAAAAGTCCACATCTCCACAGTCAAGCATAGTCTACACAAGTCTGGGTTGTTTGAGAGAAAAGCATTCAGGAAGCCGTTGCTTACTCCTAGACATAAGACAGCATGCTTGGGGTATGCTAAAGAGCACGTGAACAAATCAAATGAGTTTTGGAAGAAGATCATGCGGTCTGATGAGACCAAAGTCTAATTATTTGGTCATAATTCAACTCAGGAATGCCATGAAGAATGGGTTAAAATCACACCTGAGAGGATACAGAGGGTAACCGAAGTGGTTGGAGGAAGTTATAAAGGCAAAGGGAGGACATACAAAGTATCTGAGAACATTTCATAAAGAGGGAAGCAAACTTTTGGACTGATATCATTTTCATTATTTCACTATAACTTTCTTTTAATACGCTATTTGACCATTTTTGTTACTTTTGATGATGAAGGAACATTTGTACTAGCTGAATGTGCATTAAATATTATGCTGATTATAAAAATGTCTTTGTTTTACTCGTTTTGCCATTTCAAAGTAAGGGGATGCAAACTTTTGCACCCAACTGTATATAGTATAGTATAGTATAGTATAGTATAGTATAGTATAGTATAGTATAGTATAGTATAGTATACTAGTTGGAATGGGAGGCAGGAGTGACAGAGAGGCTGGCGGTCTCAGTCTCGTGTTGAATTTCTTTCGCTTGCAGATGATCAGCGTATTGTGCGAATGGGCAGGAAAAGAGGAAATATCAACACGTGAGGAAAGATAGGTCATTGGTTCCATGCCGTACTTGTTACCACGGAGAACAGGAGGAACAGACCAATGGCCTTACCCCACAAGCCTCAGTTATTAAACCTTAATAAAAGCTCTTGGTAGAACGTGAAGGAGGATTCTGAATTAAAGGGCGGAATGTCAAGGGGAATGGAAGAGGAAGAGGTAAAGTTAGTGAAAGGGATGCAGAGGTAAAGAAAACCCCATGCTAGTTAACCAGCAAGGTTTACCAACTGGGGATTCCCCAGTGTTGATGATCAAGGCAGGAAGTCAACAGCCACCCCCTTTTTTAGTTGGGTGCTACTCTGTGATTTTTTATTTCATCTGCTGTATTAAAAAGTGTGTATGTAATTACGTATCTTTGTACATCTATATACGTATGTAATCAATGGGGTTGATGGACTATATCTGGAGACTTATATGTGGATCTTCAGTTTGACGAAGTTCAATGATGTCACTTAAGTGTGCCTCAGAAACCTTCCAAAAAACACACACAGGTGGTTTCCCAGCTCTGAGACCAGAAAATTTGGTTTTCAGTTTTAACTGTTTCTGTTTTATGGTTATCAGTGAGAGGACTGAATCGGTTTGCGCCTATGTGAGTTGGAGTGTTCTATTTTAGCACGTGATTTGTGTCAGCATGCCTTGCTATCGGAGGAGGTGCGTTTATGTGTGAAGACTGTTCAGTAATATGCGAAGAACTGGTCCTCCATAGGCGACGTTCCTCTGCTCATCATCTCGAGGTGAGTTTGTTTCATTTGCTTATTCATTTATGTGATACACTTCAGTTAGATTAATGTGTGCAAACAAGGTATTGGACTGATTGACTTCGAGGACGTATGAGAATATTTGAAAATCTAGACACAAACTGAAAACCTTTACGGCTAGCCCATGATCAAACGAATTCATATTTGTGGTATTCTATAGAATGTAAGTATATCGTTTTGTACAACGCTCTGTTCTTAGCTGGCTTCGTTTAATGATTTCGTTATCGATGTACATTTCAAGAATAGAGGCAAGCCATGCTACTTCTTCTTCAGAGAAGTTATAATTCAGAGAAGTTATAAGCTAAACTTGCCTCGTGTGTTACCCGAAAGTTTTCGGTTATTGATAACAGAATAGAGAGGCGTTTCATCGGGGCTGTTATATACATTTTTAAATATTTATTAAAACATAGTTGTAAAACAAAAATATAATGTTTTACAAAGGACCCTCCTTGTTTTAATCTTAATACTTACACACTGAATCAAACCCGTAAAATACTTTAATATTTTCTAACCGAACAGTCAATTTAAATGTAAAATGTTCACATTCCTTAGTGTAAAATCCTGCCTTCGATGGACTTGACATTCACGCTTTCCGTAAAACGAACAAGGAAGTCGCCTTAAGATGGTTTTTTCCAAGCCAATTTTGACCGCTGTGTTAAAATGCACACGAGTGCTCATTCATGTGCCAAATCGATTAACTGTTTCTCGATTAATGAATGACAAACGAACACAATGGCTGTGGATCTTCTTGTGAAATCCAGCGAAGCCCATTTGCCGGCACTGTCAAGCGAGGGATAGCAGTATGTCGACTAAGTCTTTGCCGTAGCCTAAGTTCAGATATCATTGATACAGCAGATGCTCTCCCAGCTGTGAGGGTTTTGGAAATTTTGGCGCTTAGAGACTGAGACCGCGATTGGAGGCTTAAGAGAATGTTGCGCTCAGTTCTGTCTCGGAGGTCGTCTATGACTGTGCTCTTTCAATAATAAAATAAAATACATTTAGTTTCATAAAAAAATAAAGACTACATAAAATAGTTGACGTTCATGATGACTCTGAGGGCTATAAATTGAACAGGGTCATCTGGTATACCATGGATTCATGTCAATATACTAACATGTTTCATCTTAGTTCACTGTGTTTTGATGATACTACTACTACTACAATTAGTCATATTAATGGATTGTGTCTACAACCTTTCAAAGAACTCTAAGCACTATGAAAGGGGAACTCACTTCAGCCACCACTGGTAGTTGGCATACACTTGGGTGATGCAGGCTCAAGAAAGAGAGAAATAATTGATCTTACCATCGTGTACTTTTATTGTGGATGTCCTGTATTTAAGCTGACACAACTCATGAAGTTGACTAAAATCAGTGTTGCTATTTCAGGAGTCATGGATGCGGCGACCGTGACCCAGTCCGGAATGTTAGCGGCGAATAGCAACGCTATCAGAAACTGCACCCTGCCCTTCGACCAGGACACCTTCCCGCTCACTGCCCTCTACATCTCCGTGCTGAGTGTGGGCTTGCCGGCTAACGTGGTCACCGCCTACATGACGTTCCTGCAGGTGCGACGGAACAACGTGCTGGGGATCTACCTGCTGGGCCTGTCCTTGTGTGACCTGACGTACCTGTGCACGCTGCCGCTGTGGGCTATTTACATCAGCGCCAAACACACGTGGCAGTGGGGGCCCCAGGCCTGCAGGGTGACAGGGTACGTGTTCTTCACCAACATGTACATCAGCATCTTCCTGCTGTGCTGCGTGTCCATCGACCGCTACGTGGCCGTGGCGTACGCCGTGGAGTCACAAGGCCGGCGGGGCCACAGGCTGGCCGCCGCCGTCACCGTCGCCGTCTGCCTGGTGGTGGCAGCCGGGCACCTGCCCGTCTTCACCATGCAGGAGGGCTACACCGACGCGGGGCGGCGCTGCTTCGAGCCGGGGGGGTTCAGCGCCACGGTTATGGGCTTCAACTACGCCCGTTTCTTCGTGGGCTTCGTCATCCCTCTGGGCATCCTGGGCTTCACCAACCGGGCGATCCTGGCTAACGTCCAGGACAGCCCGAGCCTCGGCCCCAGGCAGAAGGTCAAGGTTAAATGCCTAGTGGTGGCCATCGTCGCCCTGTTCCTGGTCTGCTTCGGCCCGTACCACGTCATCCTGCTGCTCCGCGCGATCATGCACCAATCCCATTCCTGGGGGGCCGGGTGTGACTTCGAGGTCAGCATCTACACGCCCTACACCATCTCCCTGGGGCTGTCCACCATCAACAGCGCCGCCAACCCCATCCTCTATGTGCTGTCAAGTGACAACATCCGCCAGGAGATCAGGGAGGGGGTACGGGGATCCTGCTGCCTCTGCACGGGACACCAGGGCTCTCATAGTAGCCAGCCCAGAATGAACAGCATCTCCATGAACCTGATGGACGCGGCAGCAGCAGCCAATGGCATTAGGTGAGCCGTCCCACCGGGCAGTAAAGCGATCCGCCATTGGGCCACGGGTGGCTCCGCCCCCTTCCCTCAGCACTTCGTCCACCGTTCTTCCGGGAGACGGGAGAGCGCACCTTCATCAAGCACCCAAATGGAAGGAACCGGCATACAGTTGCTGATGTGGACCAATCATTGTCTTTTGCTGAGGAGAGCAACTTTCATTCATTGGTTTAAAACCGATGAGCGATTGATAGCTCACCGCAGCTTCAGGGGGCTTCAAAAGTGCGTCTCGGGCCCAGGACGCTTTGCTTGCAGGAAAGTTTGCAGAAAAAGGATGCATGTTGAGCATTCAGCATTTTGGCTTGCATTCCGGAAGAGGTGTGCAGCCACAGGCAGGTTCAGCACTGTTCCGCTGCCCCCTGATTGAGAGAGAACATCTCAGAGAAGATGAATAATCGTCACATTTACAGTTAATGTTGCTAATATTTGTACATTTGTTTCTAAGACAGACAGCGGCAGATGTGTAAAGGCAGAGCGCTTTGTTTTACGTGCGTTGTCTGTGACGTATGACCGTCAGCTTTATTTATCAAAGTTTTTGATTTCCTTTTTTGATTAAAGGTTTTAATCAGTGTTAATGAGTGAACATGCAGATATAACAGGTTATATGCCCAGTACAGATCAGAGGGAATGACTTTCCTTCTATATGTATATATATTTATATATATATATGAATACTCTTAAATATTCTGATTGACACAATATGTTCTGTCAACTGTATGTGCCATTAACACTGGAAAAGTCTACATTGAAAGAATGTGTCACAGTTTGTTGACAGCATGTTGCGCTGTAAAGAGCTACACACTTTTTCATTAGTGATGTAATAAAAAGTTTGTTTTTGAAATGTCTGTCAGAATATGTCATAGAATTCACAAATGTGTGCCGCGAGGTCATACGGCAAAACATACAGCGGATGTTTTGCCACATAAGTTTAGTTTCCATTGTCTCATCGCCAAATATAACTATGCATACTAATGTGGATTTGCAAAACTGAAAGTAATCGTATTAACAAGGTTGCAGGTCATGGGTCAGACCTAAACATTTTAGCCACTTGTATCCTGTACCCTAGAGCAGTGGTTCTCAAACTCAGTCCTGAGGACCAACATTGTTGTTTGTTACAGATGATCAGTTAAGGTTTTCAAAACCTCCAGTACTTTTTAGGATATTTTTTTGTATTTTTTCTTTATTCAGACAGTAAAAAGGCTGAGAGGGTTACAGAGAAGAGGAGGCATAGAGGAGGTCTGTTTTCGGTGTCCTTTTTCAATGTCTCTTGTAATAGAATGAAACAAGTCTTCCTGGGTAGGCGTGTTAATTGAGGCAAAGAAGTGTGCTAAATATTCTGTCAATGAATTCCGCTTGTTATGGTGTTTGTTTAGCGGCTGGGGCACAGAGAAACAGCAGCAGGTACTAGCCTAGCTATTTCGTTACTTAATGTGCTTACTTATTCCTCCAGTGTTCAGTTTTACAGTGCAAAGTAACATTATGTAACAACAAGAATGAGTACATTTAGGTGAGTATTTTCTATTTAAACGTTAACAGAAATTACAACTCTATTGGCTGGGATTTCAAAGCTAGCTAATCAGATTCACCCCTTGTCTGTATTTGTATTTATCTGTCAGTAATGGAACGAATTAATTTGTTTTTTATTTTTTGCTATGTGGAAGGATTCTCTATGGCAATTTCCTGCCTTCCGTAGGTGCCACAGCGGACTCTTCCATGCTCCAATCGGGATCTGCAGCAGTTTCTTGTAGTGCCATCCCTTTGAACTCTAAACAGCTCTTTTCTAAGAAAAGTCTTTTTTTGCAAAATGAAATGCTTTTTTTAATGAGTATGTGACTGAAAGCCATTTGTATATCACCGTTGTCATCTAATAGTTCAGATCGTGAACATTATATAATCCCCTACTTTAAAAGCGTGAGTTAAAAATTGAAAAATGTGAGAAACCCTGCATTGACATCATTTTTGCATTCAGTTGCTTTTCGCATATTAGTCATTTTAACCCTCTAGGGGTTTAATGCAATTCGGAATCAGGCAAAAGCACATCAATATGAATCTAATCTGAGATTAGATTCGGGTTACATTCTGGTTACATGTTCAGCTTCTCAACCGCAGTGCCACATGCCTGCCAGCGCAGACAGATATACAGATATACAGTGGGTCAAAAAGTCAGACCGCATTGAACTTTTTTTTTCCAAATCTTTTTTCAGGTAAACCTGGATTAATCAGAAAGTTTTAGGATTTTGAAACATCTAAAACGAAGAAGAAATATTGAAGATTCTATGCAATGGCTAGGCCAAATCGAAGCAAATTTGTGACACTGGCCCTGTCTGTCGCTTTGTAGAAAAAGTGAGACCACATCGAAAATGTGTTGGGGCACTTAAAGGCCAAGAAACTTCTGTGCACTTAAAGACCACGTGATAACATGTATCATCAGGTTTCGCTCAAACTTGTGCAGTCCATGCCGGCTCCAGTGCACCCTGTCATTAAAGCAAAAGGGGGACACGCTGAAAACTAAGATATTCTGGAAATTCATGTACATTTTTCAAAGATACAATCTTTCACTCAAATTGTTAATATCATTTGTAATTAAACAATTGCATTAAATTGAAAAACAATGCAAAATAGAAGCTCTTCCACCAGTGGTTTCAGACTTCTGAACTCCACTGTACCGCTTCCTTTGAGCAGCACATGTCTGATGCTTGAAGGAAGCTTGTGGCATTGGAGGCAATTGGATTGGATATTACACAACCGCCTTTTGCCCCGTCATCATGGCCCTCTCTTTTAATGTAATCCAACAGCGTCGCAACATCCTGTTATGTAATTTCAATGAGACTGCATTTGCATTTATGCAGTCTCAAGATGTAATATCTCAGATCCTCTTCTGAGATATATTACATTAGAGTCATTTAGCTGATGCTTATATTCAAGGGGACTTATGGTTGATGGGGCTAGCCAGGGGCCAATCCCCCCTAGGGAGCAATGTGGGGTTGGGGGCCTTGAACCAGCAACCTTGGGGGTCTCAGTCATGTCCCTTAGCCTCAAGACTACAGGGGGACCTCAGAGCAACTGCAGAAAACTATAATGGTCATAGTACTATATGATCTGCAGGCTTTCTGAAGCAGAAGCTGAGAGAAAAGATAAGATGAAGTCGTCAATGCGCTGAAAAGGGAAAACACAAGTAACACAACATTTTTTTTTTTAGTGCATCTCAAAATGTATTCAATTCAGTCCTCTGATGTGTGTAATAGCATTGCATTGGATGGTTTGTGCATTTTATAAAAACATGTTTAAAAAGAGAGAGAGTTACAGCAGCAGACTTGAGGAGAACACCACAAGCCCTGAAATACAGGAAGTTTTAGCAGAAGTTGTGTATGTGAATAAACCAGTGGTTGCGGTGACAGAAAACAAACAGTTGATATTTTGGCTGATATCTTCAACTGTTTCAAGGTTCTGACAAATACATTAAATTCAAGACATAAAGATAACATCCTGGCTGATCTCACTAAAACTGATTATGTTAGACTGTCAAGAAGCTTAGAGGTTATAAATGACCTCTTCATGCTTTGCACAGCACGGATGAAAATTTTGCCTTTTTGACATCACCTCTTCTGAACTGATAAACTGTGTAGTCCATACAATTCATACCGTAGGCTACACGAACAACAACAACAAAAAAAACATATCAGTAAATATGCCATACAAAATATATGCGTTTTTTTAAACATGTAATTTTTACAAACAGAAACAGAGACTCCCTGAGAGAAGTGAAACGCATTGTTAGAGTATTGATATGAGGCCCTTAGTATCCACTATGAGAAGTCAGATTAGCGGTGGTGACCTGGCAGGAGAAATCTCTCTGATTGATGGAGAATCAGTATCAGTCAGAATCAGTATCAGTTTCAGTATTATGTACTGCTGGCCAGAGTGTCATGTGGTCCAGGCCAACTAGGTTGCCTGCTCTTCCTGCAAGCCGCGAGAGTAATTAATCACCCGGGTGACGGCTTAGACCCTTTAATTGGGCCCCAAGGCATCGTTAAGTTTAAGTCCTTGGCTGCTGCCAGCAGGGATGGTCGTCAGGCTAGACATATGCTGGGGGCGCTGTAAGGACATGTTTTGAGCTGAGAAGACCTTGGTTTGGGTCTAGAAGCATCCTTATTCTTGTTCTTGTTTTTGTTCTTGTTTTTATGATTATTATAAATGATGTTGTTGTTGTTGTAGGTTTTTGTTGTTGTTGTTATGTTGTTCAAGAAACAACGTGGAATTTTGTGTAACTTCTTCAAGAAACACAAAGTTATTATATTAAGTAAGTAAGGATACCAAATTCCAGCGGGCATGAATTCACATCAGATCTGTCTCCCCCTATTGGTCAATAGAACTAATGAAAATTACAACTCGCGACATGCAAATTTGCGCATGTGCAGTTTTCGTACGTGGCAATGGCTGCGTTCCAATACTTTTTCTCGTCTCCTCCTTTCCTCTCCTCCTTTCCTCCCCTCCTTTCCTACCCGGAAGTATGCCGGAAATATGTGGAGGAAAGGAGGGGAGGAAACGAGTGGAGGAAAGGAGGAAAGGAGGAATGAATCGAATATTGGAAGAGCTAATCCGATTCGCCCGTCATCAAAGTCGACGTCGGCTATTGATGAAGTAATAATTTCGACTGACTCCGAGAATACCAAAGCCAATCACGCTTCTTTCACGCCTACAGCCCTTTTGATTTATTAAAATACAAATGTCAGTTTCACGCATTCTGCTCATGATGTAACATAAACATTTGTACAAGGAATAAATACACTTACCACAACATAAACTCGCTCAATTTTACACTGGTAAAATTACCATTCGCAGCTCAAAAACGTGAATATATCGCGTCAATGTGGTTATGTTTGAAAACTCAAAACAAAATATTTCCCAGTAATGTAAATTACATTGTTTACTGTTCTTCCATTTATCCTTCAGTATTAGTAAATCCCTTGTCATGTTTTAGAACTTTTCGATGGTAAAATATTCTGTGGGATGGTCATTTAATCTGACTGGTCGTGAGCACAGTGATGTCAGGCAGAAATGTGAAAAGACTTCCGCGGTAGGATACATCGATGTATCCTCCGTTTGGAGGAAACGAAAAAGTAGGAAAGGAGGAAAGGAGGAGGCGAGATTGCGCTTTGGAACAGTGGAGGAAAGGAGGACACATAATCAGCTTCCGGGGCACGGAGGAAAGGAGGGGAGGAAAGGAGGAAAGGAGGAGACGAAATTGAGTATTGGAACGCAGCCAATAAGTTTCACGAACAGTATTCTCAAGTCAAAAGAAAAATCACCCGAGTGCCTCGAAAAAATCTTATTTGTGCCTTATGCCCCAATGCCCAATAAGCATGATCTACTGTATATTTAACAAATAATCCGCATGGATAAATTAAAAAAAGGAAAAACAAAGCAGAAAGAATACATATCATCCATAAGCACACGTGTATAATTCTCCCTTTTATGGATAATATTAATCTACCGGGTAAACATTTTGAAAACCCCCAAAGAAAGATAGAGCAAACCTCTGATGAATTATGCTGCAGAGACGTGTGCACAGCTTGAAAAGAAAGATCATGTCTTATCCTTAATTTCTGCTCATTTACACAGGAACCATACAGCATTCTGGGACTTCTATGCTGGCAGTCTCATCATGTAGAGTGGTAATGTATACAGGACAGGGAGTAAGACCAAGGTCAGAGGTGGAAGGCTTAATTGCAAGAAACAACAGCCAGGTTTACATCAAACAAATTTGAAAAAAGAAAAGTGATCGTTGTTCTTAATTTTTGCGGCCTATTATGTATGATACATTGTATGTACAAATATTTATGACAAATATGGAATCTGCCAGTGATTCAAGGATATAAATGATGTGCAACATTATGAGATCTAACCACACAAACAGAACCGTTGTTTCGTCCGAATGACAAAAGTCAGTTTCAATAATTACATGCACCCAGATATAAGTGAATATTTGCATAACATGATCCCTTCTTGTTTAATATGTGCCAGGAGCTGCTTGAGTTTTCCTTTTAAAAGTGGCTCTTAAACTCGTTAATCATTTGAATTGTACGTAATGGACGAAGGTGAAGAGTGAAAAGCAACTTTGAACATGACTAATGGTCATTGCTGGCTGACTTCCTGTTGTCTGTAAAGGTTATGAGTCACTCAGTGCTCTTCTCTTAGATGCGTTTTTCGTGCCATGGAGGCCCTGGGGACAGCAGCAATATAATGCACCCAGGTCTATCCCGTCCTGTATAACAAGTCTGGCCTGATTTTACCTGCAAAAATGTGGTTGAACCAATATTATCAAAGAGCAGAGAAGAGAGCTAAAGTAACATGAGCAGTCACTGCTAGTCCAAGGATCAAGTCTACCACAAATTATTTCGAAAGTATTTCACAATTTACGTTTAATCACTCAATTTTGGGGATGAAAATGGAAAAAAATGGAGACACCATACAATATATACATATTTACTAACGAACAAGGAGCCGGGCTGCCCTTCGAATTCAGAACAGATCTTGGTACACTTTTAAACAAGTTTTGATTTTTTTTTCAGGATATTTGACCAATTTTAAAGAAGAAAGACATCCAGTTTTTTTTTTTTTTTTTAGACATGAAGACGTTGGAAATCTGCTTCGAAATCTGCATTTGATAACTTTTCGTATATGTCTTTAAGACATAGACATGGTGATTGGGCCTGCCATGGAAATTCTTTGACTTCAGCTTTTCATCCCTGAAACCACTCTTCAATCCATTTGGATTGGACCTTATTTCAGGCAACTAAATGCGTGGCTGTTTACCCAATTTCTGATACATATAAAGCCATTAGCACTAAAGCAACGGTTCACGTAATGTATATAAATAAACCAAAGAGCATCGTACAATAGAAGCCTAATATGTGCGTGTATAGAGCATTCTTACAATTTAATTGTACTGCTTCCAAAAGCCGGCAATAATAAGTAGTGGAATTTTCCAAACATCACATGTCACCTGGCCATCCTCTGGCCATGATAAACACCATCAACACCATCCATGAAATCAGATATTTGCTGAGGCTGGTTTGGTCCAAGTCACCATGATATTTTATCTATTAACAATTCTAACATCTTTAGGCCGTAACCATGACTTTGGCATCACTGGATGGCACGTCCATAAAGATACGTCTTAGCATAGGTCTGCATTCAATTGATGAAGACGCACCTAAATGCACGAAACACTTGGTTGTGAAGCACAGACAATCATAAATTTATTATAAATCTGAGAGAACATATCACATTCTTTAACGACATTAATTTAGCAAACAGTTGTACGATCTCCGATACATGCAAAACCATGTGCATGTGTCGATTGGGACAGCTTAATCAGAGCAGGGGTACTACAGGAAAATGATCAGTAACACTCTTTCGTCAGTGTGAAAGGAAGTGGCCAACTATAGTCTGAGTCAACTGCAGAGTGAGCGTAGCCAGCTACCCAGATGAATATATTTGACTCGTCTCACAAACAGCTTTTCATCTGGGTAGTTGACTACGCTATCGAAATGAAAACATTCAGCTGGTCGCGTCTGCACGTTGAGAATTAAACCCATGTTTCACCTTATGGCCTGATCAATCGGTCTCGTCTAACCACATGGGGTTTTTGCAGCACGACCATCTTCACACTGAGTGTTAAGATATTACTAAATGTCGCACCTTATGGTCCAATCTATCAGTCTTGTCTAACCGTATGGGTTTGCGCGCCACGAACTTTGTACATATTTTACAGTCACGTCATGCGAAAATATGGCATCTCGATTTCTTGTCCTTTTTTAAAAACATATTAAAAGTTCTTATGCAGTTCTGAGCCAGTCATTGGCATAATACTGTTGGTGAAGTGAGAATCTAATAAAAATTGGTTCCCTGAATCCAGCTAATTCCAGCAATTTATGCCCTCGTTTAACATCCGGCACTCTGAATACCGAACAGAAGCAATGCTAACCAACAAAACCTCTCACCTAACCAACACCTAAAATAAGTTGAAATACATTCAGTTAAATAATTAATATTACAAATATTAACTATTAATTAAATTACCAAGTGCGAGATAGGGATGAGCAGTCTGGTAGATCAACCTTAGTTGGTAATGTACACTTACAAATTCAATATTTTCAATAGGTTTATTGGACAAGACAAACACAACTCAGAGCCTTCATTGTAGACCTCGTCCACTGCCTTCACAACAAACAAGATTATGCGAAGATCACAAAGTAAGCGAATGAATCACATGAAAGTTACCACGGCCAATTGTTTATCTCACTTGTGGAATGACGAAGGAATCACCCACAATAGGAGCCGAATCGGAAAAGGCAAAATCCGATTGTCGCTGGAGAAAACAGAGTGATGGTAGAAAACTGAGCAGTAGAGTCACGCAGATGGGAGAGACTGAACGTGAGCGGAAAAAAAAGAACCGAACGCGCAAGACTAACGCCGAAAAACCGAGCAATCTGGCCTGCTCTAGGCCCAACTTAAGAAGGGTCTCTCCCCTCCTCCCTGGTCCTCACATAATTAATTATATGGCTGAGGAGTGCCTGAAGATTTATTTAGGACTTATTTTTACACAAACGAGCCGAAAATATGGGAACGCAAGTTTTATTGAGGAGAGTTCACAGAGACGAACAGGAAGCTCCCAAATGAATAGCTTAACTGCTATGTCGAGGAACACATTTGTCGTCGGGAGACTTCAAGTTTACAAACATTTTCCATGACTGCAATGTGGAAGTGTGGTACAAAAAGGGTAATGTGATCCAAACATATACATACACACACGCACCCACCAATGGTGCTTGTCCCGGAGGGGAAAGGAGTGAGAGGGAGAGAGGTGATGGCCCCCTGCGATTAGGGATTTTGCAAGGGTTCTACATTTGGGGGCATTTTAAGCTTACCAAGAAACAAAGAGGGTCGCACCACGCCCAGCTCCACTTTAAACTGGTGATACCAAATGTAGATCCATGTTAACCATCAATAATACGGTGTTTTAGGTATTTGACTGGGATTTTGAGAGAATGGATTTTAACTATAAGTAGGCGCGTAGCCTGTGGTCACTGACTTAAAGGTATTTATGATTGTGAGCCATTTCTCACTCCCGAGCTCTGTTAGCTTATGTTATCTGCCCTCGGTTTGGCCGTGAACTGGGCAGATGACCATAAAGAAAGTAAAGCACAGCATAACCATATAATAACCATAAAATGCATGTTGCTCTCCCGGCATTACCATAGATATGTACCTCCGCACCACGGAAATCTGTTCCCTGAAGCGCAACTCGGCGGCAAATTAGCCAAATTAACCAGCTCTCTTACTTATGAATGTTTGTTCATTTTCTGGATCCTCTTGAATTGAGTGTTTTTTTGTGGATCTTGAACATGTCACAGTGACAGAGAATGACAAGCCCTTTATGGAGGCTTTCAAAGCCCTTTTTTTTGGGGGGGTGGGGGGGGTCTGAACTTCACCCATAAGGTTCCCTCAAACCCCATCTGTGGGTCGGCTGTCAATATGCATTGTGTTGGCTAGCAGGGTAAGTTAAGACAGGACATATGTTCAGGGTAACTGTGATGCACACAAAAAAAAAAAAATGAATGAAAGAAAGAAAAAACTCATCTCCGCTTAGCTTGGGATGTCTGTGGGGCCCCGCATGCTTCTGTATCAGCTAAAAAGCAGAAACAGAAGCGAAACTTCGGCAGAGTACGCAAAATCACTTGGGTTTCTGAAACACTGAAGCCTTGCTCTCTGGCTTAACTGTGGTATAGGGTTTCATATGCTTGGGTATAACGCTAAGAATAACGGAATTTAAGTCCAGGCGTCACTTTGATGTACCCCTCTACAACGCACATCAACCTCAATTACTCAGAGCAAAAAATACAGGCGGTAGCACAGTTAATAAAAATACACTTCATACGTACGAATGGCTTGACAACTCTTTATGCTGGGTTTTGGAAGCATTCAGTGACTAGTACTGGACTTACTCATTGGTTCCTGCAGAAACAGACTGGAAAAGCAGACCATAAAGGAACCGTTTTAAATTTTAGCTATTGTTTTGGTGAAGTCACCAAAATGTGGCGTTTAACGAACGGATGAGGTATTTATATATACCAATTTTTCGTACCAGGTTGTCGTTTCTCAACCAATCGTTTTGCAATTGAAGTCCTCAAAGTTCACATCACTCGCCTTTTATTTTTTGCAAAATGAAATAGGCCTAAACTGCAAATTTTTATGCGGCTGGAGTAATCCACACATGATATTTTTAGTGCGTGAGACTGTGAAAACAAATTATCGCACTTTATGTAATGACTCCATTACACTAAGATGTTGCCTACTGCGTATACTACTAAAACAGCTACGGATAAAGACCGTCGCTGCTGCAAGTATCTACGTCCACGCTGGCTCACTTCTACCTCCGTGGCTGCTGGTAGGCCAATGAGTGTTTTAAATTTAGGGTCCGGAGCGCTTGGAATGGAACGCATTAGTCACAAAAATGCAGGAGCCGTCCCGAACAGTGCGCATATTGTGTCACTGTCTGAAGACCTTGGGATAGGATCTCTTGATAGTTGTGTGGGGCTTTTTGTTCCCGGTTCAAGCGATGGCCTGTCGATCAAGATTCATGCGTCCGCCCACTTCACCCTTCCTGCCGCAGCTGGCCGCTTTCACCAGTGCTACGACTGCAATCTGTGGCAGGGGGAAGCCGAGAACGCCGCAACGTTACCTTTAAACGCTTCTACAACCTACCCACTGAGAACTTATGACCGCCTCCGGTAGATAATATTACACTCAAAAGAAGAGGTAAGCGCTTTGAGAAAAAAAGAGCATTGCTCGTTGTCGATCGTTATTTCTCTTAGACTGAGCTAAGTGGCGTAGCATAACTGAACGGGGACGAAACTCTCTTGTTGAGAGAGAGGTGAGTCAATGTGCGCTCGATCCGGAGCGCTCGGACATTTTAATGCGGAAGTGCTAGAGTAGTTTGCCCGCTTAGTCTGCAGACGAATGGTTAATGTACGCGTCTTAACGGTTTAAAATTTAACCGGACTAACAGCTGATACTTTAAGTTGGTAAACTTTAAATCGGCGATCGTTAACTATAATGGGTAAAAGTTGTGGAAGAAGGACTTCAGCTAGCTCACAAATTCAAAATGGCCCCCGTGCCCGTTGTTGTCGCCTTCGCTCAGCATTCGTTTCTGCAGTAGGGAACAAAGCAGGAAAATGAATTCAGCGTCCAGCAGAGATTGAAATCGTTTCATCGCTTTGAAACTGTAACTTTCGCTACTTCCTCCATTTGCAACATACCAAGGTGGAGGTATTTGATGAATCTAAGACTTTTTTTTAACCGGGAGGGGAGTATTGAAAACGTCAGTACGGTGGGGGATGGCGAACTGCACCAGGGTGGAGCTTGTGTATGTTTGGGAGGGAGATACGACCGGAGGGAGCGGGATCAAATTGAAGGATTTGTGTTTTTTTGTGTGTGGCATTTTCACACCGTGCCACTTTAACTAGCTCGGGGGCTGGCACTAAAAGAGAGAGAGGACATTTTTAAAGTCAGAAGCGGGCTGTTAGGAGAGCAGTTGTATGGTTTTGTGCTCACGTGGAATTGGGTGAACATTTCAACAGAATCTGCTCAAAGTTTTTTCCACTCACTTCGCCTTTACAGAAAATAAATGTTGAATTCGCCTGTAAAATGGTTGTTGCACGAATTAAGGATATGCAGTCGCTCACAAACCACTGAAATGACTAAGTCTCCTACTTGTATTGTAGCCAGCAGACTGTACAATTAATGACATAGCGACCTGGATGATACACATAATTTCCACGAGATTCGCATGGTATGTATGGGCAGAAAAAAGTAGCAGCAGAAACTGAATTGGGATTGCATGACTTGTTTTTTATTGCAATAATGAAATGTGTAGTGTTAAAATTGGATAAGTGTATTTAGATTTAATATGAATTGCATAACTGATTCTCATTGCAATGATCTGAAATGTAAATGTTCCAATTGAATTATTATATTTACAATTGAATTTAAATGACATTATGAATTCACATTATTGCAATACAATTTCAGTACAAATTTAATATTTAAAATATTAAATTAAAATAAATGTAATTCAAATTCAGTTCATGTTGGCACGAATATTTGATCATAGTTATGGTGTAGTTGAGCTTTTTTTCTAGTTGCAAGTTTCAACAGATACTCGCTTTTCTCCTTAAAATATAAGCGGTAAGTGGTTTGAAACTTAAAAGCTTCTGCTCACATAATTTTGTAAAGTTGAACTTCCTAGATTTGCTGTGGCTAGTACTTAATGTGGAGATTTTTGCTAACTTGATCCTTTCCTCCACACAAAGTTACAGAGATTGCATTTTTAAACAATGATTCAATACTAATTGTGTATTGATCACTTTTTTTTTTTTTCAAGGGATCATCTGGGTGTGAGTAGGTCTACACTGGAAACCAGTGAATTTTAGTGGTTTTTAGTGATCAGTTTTAAGTCCACCTGCAGCCTCGATGGACTGTTTGACCTCACTGTCTTTTTAGTATTGATTTAGGTTTGACATCACTTGAAGTGACCAGATGTAAGCCCAGTGTTAAGGATTTTAAAACATTTCAGTGTATCTGGGATGTGCTTTTGTGAGCACAGGCTGTTGTCCAATGTACTCTTGTTTGTTTGTGGCCTCTAAGTAATAAAAGAATATTTAGGCAGATTAGTATTTGAATTGAATAGTGCATCATGAATAGTAACTTCTTTGTAACTCATCTTAAGAAATTTACTGTCTTAGGGCCGAGACCACATTTTTGAGCCAGTATTGAAAACAAGTTTAAAGGGACCCAATTTTGTTTCAGGGAAAAGTATGAACTGTTTTAAGAACATGTTTTTGTATCTTTTTATTTGCTTTCATGTGTTTTGATGACAAATTTCAGTTGACAAGACAGAATTTCTGTCCTGGCAGCAAATGATGTAAACCAGTACTGGCTATGAGCATGAGTCTGTATTGGCGAAACAAAATCTGGCTCGGCCTTGCTGGGGAAAGAAAGGCATTGAGGCTGATGAAATGTAACCATCTTATCGCTCTTTAGCAGCCATTGGCAGCTGGTCGGGGGCCTTCGAATATGTCAAGTGAGAATATGTTGACCTCGAGCACCTCCGACGGCAAGATGCGATCAATAGCGTATCTGCGGAAAAAAAAACGCGGTGCTTGGTTGATGCATGAAATAGAGGAAGTAACGTGCGCACACATGGCCACTCCTTTCCGAGTAGATGGGACATGGTCGCTGCTGCTGATGAGTTTGGCTCAGGTGGGAAAACACAAAGGAGAAAAGTCTTTAAAAAATAATTAGTATCTCTTTGGTACTAATGATGTGTAGTCCTCTGAAAAAGTTGCTCCTTTTAAGTTGGGGTTAACAGGTGCCTTGAATTGTGGTAACAATGTAGTGTGGTGCTCATTTAAAAGAATATTATTTTTAAGGTGACGTTAAGATGATGTGCTTGTGATTTATGTCCTGTTTTTTTTTTTTTTTTTTTTTTTTTTTTTACTCTTTGACAAGCATGAACCAAATTTGAAGTTACCCAGATGTGTTTGTATACTCTGTAGGCTCAGAGCGTCATTCATAGGATTTAAGGCAAACACAGTTCACCCCTTCTTTTACAGAGACATACATTTCAGTGTGAGAAATGTATGTCTCTTAGAGTAGCATCAAAAGTATTTTACGCTGAATGCTTTGGAATGAAAGAAGCTGTTAGTGGGGTAATTGACAAGAGTTTTGGGGGGTGGGGGGGTTGAGTGGACTTGGGTGGTTTATTCGGGGAAGGGACGGTTACTGCATGACTGGTTACGTGCTGTACTCTTGTGGTGGGTTTGGGGAAGGGGCTGGCTGAAGTGTGACTGTCCCACCCGCAGGACCTGTACATCTGACAAAAACGGGCAGAAAGAGCTCAGAACAAGAGCCAGTTGAGGCTTGTTCAAAAGCACTGAGGCACTGGGATCGGGAAGACACTAATATGTTAATGCACAACTGGACAGGTAGATAACTGCAACTTTGAGAAGAAATGGGTCTGTATGTGATTTTGTGTGTGTGTGTGTGTCTGTCTGTCTGTCTGTGTTTGTGTCTCTCTCGATATAATATATAGTTCTGTGTGTTTGTGTTCCATATATAGTGTATGTAGTTATGCAACGTATTATATAAAATATTACACATTGTATATAGTAGACAAAATGACAGAAATGCTGATTTGAAAAAAGACTAACATAATTTTATTTAGATAGAAGTCTATGCATTTTTGAGGCTTTGCTATTAAAACAATATTTTTTATGTGAGGTCCGAAAGGAAAATGATTTTGCAAGAGATCGAATAGTTGGTACCTGAATTCAGGGTCCATTGGTCATAGAAATGTCAGAATTTAAAATGTCAAGAGGAACATTTTCAAGTCGTATGTTGAACAAGGAAAAACTACTTAAGGAAACGGGCACAGTGACCACTCAAAGGTACATTGTCAAAGATCGACGGGCACTTAACAGGATGATTATTCAAAAAAAAACAAACAAACAAGTGAAGGACTCAAAAATGACCATAACATTGAATCTATACCTCTTTCTTAAGAAAGGCTGTACGTCGTAATCTTTAGCAAGCTGCCAAGGCACGATAAGCCATTTTAGCACCCAAGTGGACCCTATGGTGCCTAAAAATCATCGTGACCTCAAAATGCATATTCAAAGATTAAGTACAAAAAAACAACCAATATTCTAAGATTCTTTGAACCTATATGGAAAGTTCTGAAACATATAGGTGTAGAGTAGTTTTCTACCTCCATGTCAATCAAAGAACTTGAGTCTAACATCACACCAGAAACTGTTCAAAACTTCTGTAACGGCATCCCAAAAACGATCAAAGCTATTGTAAAATGAAAAAAGTGGTGTTTTCATTATTTTGTCAACCATCAATGTATAGCCATCTGTCGTTGTATTCATCTTTGTCGCTCTTGTTCAAATAAAGGGCCAAGACAAATGTTACATTTTCTGTAATTTCCTACAAGAAAAGACATGTAGCTTTAGCGCATTTAGCAGTATCTGTAGATTTACCATAATATATAATAATGGGTTATTATATAGTTCATTTTTGAAGATTTGTAAAAGACACAACAGTGGCTTCGTAGTTGTTAGTACTGAATAATTGTGTGAATGTAAAATATTTTTTTTTGTCCGTCTTGTCCCTCAAAATCCTCATGGCACAAATGTCATCTTCGATCCACTAAAAGTTAACGAGAAGATTGTCTTGGCACTATGAGACTTTGCTCTGATCCTTTGTCAAACGTGTGCCTCTTTCGCACTTACCAGTGTCCTCTCGGTTCCTCCCCTCCCTGCAGGTCGAGCATGTTTCCGAAGGGCATGAAACGCAAGAGTCCAGATGGCGGCGGCGACGACGAGGTCGGGGAGGAGGAGGTGGCGGCGGGCGCGAAGACGACGGCCGTGTCCTACAGCCTGCAGCGGCAGTGCCTGCTGGACATGTCCCTGATAAAGCTGCAGCTGTGTCACATGCTGGTGGAGCCCAACCTGTGCCGTTCGGTGCTCATCGCCAACACCGTACGGCAGATCCAGGAAGAGATGACGCGTGACGGCAGCTGGCAGATAATGACCGAGGCCTTCGTCAGTGGCGGCCAGGGCCTATCCGACCGCCTGGTGGCCTCCGAGATCCTGTGCCGGCCGTCTGGGACGGTGGCGAGGGAGCGGCCCGAGGAGGAACCCAAGCCCTTCGATTATGGGGGCTGCCATGCAGAGCAGGTGGCGGCCGCGACGGAGGCCGAGCCCACCTACATGCCGGAGTCCGCGGGGCCTCACTGGGAGACGACAGGGAGCCATCCGAACAGGGCCGCGGACATCGATGGCACAGGCCGCTGCCCGGAAACGGGGGAAGGGGATGAGGAGGGGTCCATAGAGGGTGTGAAGCCGGTGGAGCAGGTCTACGGCACCTTTGAGATCAAGAGCCCCGCCCCCAGCCCAGACCCCGCACTGGAGGAGCTGTTCTCAGACGTTGACGCGTCGTACTACGACCTCGACACCATGCTGACGGGCATTCAGGGCCCGCCTAAAGTAGGGCCTTACGACCTGCTGGAGAACCTGTCCTCTCACGTGCCCTCCCCAGTGGGGCCCAGCTCTACCTGCCGGACTGACCTCAACGAACTCGACCATATCATGGAGATCATTGTGGGCTCATAAATCAAGACTTTTATTTTTTAAAATATACTTTCATTTGTTTACTTTTATTTTACAGACAGTTGTATCCCTGCCTCTTAACAGGCCCTCTGTATGTGCGCTCACATGCGTGCGCACATGCTCATGTCAGTCCATTTGTATGTATGCTCACGTGCACATGTTTTCTTTTTTTTTTATTGGATGTCTGTCTGTGAATGTGAGTGTGTGTGCAGTACTGATTTGATCGAATGTGAGTGTGTGTGTGCGTGCACGTGTGCCTGTGTATGTGCAGTATCTGCTTTGATTGAGTGTGAGTTCCTTCAAGGACTCTTTCAAGATAAGGGGCCATGTTGTAATACGCCAAGATTGAAGGAGCTAACCATTATAATTTTTCTGATGGTATGTTTCTTAAGTTGTACTGTTTTCTATTAGCTTTCTTCTGTTTGTTCATTCCTTTACTCTTGTGTTCGTTTTGCTTTTAATTTATTGTTACTTTAAGACACTACATTAATTATGAACCGAAGCGGAATTTTAAATAAAAGCACATATTTTCCTAAAAAAAGAAACTATCATCAAAAATGTGCTTATATAAAGTTTTTATATATATATATATATTTTTACAACATATAAAGGCTGGGAAATATAAAGAGTTTTCCTTTGTTTTTTTATTATATGGAAACTGATTATTCAGTCATATTGACAGATTCACACAGTGTCTTCCAATGCAATGAGCTAAAACTGTATTTTAGATTTCCAAAACAGTGTTAACAGTCTAAAGAACCTTTGTTCACTGTCAGTGTTTTGATGTATCCACAACTTCATCCTGTACGTCTCCTTCACCATCACCCACAAACTGTTGCTGAATGGCTTGCTTTTTCATAAGTCTGTTGTTTAGAAGCCATACTTATATTTGTACATTTACAAATGAAGAATAACGGTTAAATTATTGCATTTTAATTTATTTAATTTATTAAATGCAAACATGTCGGATGTGTGGCTGAGCTTGTGATAAAACCGGCTTTTCATACATTTTTTTATTGCCTCAGTAATATGAATATGCATTTACAGATATAGTTGTTTCTACTGGTTCTTATCCTCCAGAGATGTATGGTTTTTCCACTTCCTATGCAGCGAGCATTCCAGACAACTTCATAGTCAGTATTCAAATGTATTACTTTAGCAGAATCATTGGCAGGTTTAATCAGTTGTCTTGCGTCCATTCCATTTAATTGACGTCTTTGGTGTAAATGGGCAAAACGTGTCCCTTGACCTGGCTAAAAGACTACTCAGGCAAAATCTTTTTTTTTATTTACATTTTGTTTTCTTTATGCCAGTATTATCAAAGTATGCCAACATATGCCCTATTTCTTGGATTCATGTCAGTGCAGTTCAACTTGAGTCAAAATCCAATTTTTTTGGAAAATAAAGGCCTAAAACTAGGATAGATTATAATGCATTTTATATGAATACAATGTAGCATTTTGTAAATATTTTTAATAAAAGGTACACAATATGAAAAATGCTTCTGTGGTGTTTTGTGTTCGTGTTCAAGCTGTCGTTGTGTGTTCATTAATATGCAAGCAGACTAAAACTAGTGCTGTTTAGATTTCCTGCGCATGTCTGGTAGCCTTGTATAAATGCGCACATGACTGTGCACCTAAATAAGTATAAGTACGAGATAAGTACGCAGGTATTTGCTGTGGAAAATTTTTGAGATGTAATATTGTTTATTAATTCTGTGATACATTTATGCATTGCGATATAAAAAGTTTATAGTCATGTGAGAAACATTGTGCTGTCTTTCTGCTGTAATGGGTATTGAAACATTCCTTTGTGTCTAATTTGAAAAGACTTTTGTCATCGTGTAATATTATATAATTCACATTACAAACAACTATAATTACGATTCACAGAAGTTGACGTAAATATTTACTCATTGATGTTGTATATAGTGATATATATCAATATATAGAAGATACCAGATAATTAGCTCTAGGTCATGTGATCACTGTGTGACATAAGTCATCCCAAAACTTACCCCCAAACCAGGCTGTGTCTATGATTCCAGAAAATTGAACCATAAGTAACTGTTATACAAGGAAATGATGCACGATTACCAAACACTTCTCGCTACAGGCTATCTGGAAATCTAGTTCCTTATTGTATGTTGACAAAAAAGGCACCAAAATCATATCCAATCAAAACACTCCAATCCAATTCGCCAAACGTTAACTTGATAGAACATACCTAAATATTCATCACAATTCCAGCGCCATGGTCGGTTATAATCTGCTGTGGTGAAGTTTTCCCTACATCCCTAAAACAACTTTAGAATTGAGTAAAAACCCTGATATGACAACCATGTTTACCGTTTTATCCCCACACACACCGCGCTAAGATTTCAAGCGCAGGCTATTTAAAAAAAACAAATCTACCACTATCCGTACCGCTCATTGGACATGTCAAAGACAACACTGTCCAATGACCAGGCGTTTTCTGGGTTACCTAAACGTCAGCGCTACATTGACAAACATTCGGTGGGTCCGAATTAAACTGCAAGAGGACTGAGCTGAACCGTTTTGGGTCGTTGCACAGTATGTGCACAGAAGCCCGGGGACCAATAAAAGCCGTGTCGTCAGGTGCTCTGACGTTTTGATACCGTTCACTACATTTCAAATGGTCACGTTTTCGGTTCGTGAGTGGAGAGGCTCAAAATGGAACGAATGAGAGAGAAAGAGGGAAGATAACAGAAAACCAGCCAATCAAGACTCGGTTACTAGGCGGGCCTGAAATGCAGTTTGGCCAATGGCGTTCTACCCACCTGACGACCGTCAATCAGCTGAGCAGTTCAGCGTCTTTCCCGTAGGTTCTACAGTTTTGTTGGAGTTGTCGAGGGGAACGGTACTTTAACTTACCAAATGAGTTGGGCGAAATATGTTACAGTTCAAAGACTTCGGACGAAAATTTTCTTATCAACGAGGCGAGGTCAATGTAGTCAGTTAGCGACACGTTTAACGTTTTACTAGGAAAGCACGGCGGAAGAATGTAACACTAAGACCTCAAGCTTTTTTTTTTTTTTTTTTTGCTACGTTAACAAGCACTAATACAGCGAGCTATCCAACGTTAATGCTATTTCTACTTGGTTGCTGACACCAGCTGGTCAGCTCGATTGTTAGCTGATGGTGTATAAAATAATGGAATGGGGCAAACGGGATTCTTTTCCTACCAAACATCAATGAGAAGAGGGAAAAACACGATTCAGACTGCCTCAATGTGCCGACTGGACACAGACACAGCCGGGAAGGAAGTTAGCCAACCCGGGGATGTCCTTTCTTCTTCAAGGTAACATTAGCTTGCTAACATGGCTATCATTGGTATCAGCGTTGCCTCAATATAGTTCTCTCGGTATATCTATATACTTTTTGTATTCGTTGGCTGGTTACCTTAAAAGTGTTCGATCTAGCGTTACGCTAATTTTGCCCTGAAATTAATAAACGGGGTAATTGGCAATATCCTAATTATATAGCCAGCCAGCTATCTATGACAGCAAATACTTATTTAACCCAAGTAACGCTGTCGTTTCGATGTAAGTTAGCAACTTGGCTAGCTACTACACCAGCTTGTGCTAGTGGTAGATAAGTTAATTGAATAACTGTATCTAGTGATGTATAACGTTAGCTGAAATAACTTGGGTAGCTGGCTAAATAAGTACAGCTACAGTCATTTGAGGACGCGGTTGCTATGGATGTTGTTATTGCCAGGTAGTTATAAAGCGAACACCAGCAATTTTAGGGTATTTTGAATATTTTTTGAGGTGGTTTGTGTTTAAAGTTTCTCTTAACCCAACGCAAAAATAAAGTTAACACATCTTTATTAAGTAATTAGTCAACGTTATCTTAGGTTTTTGAATAAAATTAAAATGTGTAGGTTAGACTTTGTGGTAGACTGTATTCTTTGGCCAGCTTCGAATTGTAGTTAGCTAGACTAGCTAGCTGTGCAGTTTACTCACCCTCCATCGATTTTGAGTTCCGACATTAAGCTATCATTAGCCAGCTAGGGTGCTAGCCGGGCTGCGATAGCCTGTTACAAGTTGAAATGCGTAAGACGAGCGTTATCTACATTTTTGTATCGTCTAAAATTCAACATTGGTCTGTAAACGTAGTCAGTTTTAATAACTGGTTATTATATCCTGTCCTCTAGTTTCCTAAAATCATATAGCTGACGTTGTTGGCTAACGTTAGTTGAACTTCTGAATAGCTATCGTTAGCTATCGACGGACGGGAACGACCTGTCGGCTGGACCGCTGTCAGTTTGCTACGGCTAACATGAACAGTGTGGTAACGTTGTGACAACAACAAACGTTGTCATTAAGTGAAAGGAACAGAAATGTCTCGAAATATTTCTGGTCCATTATCTTGTGCCATTGAAATTCGTAACTTTCCAACAGTGAAGAGACTAAGGTGACTCTTATGAACCAACTATCGATATTCATTTTGTTCCGAATTTTTAAGTAGCACTAGCATTCAACCGTTGTTATTTTGTTGTCACAATTGGACGGAACATGTTTCACATTTGTTACACTTGCAAGTCATACAATTAAACATGACTGGTTTCACTACCATACAATTGACGTGAAGGGGAATCATAAAAAACGTAGGTAAGATGCACCGCCGTGGTCTGATTTCTCATAAGTAAAGAAAAAGTCACCTGTATAAAAAACAACCCACTGGAGTCGCACATTCTGGAGTTCCACGTTTTCCCTTAAATCCACTTTCAGGTGTTCATAGCTACAAATTATTCAACAGGATATTTTCTTAATACTTGGAATTAATAAAAGTATAGAATGCAGTGATGGAGTTACTTTAATTACAAATTCAATACTCCTTTTAGATTAAACCTCTGCAAAGCCTGTATTTGTGTGCATACACACACCCACGCATATATATGCATGCGCTCTTTTGAAGACAACTGTAATTAGGCATGATATGTTGATGTTATTTTGATTAAAACTGCTCAAGTGTGTTAATGACAGTCTTTTCAGGATTGCTCAGCTTTTCAGGTTCTCTCAAATATGCTGTGTGGAAACCTGAGTCTGAAATTGTATAAAATGTTTATCCACTGACTTCCTCAAAGCACTGTGCTGGCAGAGGAAGTCAGTCAGTACAGATTTTGGTTGGGCCAGTGGACTGCATCAGCATCTAGAGATATGAGATATTTGTGAGTGCTCCCCCCCCCCATCCCCCACCCTCCACTGTGTTTTGGTGCAAATTGTTTCAAGAGGCAGGCTGTGAGTTAGAGCAAGTGGCCATAATCAATATTATGACAGTTGTCTGTTCTTTTTTGTATCGTGATAAACATCACACAGTAAAAATGGAAGTGTAAACTGTTCTGAATGGTCCTGAAATTCTGCCTTCTCCAGTTAAGATCTCGTAAATCGGTCCAAACTCATCTTTTAGAGGAAGCTCTGCTTGTCAACCTTGACATTAGGCAGTAAAATGTGCGTCAGATATTGAAAAGATCAGACAAATTTTGATGCACGATAATATCATATGCTCTCCCATAGTTTTGAGCCTTTAAGCCCCTCACTAGTTAGGGCTTTGGTTGAACCCTGTAGAACCCAGCAGAAGTGAGGGTCTGGAGATGGCGGGGTGACTAATATGCTCTGTGGCTCATGGAAGTGATTCATGCGGTCCGGGGGCTGGGTAGCCGACTTGCCTGCTGCATGTGGGTATTGTGCAACACACTGCGGCCCTTATAAAGACTTCCGGCATGATGCCGTTTCTAGTCTACGCCCACTGCCTTCATTACTCATAGCCCCACCCATTAGAAGAAGTAGTAGTTTCCTGCCTTCTCCATGTGAGCATAGGTCTCTCTCTCTCTCTCTCTCTCTCTCTCTCTCTCTCTCACAGTCACTGTTGATCT
Organism: Albula goreensis; assembly: GCA_022829145.1. Taxonomy (NCBI): domain Eukaryota; kingdom Metazoa; phylum Chordata; class Actinopteri; order Albuliformes; family Albulidae; genus Albula; species Albula goreensis. The sequence continues at coordinate 34,187,806 of CM040747.1, forward strand.
GGTTTGTCAGCAAAAGATAAGAGTCAAATGATTTCCTTCATTTTTACAGTGGAAGTAACAGTGCAGGTTGATATGGAAATGAGAGATCTGGTAATTTATTCCACAGTATGTACAGTAGATGGATATCTAGCAATTTAACGTTTTGGTTATTCTGTATAGAGGATATGTTTTTTATGTAACTGGCAAGATGTGATCATTTAATCACTAGCATGAGATGGTAGAATTTAACTGGTCATCCATAAGGAATATTTTGTAACTAACTGATAATTTGATCTTGTGGTGCATGTGGCAGAATAAAACGGAGAGAATCTGTTCATGCATTTTTAACATGCTTTTATCGGACATTTTCCGGTCAACTAGAAAAATGTCCCAGAATTCCTGGTCACCACCACTTTTTTGCAATTTATTTTTTGAAACGACCTACGTTGGACATGAACCAATAGAAATGAGCAAAGAGTGTTGCAGGTAACGTAAGAAAGAGTGTGTTCAGGGCAAAGTCCTCTGATAACATAAATAATGTGACAGAGGAGAGTGAGATGTTCCCAGTCTGCCTGACCAATTACTTTAAACTCCTGTAGCCATTCTCCCATGTTTCCTTCATCCAGATACAAAGAGTCTTGCTTAGGACTGTTTGTTACAGTATACTATAAAGCGTCCAACAATTGGCATTTAGTCGCTTCAACAGCCAAACACATCAGGAACTTAGTGGAAGGCAGCGGCTATTGAAGACAGGTGTTTTCAGACAAATACTTCACATAAAACTTACAAGAGCTGGATCTTAATGGCATTCATAATTATCTGTAGTAATTGTAAGGTGTTCTGCTCACATATACCTAATTTTCAATATCCATATCAATGTATACCTTTATCAACTTCGAACACTTAGCTACAGAAGATACCATGTTGCTTTAAGTCTGCTGAAACAACGGGTGGCTTAAATGGCCCTAGCTGAGTTCCAAATTACTCCATGATTTTTGTGAAATGGCCATGTGTGGCATAGGGCTTGGGTTAAATCTCACTGTGCAGTCCTACAATACTGGTGTAGAAGGGGTACACATTGCTTTCTCCAATATCAGCTGAAGAACTGAACACAATGCACCTGACAGATAACTGTTTCCCCTGTGGTATGCTCAAGTGTTCCATCAAATGAAAGAACTGTGATGTCACGTCTGTTGTATGTCAGGGTTTGGATGAAGCCCAAGAAGACACAGGTAAGGTCTGCGTTAAACTGTAAAAACCCTTAAATTTAGTATTTGCAGAGGACCATATCAGTCGGACGGATATGAATCAGGTAGAGGAGCTGGGGGAAACAGGCCAAAGAGATAATCCATGCTGCCAAAGTGACTGGAACATAGCTGGCTAATTCTCAACTCTGAAGGAATTCTCTCTCATACTTGGGCTTCCCATATTGCCAGCTCCATTTCCAATAGTTGATGTTCCCTCAGTGCACTAGATATATGCTTAGAATTCAGCCCCATGTAGAAATGTTCCCATCCAGTAAACATCAGATATGTAGAGTGCAGTCATGTAAATAGAATGAATGCTTCTGCATGTTTGTAACTTGCATTAGGTCAAATGTTTATTAACACTGAGCTCCTGGTCACTTGACCATCATGAGCATTATGCTCTGAATAGGCTCAACATATGTAGCAGTATGATGGTGATCAGTGAAGCCTTTCACCTTTTCCCCAGAGCCATGTATCTGTCATTGCCTGCTGCCTGTTCAGTACAGTAAACCAGCAGTGCAAACTGCAGCCTTGAACATGCGTGGTTGTTGTGCACTTTGCTTACCTCCTCGTCTGTTCCAGTGTTGGGTCTAAAATGAATTAATTAGCAAGAGGTTCGTTTCATAAGTCTCGGGCAGAGCTCCGGGAGCCCTGTTCCATTTATAGACTGCTGTTGCCAGCGGAGACGGGCTAGACATCACAGGGTCCCTCCCAGGCGCAGCTAGGATCCCGGCGAATCGCAGGCTCCGGATCCAGCCGCGGCGCTTTAAGCCTGGCGGTCGCTTAAGCCCGCGAGGCCTGGCAGGCATGCACCCCGCTCTGGCGGGGAGGGGATTTAGTTATGTAACCAGCCTCAGACACACAAGACAATCCCATCATTCCCGCAGGCGCTTTGCATCCGTGTCATAGAAAGAAGCTGAAGAAGAGGTGAATTAAAAAAAAGATAAAAAGTAAAAAAATGAAACGGTTCTAGAAGCTTCCAGGTTCTTTCTGCTGTCGGTTTCTCTTTCTGAAGAGGAAGAAGCCCATATATTGCAGCAGCACAACAAACAGACCTCATTGGAATGACTGTTCGAAAGTTCTTCATATCAGAGTTTGTACTGAGTGTGGGGAGAACAATCATAACGATCATGTTTAAAACCTGACTGCGGCCTCTGTGGTCTTTCGGTTTCAAAGAAACGTCTGCAAACAGCCGTTGAATCAGTATGACTTCAATGCACAACTAAATTGAGAATGAGGCTATGTACGAGAACTGAGCCCCCTTGGAAGCACATTTCCATTACTTTCCGAGAGGTCCCATGCACACTTCGAGTTTGAAGAAAAGTGATTGGTTGACGTCTTTGGCTTTCAAACCGACAGCTGATTTTTATTGGCTGAGGTCTGAATGTTTAACTCGCTGAAAAAGGGACTTGTATACCGCTTGTAAAATTTTACTAGTAATAGAGATTTTTAAAATGACAACAGGAAGAATTCATCTTTGGCCGCAACTTGCATTGCAGTATCAGTATAACCTGTGTAGCTCCTGTGGGGAGGGGTGGTCTTGTGTTGTTGACAGACTGGATGTCCGTTCTGTGCCTGGATAGTGGGGTTGATGCCAGGAAACGTGGAGTTTCCTGCCTTGGTGTTGAGCCACATAGGAACAGGCGGAGGGCCTTGCTGATTATCTGTGTTTTTCAGGGCCCTCTCGTATCTGATCATGGGGCGGGGGTTGTACTGAGCCGTGTGACTGCCTGATTTCAGAGACTCCTGTCCCGCCCAGTCACACTCTCGAAGATGTTGGGCCATTTCAGTTTTAGACTTGGTTGAGCCTGCCGAAGCACTGCAAGGAGTTTGACAGTAATGGCCACAAAATGGGCAGGGACGAGTAAGGACATGTATGAGGCAAGCAAGACCAGCTCTTGGCTTGCCCAGACAGCCAAGTGATGATTCAGTGCAAGTTCAAAATTCCAGTTTGCAAAGTTTTCCAGCTTATGTTTTCTGCGCCCAGGCAAGTCAGCAGCCGGAACAAAATTGTAAATTCTTTGTGAAGAGCACTAATCCCCAGGGATAAAGCTTGCAGAGTGTGGCTGAGCTGTGTCTTAAGTGCCGGGACACTTGCCTGTAATGCAGGGCTGCAGGAAGTATTCAGTTAGGGCTCGGTTATACTCCGTTGCGGACACGCGCACGGACAGCTGTGGACACCACGGATGCTTAGTTGTTCTTATAGTTGTACAGTTGTACTACTTTCTAGTCTGCTTAGATGATGGGTTCCATTGGTTCCTGTTCTTGGTCTTCCAGTGCATGTGTGGTCGGTGCCCTTGTAGCATAGCGGCCGAAAAAAATTGGAGGTACACGGACGCCTGAACAGAGCCTCACGTACACCCTCTGATGACGAAATTTATGTCATATGGACCCTCGCGGAAACACGTGTAATTAACTTCAGAGAGGCTTTGTGCTCATTGCACTTCCACAGTTGTATCAAGGGAAGTTCTCAATAAAAATAAAGTTTACAGTTATCATGGAATTTCAGTGTGTTGTGCTGGTTATGTAAGTAAGCAAAGAACGTTTGTATTGAGCCCTGGAGAAGTCATCAGACAATATACAAACTCTTTTTTAATATTCAGAAGCAAAACCATAAACACTGGTTTTCAATATTACTCAGGTAGCAAAAAAAAAATAATCTTAAAAAATAAACATCACCACGGCAACGGTATTTTAAAAATGCTTTGCAGGAAAAATGTTATAGTCTGGTTTGAGGAATGGGTGGACATCTGGCCTAAGTTTTCAGTGAGAGTAAATAACACGGCAGTGGTTTTTGGAGTTATAAGTGTGTGAGTAGCTCAGATATCTTGGTTTTCACATTTTATTTAACACATTGTGACAGGAATCTGAGCCTGTGTAGAACCATTGGGCCCCTGTAGGGTTTAGCCTGGTATGAAAACTCTAGCTGTAGGTGAGAGCATAGACTCTGTGCCCAGTGTTACATTTCAAAGATAGCAACACTGCCAGTTGCACACTCAATTGTGTCTATCACAACTGTAAAATCACACTGTATCCATTTGTTGAAGTAACACGTCTCTCACTAACATGGTTGGATTTTTAAAATGAAAGCTGCTATGTACCGAAGTAATTGGTAGTGTTTGTAAAGGTATTAATTGCAAACACTACACGATATCACACTTTAAAAAATATTGCAAATTAATTTATGGCAATAGGCGTATCGCAATGTGTTGTGATAATTTAATAATTTTAATTTAATAAGCCAACTCCTGGCTCGTGATGCAGATGCGTGCACGCCGATGATGTCTTGCACAAAACCAGCAAAAAAGCAAACGGAACAAGCACCACGGCTGTTGGCAGCATTTCTGTTTTACATGTGACGACCACACACAACCAGAAGTGATATGCTGTAAAGATTTACTGGTCACTGAGAAGTTGGGAGTGATGTTTCTTTACCCAAGAACAGCAGGAAACGTGTATATTGGAAATGTCATTATTTCAGGGTTTAAATGTACTTAAAAATAATTGAAACTTATTAAATACGTTAATCTATGGTTTATTGAATCACATATTGCCATTGTAATAATCCATAAGTTAATTACACATTGCATTTTTTCTCCATATTGAGCAGCCCAACATTGCATTATTGTTGTTTAGCTGATGCTTTTATCCAAAAGTGACTTATGGTTGATCATGCTAACCAAGGGCCAATCCCCCCTTTGAACAGTGTCGGGGCCTTGCTCAAGGGCCCAACAGTGATGGTGTTCTTACTGTGGCTAGATTAGGGCTTGGACCACCATTCTCAGAGGTCCTAGTTATGTACCTTAGCCACTACACTACAGTCTGGCCTCCCAGTTGTGATTTTAAAGTGATTAGGAGGTAAATAGCATGGCGGAAGCTTTCCTATCTGCATTTATGAACGTTGGAAATAGTGCTTGCGTTTTGCTTGAGGGCACATCGTACAAACGTCTGTTACAAAGGATCCTGGCCTGCGGCCTTCGGAAAAGAACATGTGGTTCTTTTGGTCTGAGTATTCGCACACGGTAATACTGAGAAACAATGTACCTCTTCATGCAGATCCATCGCATCACATCACGAGTCACGGTGTGCCGTCCACCTCCCCGCGTGAACCTTCCGAGCGTACACTCGCTGATCCGAGCACGTGCGTGTGAACGTGTCTGCGAACGCAGTCACCGAAGCCGCTCAGATCAGGGTCGAAGCTCCAGCCGGGCAGCCCCGTTGTTAGCGGGGTGTTGCCCATGGGGGGTCCCTCAGATGGCTCAGGCTGTCAGGGCTATGGGTGGGGCTTTCCTAAAGCCTGCAGTGTACGGGAAAGCAACTGTGCTCCAAGTGCACAAGCACGGCCTGCATGTTAATATGACTCTGAGGGCCTGTTCAATTTTCCCTTTCTCTTTCTCTCTGAGTCTTAGCTTCGCCTCCCCACTCGTTCCCTCTCTCGCTGTCCGTCACGACTCTTCATCTTGCTCCGAGCGCGGCTTGTGTAAAGGGCCGCAACATAAAGGGACATGGACACGGGAGGCGTGAAATAAAAAAAAAATAACGGTTATCGATGGAAATGAGGGAAAAGGTGTCTAGGGGTGTATGGGAGAAAAAAAGGAAGGGAGAAAAACGAACAAAAAAGGCACATATGCAAAAGAGTGAGAGTGCACGCAGGGGCATGAACCCAAACCGAGAGAGATCGATGAAGGGGATGGACTTACTTTTGTAGTGGAGTTGGTAATTAGGCCCCAACCTTCACTGCCACCACACAGCACCACAGGTCAGGTGGAGTGCAGGGGGCTGTAACAATCTGCTCTCAGAAAGTCCAGTGTAGGAGCAGGATGTGTGACTCGGTTGTGTGTTCAGGCACTGGAGCGCGCCCTTCCCTCATGTCTACCTTTCCTTCCTCCCCTGCAGGTACATGCTGGGTCGCGGGGTGAAGCGCAAGCGCAGCGAGAGCGAGGAGGTGGAGGGGGCGGGGTTAGGGACGGGGTCTGGGCGGGGCGAGTCCTACGTGGAGCAGAGGCAGCTGATCCTGGACCTGTGTCTGAGCAAGCTCCAGGGCTGCTACACACGGGCCGAACCCAGCCTGTGCCGCTCCGTCCTGCTGGCCAACACCCTGCGCCAGATACAGGATGAGATGAGGCAGGAGGGTGTGGACCCGCCCGCCGCGCCCGCCACCTCGCCCCCCCGGGCACCGCCCACCCCACGACACACCCCCCACCTCCCGCCCGGTGATCCGGCGGCGGCCTGTCCAGAGAACCCGGCCCTTTCTCACACCTCCTCGGTGGACTCGCTCTTCGGCTCTTTCGAGATCTCAAACCCCACGGGCTACCTGACCGACCTGGCGCTGGACGACATCTTCGAGGACATCGACACCTCCATGTACGACTCGTCAGACTTCTCCACCCTGACCAGCACGGACAACGAGGGCCTGAAGCCATTCCCAGCCTGTGCCCCGACTGGCACCCTACAGCTCTGTCTCACTGACCTGAGCGAACTCGACCACATCATGGAGGTCCTGGTGCGGTCATGAAACAAACTCGACCACACCATAGAAATCCTGGTGCGGTCCCAACTGAACTCAACAACATCATGGAGCTTGTCCTATTGTCTCCCTCTTTTTCCATTTTTTTGTGTTTTGGGGACTGAAATATGTAATAGTTTTGAAAAAAGACTTATTTATATTTTTATACAGAATACTTTAAATATATTTATGTAAGAAGTTGGGTGCCTCCCTGAAACACATCTACTGTAGAATGAAGGCTGTTCCCCATGCCCCCGGGAGTGGTGGTGCCATCTTTTTCCACAAAAAACTAACATTCACTCTCGTCAACCCACAGGCAAGCGGAAAATTATGTATTTCCGCTGATTTTAATAAGGTATGTTTACCAGAACTGTCATTCGCTCAAAAGGAATGATGGTTTTGAGGACGGCCCTGAGGAAAAAGCAAAATGGGAAATCAGGAAACGTAGCTTTTGTATTTCCTGATGAGTGGGACGTATTTATTTTTCGTCAGTGGATTTAAGTCTGCGTGGTGTTTCGCTGATGGCGTAATGCCGGCGATATGACATCATTACTACCTCTTCGTGATCCGCAAGGAGCTTTCCCCTCTCTTCGCCCGCAGCTTTTGACCTTTGTAAAAGAACTGTGGTGGATCCAATGCAAAATTGTTCTTAGCAGATTTCTGTTTTTTTTTTTTTTTAAATGCAGGAAAAAGTAGTTGATTGTCAGTAATTCCAGTTGGTCTGTTCAGAACCAGAACTTTTTTTTTCAACTTTTACAATTTTGTGTTTTACATTTTTTGGGGAAATCTGCAATCCCAAATGAGGCCGGGGTTTTTAAACGTTTTTTGTATATGGCAGCCCCTTTCCTTGACACAAAATTGTGCCTACATTGAGAAGAGGAGACTCGTCAAAGTTGAGCTGCACACTGTGGACTCTAACAAGGACACACTGGTCTGTAGAACATCATGCATTTGTCTAAATTATTTTTGTTTGTTATTATTATTATTATTTTTATTATTGCTATTTTGGATATGTGGTCAGTTGTGGTGTTTTGGTTATGAGATGTGATTTTGTCTTCATTAGCAGCTTAAATCCACTCACTTTTGCGTTGCCTGGAGCCTTAGCCTGCAGCTCCTATCGGCCTTGTATTCACACCGACATGGGCTTTGGCAGTCAGTTTTACAAACTTCCTGTCAGTGCTTTGCGTCTTTTTACAATATTATTTTCTTTATATCGGGTAACGAGTCACTCACAGGATCAAACCCCAATTTACTAAGGGGCTTGTTCTTTACGCTGTTATATGGGGGATTTTTTGCTAGTAATTTTAATTTTCAGTTCCATTTCTCCAAAGAAAAAGAAACTCTGTGCACTGGTCTACTGGCCTTTTCCAACAGCCTTTATTCTCAGTGTGAGGACATATCTGTGTTCTCCCACTGAGAATCACCAGAGGTGGAAATTGCAAGTGAACAGGTGTGCAGGAGATTTTTTTTTCCCCATTTTCTTCATTGTTGTACGATAGCTCCTGAAAAAATACAGCAGTTGGACTCCTAAACCAGGAGTAAAAAAAAAGTGTCGTTTTCCAAAGGCATTGTGCAATAAAGTCCCAGATTGGAGATTCCAGATATTCCCGCATCTCTGGAATAGATTGTAAGAGCGGTCCTCATACAGTGGTTCAGCTCTCTCACTGTGTGAGTGAGTGTTTGTGTGTGTGTGTGTGTGTGCGCGCGTGCTCTCGCACTCGTGCAGCTGGCCAGCTCTTTGTGCTGATGCGGGTTTTGGAGGGGGGAGGGCCGGGGTTGGGCCTCTGGTCTCGTGGAAGGGCCTGTGCCGAGCCCTGTCAGCTTATCAGGATTTTAAGATGTGCGAGTGGGAGGAGAAAATGACCTCCAACCCCTCCTCCCGTGTCCCTCCCCCATGCCTTTTGTTAGGTTGAAAACAAGCGTCAGCAGCCAAGCGGAGCTCCCAGCCCCTCACTGCATGAAACTAGCTCGGGAAATGTTGGAGGGCCCATCTTGTGCTCCCCAAATTTTCAGGGATAAGCAATTTTTCTTTTCCCCATTTGTAGTGAATTAAGACGCACCATTGAAGTGATGTATGTGCACACCTCTGGTCGTGCAGACGGTGCTAAAACATCCTGGGTTTTAAACATTCAAACAAAATATAGGAAACGGCAGAATCTGTGATGAAAGCTAGCAGCCAGTGCACTTTAAGGAGCCGCAAAATAGAGGAATCTTGCAACTATCGTTGACACTCAGCACTACCTAATCTATAGCGTGCGGGACTGATGGTTGCCGTCTGGTAAGGGTTCTCCATTTTGGATGGGCCACTAAATGTTAATTCTTGGTCAGATGATTCTTTGGCTATCAGCATAAAATAAAAAATATACTCAGCAGACACCCTTACTCAGAGTGACTTACACAGCTTTGCATTTTTACACGCTATTCGGTCGTAAAAGTGGAGGTGTACTATCTAGGAAGCAAACCGCCAACCGTTGAGTTACAAGATCTGCACCCTAACCGTTATACTACACTGCTGCCCTGAAATCTCGATCGTTTTACCATGTCAGCCGGTAACCTGCATAGAATTGTGGGCAGTTATTTGTGCATTAGATGTAGGTTCTGAGCTTTATAAGCTTTTTTTTGTATATATTTGTATTTAAACACTTCTGGTGTGGTTCTGTTGTTTATTGCCAGTATGGAATACTCAGAATATATTTGTGTTTATTTAAGAATGAAAGGACAAGACTTCTGCAGTAAACCTCTCATTTCCTCTCCCATTTGATGTGTGATCATGTAGCCTTATAAACATGTCTGGTTATTTTCTTTTTTATGGATTGTAGACATCATTTGTTCTTGCTTTTTTTTTTTGTATATCTGCTGTCTTCCTTTGAAAGAGTTTTTTTTTTTTGCAGAAGAGAAAAGAAATGACATCACTGCCTGCTGTTCTCAGGCAGACACGCTTTTAAATTTCACTCCCAGCCCCAATCTGAAGGACAGACCTGTGCTATCAGTTGATTCACAAAGAGCGTTTTTTAAAGAGGAGAAAGGCAAGAGGATACTGGTATCAAAACCCTTTCATTTCTAGCTGTGGTTATTACCGGATGAACGGCCAGAGGAAAGACACAAATGTTATTTTGTATTGCCTCAGTAAATGATATCTTGGATATGGGTTGACTTGGTGGCAGGAGTAGACTGTGGAGTGCCACACCGTCAGGGTTTTGGAGCAGATTTCATGCATCCCATGGTCATCTTTCTTCCAGAGAGCTGGATGATCCTTGCCAAGTCAATTTTGTTCTCCTACCGTCTGCTGTCTCTCCTGAAAACTAAAGCTAACCCTCACCTGCAATTTGGCCCCCCATGAAGGCTCTCCGATTCAATGCACTTCATTTATTTCAGTTTTCTTCCTGACCAGCATCGGGGTTGTTCTCAGAAGCAGTTTCTAAGGCAACCAGCACTGGTACACTGGTTTTCCACCAATATTAATTATTGAAAAGTGACTGCAAGTTCCTTTTACAGCCAACAAATGGAAAGTACTTCTGCCCACAAACTCTGCCTGGGGGCAAAAAGCACAAGTTGGGTGCGGGTGACGGCCAAGCGTTTAGATGGGGTTTAAGCAATAGGTGTGTTTTCTTCAACCTTTTCACGTGTCGTATTATTACTCCATGTGTTATGAACTCCCCCCATCTTTTGCAGAATGTAAATGCCAAAAAACCCTAATCCTAAATGTTTCACATGTCCACAGTGCAATATGATCAATGAGTGTTCCTTTTCATAATTTCAGTAGACCTGGCCACAAAATCCTCTCTCCTTGCAGCAAAAAACAGACCTGTTCTGGACACTTCTAAGCCATGTTTTACTTGGTTAGTGGTTTATGTATATTTAAAAATGAAAGGGCAACGCAACTGACACGGACCTTTTACAGAATTGTATGAACAATTCAGATCGTTTCATTCTTAACAGTTCTTATTTTGCTTTCCCTCTCCATCTAACTCCAGACTGCCTGTGTATGTATGTATGTGTGTTTTCTGAACAAAATTTTACTTTGTATTTGTCATCTTTCTATTCTATGCAAAACTATTGTAGCAGGTCAGTTCGACTTTAATTAAAAGTGGGAAATGTGATCTTGTCTGGTGTTGGTCTCCTTTATGGTGTCAGTATCACAGTACCCCAAGCCTTTCTTTGGAGGTGATGCTTCACTCTTGGCGTGTCCATGGGAATATTTGAATTTTATGGTTACCTCAGACTATTATGGTCTGGCCCTGAGCTCATTTGTGTGTTTTGAAGTGGTGAGTGTACGATAGTGGATCAGAGTCTTTTATTTAAAAGAAAGTTTTGGCAAAAAAAAAAATGCATAGACAAAAAAAAATGCAGCTGAGAAAGGAGGATTTGTCTTAGCTTACCACCTAGTGGTAGATTTGGATATTTCAGGCAAAATGCCCTAAAACGTGTTATGTAATGTACATACAGCTTCTTTTGATAATTGCAAATAGACTAGCCGTCAGTTACATCTAATCATAAACATGCGCTCTCAAACTGCAACTGAAAGGGTGTTTTTCAACTCTGAGACCTCACCTAGCCAACCAAATCAACCCTTAGTAAATTAGGCAGCCAATCAATGCATTTTCTGTTTTCCATACCCCATGTAGTAAGAGTACAGTCTCTAGCATCTCAGTTTCAGTTTTTACGTTCACTGTATCACAAAATTCCATAACCTGGAAGCATGGCCAACCGGAACCTGCATTAACTGGATAAACAGTTGAGTCTTAGGCACATAGCGACATGTGAAGCTGTGATAGGCTGAGCTTGTGCTGGTGTGGAGGGGATCTACAAGGAGCCACCGATGAGCCACAAATGAGCCTTAAGAGATCAGAAGTTTTCATGCCGATATGGAGGAGGCTCTGCTGCTTCATAATATTTGTTCCAAATGTACCCAGTCACAGCCATGTAGAAAATCTATGACTGGCCCCTTTGAAAGGGGCTGCCCAGACTTCATAACATAAATATATTTCCTATTTCATGATAAGTTAAGATCAATATGGTTTTTTTATTCATAAAATCTCACAAAGAACCAACAGAGAAAGAACTATGACATGGGTACTTAACTTTTTTTTTTTTTTATTGTCCGTCCAAAATTTTGCTCACAATTCAATAATTACAAAGATTTCAACTTGGGGGGGATAACAGAAAAGCAGTCGTGTCTTGATGAAGTCCCATATTTAGAAGCAGAAGGGGAAGGACGGGAGGGATAAAAATGAAAGTTTTTCCTGAAACAAAACCAAGAGCGCACCCCAAATAACACATGCAAGCTTTTGATAGTTTTCTGAAAATTTCCCACAACACCCACCATTTGTACAATGCCTCAATTAGCCCATATAGTTACTAAAACACAGAATCCATGATGTACTGACAAACAGCATGGCACTTAAGGTACATTTGGGAGAGAGTAAGTATGCCCTTTAGTTACACGTTTCAATACGGAAGTCTTTTCACAAAACACGTTAATTTGCAATTTATGGAAGCTGAAAAAGGGGAAACAAGGGAAAACAGCGCCATCTTGTGGGCGGGTGGACTGATGACTGCAGTAGTTGAATGCCAGAGGGACACCCGAGTAGCGATGAGGGACTTGCATACTGCCAGACGACCAACAAAAGCAGCAGAACGTAATGGACCCTGGGGTGATCCGATGCAGGACACGATCTTCATGCCGTGTGTTCGATGTTCCTTGCGGTATAAATACCAGCCATCTATAGATGCCTGCCTTGGTTTTCTCTGTCCTATGCTGTTCGACACTTTCTATTGAGGCAGTTGGCCACCGGTCATTGGGTTTTTCCCAAAGATGTGTAAAAATCAGACAGTCCCAAAACTCAAGATCAGTGAAAATTTGGGGTCTATGTGAATGGGTTCCCGTTAGCGGATTGCTTATTCTGCATGTAAAAGGGAGGGAGTTTGCCCTCTGACTCCTGCAGCGCAGTTCATAGGAACATGGCAGTTTGGCTATGGGGGGAGCAGCGGAGCACGGAGAGAGGGGGAGGAGCCATCCCCTGGGGGAGGAGCCATCCCCTCTGAAAGCAGCTCTAACTATGTCCACCTTCTGCAGCAATCAACTCTGTAAAAATACTAAATATTAAAAAATATACACAGCCATTGTCTCTCTCTTTTTCTTATCTATAATGCAGGAAGTTAATTATCATCATTATTATAATTATTATAATAACATTTCAGTTTCGGCCTCCCCTTGTTCATGATCTTCGCACAAGATCGTCAACACTCTGCAGTTCTAAATATCACGCTAATGTAAGTAAAAACCAAACACCAAAGAGACCTGCAACAGGCTATTATATAAAGCTCCAAGAGACCCATTATTCTGTATGCTATAGCTGAATTTCCACCTGCTGGCCAGCAGAGGGGAGTGTTTGTCGCTGGGGCGAATCCGGGCGCGGTCTGTCTGCGTCCCATGCCGTCTCGTAAGCAGCGATAAAAGGAAACCTTTAAAAGCAGACGCAGCACAGAGAGTGCAGCTGCCAGGACCACTGTCTGGCCGGACTTCGTAAGGCAGCACCATGGAAATAAGGACCGCCCACCTGTCACGTCATTGGTTGGTCATTAGCTGGTCATTAGTTGATGACCAACCAATGCGTTGCCACCTGCGTTGCTACACTCTTCGTGGATCAGGTTGCTAAAATCCATTAGGAAGGAGGTTCGAGGGCAGGGCTGGGGAGCAGAGGTAGGAAGGACAAGAGAGAGACCGACGACTCTTTACATGGCGGTCAGCTGCGGAAGGGAGCGCGTTAGCAGTCCAGGGTGGAAGGGTCAACCCCGTCCAGGGTCAGCTGGCTCCGGTGGGGTGAATTGGGACTAGGGGGGCTGCTGGGATTTGAGCTGTTGGAGGGAGTGGAATGTTTGTTGGAGTCGGAGTCAGGCTGCAAGAGAGAGAAAAACACCAGTGAATTCTTATCCCAATGCGTAGTTTGAACCCTGACCACCTCAGGTGCATCATTGGAAACCTTCAGGATTCTACAAAACACTGGCCGAAAGAGCCTCTACATGTGTCTGCTTAACTACCAGAATGCATCACTCTGACTGGCTGTGTAACTGCACACACAAGGCTGGGGAAATGCAGAAGGGTGATGTTGCTGGTTTTCTTAGTTAGCCATTAGGCCAGAGGTGTTGTTTGTTTATGTGGACTGGCTTAATACTTTGGCAGTTTAGATTCAACATGGGCCGTGTTGCTGTGTAATGCTTGAGCTAAACCACTCAACCTGACCTGCCTTGATTATGTTAATATATCCAGCTGTATAAAAATGGACTGAACGCAAAGAAAAAAATAAATACAAGTTAAATAAAATGACGTTGTTGTTTTTTCCCCATTTTCCTAAAGGAATGCGGCCAAACTGTTTAGCCGCCCGCAGCAGCCCTCATCCGCCGACTTAGGAGGTGGCAGCCATGACAAACGACTGCTCCGTTTTGACATTTGACAATGACCCCTCCCTTCTTTTCACACTGGAGAGGTGGCACCAGTTGAATACTGCCTAAATCAGCAGAGGATGATGACAAAGTCAGCATATGCTTGGTTTGTGCATCAGCAAGAGGCGCCTGTCCACTCAGGGTGGGCCACTGGAGGGCAACGAGATGAACAGACATAACTGTTTAACCCCTGTAACACTGAGCCAGTTGCTGCCTCCTGGAGGTGGACCTCTGGCTATAGCAGGTAATGGTGCAACTGGGATCCAAGCACCCAGCCGCAACGCCTCACACTCACTTCCCAAGCAGATGTCTCACTGCAAGAGTCACCTGGAGGGCCCTTCCGTACTTCACTTCAGTCATTTGCATGTACTCTTCACAGCTGGGAAGAGCAGCTCCGTGAGCTGTTCCTTAGGAGCCCGGCTTAGCTAAGACAGGGGCCCAGAGCTGGAGACGGAGGTTACCTCTTTGTCAAAGTCCGGGTCCGGATCACCGATGCTCCGGATTGAACCTGAACCACCGAAGTCCCCGCCACCTTCAGGACACACACACACACACACAAAAGGACAGGGGCATAAAGACACATCACTCCCAACTCCCATCAGCATACCAAAATCCTAACTGATGGTAAGTAGGGCTGCATGATATATCGCACTTTAAAAAAATATCGCAAATGAATTTATTGCGATAAGCATATCGCAATCTGTCGTGATAATTTAATTATTTTCATTTAATAAGCAGGCTCTTGGCTCTTGATGCTGATGCGTGCACGCCGATGATGTCATGCGCATGACGAGCAGTGAGCAAACAAAAAAGCACATTGGTTGTGTGGCAGTATTTCGGTTTTAAACATGACGACCACATCCAATCAGAAATGACATGCAGTAAAGATTTACTGGTCACTGACATGTTGGGAGTGATGTTTCTTTATCCAGGATGAATAGGAAACATACATATTCGAAATGTCATTATTTCAGGTTTGTAATACTTAACGATAATTAAAACAGATTAAATACATTAATCTCTGGTTCATCACATCACATATCGCCATGGCGATAATCCATAAATTAATCCCATTTTGTATTTCTTTTCCATATTGTGCAACCCTAATGGTAAGAATACATGAATTTGCTTATGCTTGTATCTTATCTGTATTGTGTGCCTGTGTACAGTTGTTTCACACTTGCACTGTACGTGCTTGCGTTTGTGTGTTAACATGTGGGTGTACATACGTAGATATGTGTGCATGTATGTACGGGTTTGTTTGACGTTACTCACTGGATGAAGTGCGAGTTATGTAGGTCCTACCCCATTGTTGCCGTGAAATACCAGAGGCAGGCCGGGACCGATCCTTAGATTCATCCTGGGAAATACACAGTACACAAGTTAAACACAACTACACACACCACGCATACAATCAAACACACACACACACAGGCGCCCGTGCACAAGTAAAGCCAGACAAAAACAACACAAATGGGGACACATTTAACGACACACGAAATACACACAGCAATGCAGACACGCGGAACAGATGTAAAAATAGCCAAAAACACACCCATGTTACAAAACCGTGCTCTAATTCAATTAGGAATCCTCAGTCCCTAACTCCACCCAGCAAGAGAACTGTCATCGCCCCCCTCCACCTTCGATTAGAATGATTCATTCCCAAACTCCACCCAATTCACACAATATACTTTCCATTACTGCCAGCACTGTGTGCTCCCTTGTCCATTTAAGTCAGCACTGTGCTGGAAAAACATTGTGCATTAAGGCTTGAACTCGATTTGTGCTGTTGTTTTGACGCATGCCATGTCAGGACAAAACTTCACATGAGGTACCAGCAAAAAAAAAAAAAAAAAAAAACCTCTATAATGACTAGTCGATAGCAAAAGCTGTCCTCTCATGACGATGCACACAGAAGCTTAGAGTTTACTCTCTGGGGGCAGACACTGATAAACGATCACAGACCAAGCAGCCCAGATTAGTTTATACTACATGGATGAGGGAAAAAGGGGGAGAGCAAGGAGAGGAGCGGAAATGGAGAGAGAGGAAAACAGAATGAGGAAGACAAGGAGGGTCAGAGAGTGTAAGGAATGGGATGACGAGGAGGGATGGAGGGAAAGATGGACAGAGGAAGGAGAGAGGAAGGTGATGGTGGGGAAAGAGTGCTGGAAATAGGACGCTCTAGCATACCCTTCCTAAAGAGGAAGTCGAAGGAGAGGAGGAGGAGGAGGAGGTCGGTGGCAAGCCAGGCAAGGAGGAAGTCTCCTTCTGCAAATAGAGCTCGGCACTAATGGGAGTCATGTGATAGACGTGCTCAAAGTTGGTTGGTGGAGATATCAGGGGGTGTGACTGAGAAGGGGAGGGGAGAGGTGAGTCACACTGCTGCATCACCCGGAAAGAAGAGAAGGGGGGAAATAAAATCACAGACAGAGAGAGAGAGACAGGGAGAGAGTGTGAGGGTGAGATAACAGTTCACTGTAAACGGGAAAAGAAGGGAGCAGAAAGAAAGTTCACTGAGGGTAAGTATGCAGAGCTGCTCAATTTGGACTAATGAAGAACTACCTGTCCTCACAACGCCCAGAAAACGTCCCTACAGTGACCCTCCCCCCCACTTCCACGGCTCTGCGATGTGTCTTAGAGTTACGCGGTCCTCCGCGGCAGCAGGGGGCGCTCTTACCAGGGGGAGGTCCATCAGGACCTGCATGCTGTCGCCGGGGCCCATGTGTGCCACGTGGTTGAAGTTGGTGGGGTTGGAGATCATCTTGGATCTCAGCTCTGGGTCGCGCAGCATCTCTCTGCCACAGAACGATAACATGATAATAATCCTTTACTAATCCCACCCTGGGGAAGAAAACACAGTCGGCGAGTGGCAGGGTGCGCGGAAATCATGGTCGGTGATGGGCTGAATGTAAGTGAATAACTGTGGAAGAGTGAGTGAGAGGGTGAATAACAGGGTGAGTGTGTTTGTCGGGGAGGGTAAGAGGGGGAGGATGTCAAACAGAGTGCATGACAAGGTGAGTGACAGGGTGAAAGTGACTGTAAGGGTCAGTATGAGCCCAAGTATAAGTGAGAGGGTGAATGACAGCATGAGTGTGAGTGGATGAATGCAAGTGGTAAGATGTGAGTGAGTGAGTGAGTGAGTGAGTGAGTGAGGGAGAGCGAGCGAGTCTGGGTGTTTGTGTAGCTGATCAAAAGTGTGAGTGGGAGGGTGAGATGGAGAATGAGAGGGTGAATATGAATGAGAGGGTGAAAGCTCACCTCCTTTGCTGAAGCCGTTCCTCCTCCGGCACCTTGAAGAGAAATTTTCTCTTGCTGCGCGTCCTCACCATCAGCTTCTTGCTGTTATCAGACGTCTCAGGGACGGCCAGCTCGGCGCACTCTGCAGGACAGACAGAAAACGTCAACACCATCATATTCAGACCCTGCGAACCTTTCCTGGCACCTCACCTTAGACCAGCAGTTCCCAACATCGGAACTGGGGACCCACTGTATATGCTGGTTTTTGTTCCAACCACAATTGCAACCCCAGAATCTAAACAACCTGGTAAATCTCTTAATTAGGTGACATTCATGTCATAGGGAGTATTTACCATTCTGAACCATGTTATGTCTGAAATTTATATGCATGCTATAAAGAATAAATGTCCTGTATTCTGTGTATTGTGCCATATTGCAAACAATTACATAAAGTAAAATGTTTTAACTCCAGTTCAACTCTAATATTAAAGACTGGAGTGAATCAATGGGCACTTAATTGGAAAGACTGTGGACACATGACCACGAAAATGACCCGTTTGGTTGACAATGAAGGATTCAAAGACAAAGCTAATTATAATGAGCCAAACCTACATTGTGTTAGTAAGCATAAGGGAAAAACTTAAGAGCTTATCATGTCTTCAGTGACTTAAGGAGTGTATTGATTCACCCCAGTCTATAATCTGATCAAGTATGAACACTTACTCTTTTTGTGGATTTGTTTGCAAAATCACAGAGACACGATGTGAATATAGGAGCTTTTTCTTCATGACATGCAAATTATCTCTCTGATCAGGAAAAGCGCCTAATTATGAACAATTAACAGCTTGTTAAGATTCTGGGGTTGCAGTTGTGGTTGGAACAGAAACCAGCATACACAGTGGGTCCCCAGGACTGATGTCGGAAACCACTGCCATAGACCATACCACAAACATCTAACCCTCATCCCTTCAGAAGCCAAACCACAGCTCAAGCTACACCTCATTCAGAAACTATGAAATCATGAGACAGATTGAGGAGGAAGCATGATAGGCAACACTGCCCCCTCTGGCTGAATGACTGTACAGCACCCCCCCTCACCTCCCATCTGGAATGTCTACTGGCCCTTTTGAAAGAAGTTTTACATGGGGGTGGGCCAAGGAATCAGGATGTCAAGAAATGTGGACTGCGATTCCTAATCAGCTAGTGAATTAATACACCACCCTGGGTGTCAGTTTGTTTTGAAAAGTGCTGGGGACAACGACTGGCTTTTTGAAACTAAAGGCTTTCAAAAAGTTGCGGGGATGAAATGGGCCGCGACAAAAAGTGTTGGGGACATGTACACAACTCTGTACTCTGCAGTCGGTGGAATGTTCGACCGCTCAGCTTTTGGAATGCGTAAAGCATACGCAGAAATACAAATGAAGCCGTGGGATGGTTACGGATAGCTGTCTGCTTTATAGTTTTACTCATGTTCCACGGACATGAAATTTGAGCGTGGCGGCACTCTAACAGGCAGAGGCAGGTATGCATGCAGGTGCGTGTACGCAGGTGCGTGCGCAGGTGTAGTCCCTGGGAGACGGTACCTGAGGAGCAGCTGCTGCAGTAGACTAGTCGCGGCTGCTCAGCGTCCAGCAGGTTCAGACTGCCGTCCACATTCAGGGGCCGAATCTGAGAGGATGGAGGGAGGGAGGGTGGGAGACAGAGAGAGAGTGAGTCAGTCAGGCGGTCTGCAGACACACACATGCTGACACACACACACACACACACAGTCCCCAATACGCTCACCTTCCTCAGAGAGAGGGTCTGCACCCACTCCATGGTGTTGACATTGAAGACATCGATGCCATATTCACTGTAGACACTCAGATAGGATGAGTTTGAGCCTGAAAGAGGAACAGAGCAGCAGCTCTAACAGGCATCCACAGAACGCAAAGACTGTCCCACCCCCCAGTCACACTGAGCCTACCTCCCTCCCTTCTTGACCCCTGCTGCCCCCCCATTGAATTGTGTAAGTAAATGTCTGTCTGGCCTCCGTCGCACATAAGCTTGGAATCAAAAAAGCTCACTGCCTTCTGCTACCTTTGAGTTACATTATATTATGGTTGTTTAGCTGACACTTGTATCCTAAGTGACTTATAGTTGATTTGGCTAACCAAGGGCCACTGTGGGGACCTTGCTCAGGGGCCCGACTGAAATGGCGTTCTTACTGCAGGCGATGGGCGTGGCCGGCCACATGAGCTCCTGGGCGCGGGAGCGACGTCCCTGCAGGTCCACGTACACGCCCAGCTGGCTGAAGCAGAGCAGGTGCTCGCCGGCGCCCACCTCCGCCGCGTACAGCGCGTCTAGCGGCTGCTGCCCGAGGAAGGCCAGCGAGGGGTCGGTGGGGCTGACCAGGCTGACGGGCGATGACTCCCCCTGCAGGCTGAGCAGGGCGAAGCCCGACGGATAGCCCACGCACAGCCGCTCCCGCACGATGCCCAGCCACTGCACCGTGCCGGGGGCCTGCACCTCCCACATCCTACGATGGTGCGGCTTGGCGCGTGTCACCTCGTAGCAGACCACCTGCCGCTTGACCGCCGCCAGCAGGCAGGAGGGGCCGCCGGGCCGGAGTGAGCCGACTGTCAGCGCCTGGCAGCCCTTGGTCTCCGCCAGCTTGATGTCGAAGGCAGGCTCGGCGCCATCCAGTGCCCCCCAGGGGTGCAGGTGCACGTGACGGTTGCGCCCACACAGCAGGGCCACAATCTTCTCCTTGGGGATCAGCTCGATCTGCTGGACCTTCTTTGAGTCAGTTGCCCTGACGATCACTGGGCACACGACAGACAAAGAGAGAGCGTGAGAGAGGGAGGGAGAGAGGGAAGTGTCAGACATTACCATTGCGTATGCTTTGGGAGGGGGACAATGCCCACACTGATAGGTGGATCTTTCTGGCCATACCTCCTGGGTGCTTGTGGGTAATAAAAATGGATGCACCAATCACATGACTCCTCTTTGTTTTCAGCCAGTAAGGTGACACCACAACCTCCATATCCCTATATTATGACCCCTGATTTCAATTTGTGAATTTGAATAGTTAGGAAGCTGAACTAGAGAGAAATGACACGTTGATCAACCAACCAGTTTCAATGACTTGCAGCTTAAAACATCTCTCACCGTCTCTGGTAATCTCCACCACATACAGACCATCCTCCGTTCCCAGGGCGACACGCTCCCGGTCTGGGGGAAACAGAAAACGGCCAAAATGTAGTCACCTTCACATCATAAACAGCTTGGAAATCCAAATATGCCACCCTGTAGTGATTTTGAAATTACTGTGTTATGAAACTCATAACGTTTGATACACCTCCAAGCAAGACCTTGTGTAGCATGCAAGTTATCATTGAGAAGTGAGCGAGTTAATGAGAGTGACAGTGAGTAAGGACGACGTATGAGCTGTAAGAAGCATGCAAGTAAATGAGTGTGACCTCAAGTAAATGAGGGTAGTAGTGAATAAGCACTGGATTTGAGCTACCATTTTTTAATGATGACCAAAAATAGGTGGTCTATGACATATTCTTGAGTTCTCAAGATCTCCTTTGAGGACTGACGGAATATGAGTTTGAGGAGCACTTCTGTCTTAAAGATTACTCAGCTATGAATGCTGGGATAGTGCGTCACCGTGTGACCCTATGGAGTGTAAATGGACGCGGTGGGCTGGGCATGGGCGGAGCCGTACCCACGATGGCGGCGGACAGTGTGGTCTTTATGGCGGGCAGGCTGCTATCGTAGGCCTCCTGCAGGGTGAGGGTGGGCGGCGGCCTCAGCTTGTTTTTGGCGAAGACGGTCTGCAGCCCCTCCAGGATGCCCACCCACTTCCGCTTCTCAGCCTCGCTCTCCGCCAGCACCAGGAGGGACGCCACGCGCGGCGGCGAGGTCAGGAGCGACGAGGTCACCTGAGAGGGGCCGAAGGGGCAGGGAGGTCAGAGGTCAACAGCCCTGCAGGGTGCATTCAAACTTGGGAGTGTTTTTGGGATAGTATTCAAAGACACTTGCCAAGATAGACACAATTAGAGACATTTTTCCTTTAAATATGAATATATTTCTGTCCACAAAAAGACATACACCTTCCTCCTCAGGGACTGAAGAGC
Source organism: Albula goreensis (assembly GCA_022829145.1). NCBI lineage: Eukaryota > Metazoa > Chordata > Actinopteri > Albuliformes > Albulidae > Albula > Albula goreensis. Next base: position 34,209,345 of record CM040747.1, read on the forward strand.
TGTCCAAATAGATATCACCACACCACTATCAGAATACTCATATTAAAAGATTAAAAAAAGGACAGTACGTGGCCTCAAGCTAATGAGCTAGCAAGAAAAATGTATTTATTTCGCTACCAGTAAAGAGTTTTTGCCAGTCCAGTGGGATATTTGACAAAACATGACTTTTCAAAAAAAGATTTTCAAGGACCGTCAAGGACCATGGGAATACAGGTTGCTTCATATCCCTACAAAAATTTCAGCCCCTTGCTGAAAAAACATATCATCACAGTTTGGTCCCGAAAAAAGAGGTGTGAAACCCTAACTTGTTGTTTGGGACAGAGATGCGTGAAACCCTACCCTGAATATACAGGGGATGTCTTTGCGAGTGGCGTGGATCACGTCGGAGGCCAGCACGGAGCTCACGGTAAACTCTTCATCCCTACGGAGGCACGGAAAAACACAGACATACATGAGCACTCACTGCGGCCACTTTCACCACGACAGCTAGACCACACAATGCTACCATTTACTGGTTCGTCAACCTCTGTGGAGACTCATGCACCAGTATAAAGCAGACAGACTGAGCAGGCTGCGCGGGCTGTAGGACTGGAGGTATTTGTATCTCTCTGGGTGTGCCTAGCCTGTGGATCTGAGTCTTAAGTGAGCAGATGTATGCGCTTTAGACAATGGGGCCACGGCCGCCCAGATACAATCGCTGACCCCCCCCCATTAGTTTTCAACTAGCCTATATACTACAACAGCATAACAGAATTCTGAAATTCAGTCATGGCTTTTGGTTTTGGAGTGCCACCCCAAGATTTTCAGTGGCCCCATCTGGCCACCCCTATGAAAAATTTCTTGGGGCGCCAATGGCTCTAGAGCAGGGGTTCTCAACTGGTCGAGCCTCATGACCCAAATTGTTAATTGGTCATTAAGTTGCAACGCAATTTTTTAAATTTCAAAGCACTCTTAATTTGTTTCACAAAAATAGTGCGGTAATAGGATACACAACGCTTTCATGCGCTGTTAAAGAAAACACAATACACACAAATAAAATGACCGTAGATGTACATAGAAAGTAAAAGTAGGCTTTTCAGTACAAAGAACTTTTTTGTTTTTAGTTTCTTTTTTTAACCACCCGCTCCGCAGCCCAATCAAAATGGTCCCGTGACCCAACAGTTGAGAATGACAGCTTTAGAGAGAGTGAGCAGGACTGGATAAACGGCTGGATGAGCGTGATGCGTAAGCGTGACGGTGCGAGTGCCCACCTGAGGTCCAGCACCTGGCTGGCCGCCACTCCAGGCTGCGTGGCCTTGCCCTCGGGAACCTCGTACAGGAAGAGCTTGCAGTCGCACACCACGGCGTAGGCCCGCTGCCAGCCCTTCCGCACCCCAGAGGGCTTCGGTATCTGAGGCAGCACAGCGAAGGACGGTGACACACGTGACACACCCAGCTCCACTCCCACTGTTACTGCCCCTGAGTATGTGAATTACCCATTCCTGTAGGGGGCGCTGAGTCTATTAACCTCACTGAAATGCAAGTATGAGCGTCAATAAAATCATCCGCTGATTCAGTGCACTGTGATGTAATGGACTGAGTTGGGGTGTACTGCACGATGATGTAATGTGCTGTGATGCAGCATAATGGACTGCAATGTACAATGATGTAACACAATGTAATGTGCTGTGATGTAACACAATGTAATGTGCTGTGATGTAACACAATGTAATGCGCCGTGATGTAACACAATGTAATGTGCTGTGATGTAACACAATGTAATGTGCTGTGATGTAACACAATGTAATGCGCCGTGATGTAACACAATGTAATGCGCTGTGATGTAACACAATGTAATGTGCTGTGATGTAACATAATAGAATGTTGTGCGTTGCACTGTGATTTGATGTAATGTATTGTGATGCAAAATAGAATGGCTACCATGAAGCTCTCACCCTAATGAAGCCCTTGTAGGCTGTGCCGATCCCCCTCTGTAAGTCAACACCCAGGTGTCTCTTTGCCTGATCCGGGGGGATAGGGCACACCTGGGGGGCGCTGTCCTTACAAGATACGTGACAGATGAACGAGCAAACTGGGAGGGGCAGAGAAAAACAGTGCTTTGAAAAAAGTTCATTTCCCTTATTTCAGTTATGGTTGTCTTATTATAATACAAACAAATACACATACACACACGTGCAAACATACCAGTAAACTCCATTCTAACTGAATAGTAGTTATTTCAAAGTAAAAGTCCCTATGAAAATGGTGTTTCTACTATTTTGTACACCCCTTGTATGTATCCCTGAGTGTGCATAAGTTTACACATATACACCTGGCATACATAAAGCAATACATCTGAAGTGAGGGGGTGAAGGTCACCTTCGCAGGCGTAGCCCTGACGAAGAAGCCCCACCATTAGGGAGGAACAGTGGCTGCATTGGGTGGGGCTGGAGAAGGTCTTGACACTCAGCTGGTGGGCTTTGGGCTGTAACACAAAGGACAGGAATAGGCCGGAGGGCCAGGATGAGCACCCCGAAAACACAGCAGAGAGCATGATCCAGCTCCCTGAATACAACAGCACTGCCGAGAGGGGAGGGGATTTCGCTCCATGACAGAGCCTGGGTGCTATTGGGATAGCAGACCCAAGAGGAGCGGAGGGCTGAGTAAGATTGAGCGAGGCAGGGAAGAGATGATTGGGTACCTTTGGGGTGGACATCATCGATGACGCTGGGGGCGTGGCCACAGGAGCAGCCGTGGGGGATTTCATTGGTTCCTGGGAGAGACGCACAAAAAACTGATTCTGAGTCTCAACACGTGACAATACTGTGCGGAAAAGAAGTCTTCTGCTCGGTCTCTACGGAGGGAATCTTGGCTTCTACCCGCAGGTACAAAGACTCAGTTTCAGTCACTGATGCTAACACTGCTAATTGTTCAGTTAATACGGACCATAAGGTGATAAAAATGTCTTCTTTACATAAATAGAACATCATATTTAAAAGAAAAAGATTAGAATTAAATAAATGCTGGACTGTAAATGTAAGAACTTAAAGAACTGAAATCTTATGCTTTTGTCTATGTATTTTGTCTTCTTATGTTTTTTGTCTGGAATCTTGTGTTTGTGTGATGAAATATCTTGTGTTGCACAGCATTCACTTTCCCATAATGTATACTTTTATCTTTACTTAAAGAGTCCGTCCTCAGCCAATCAGTCGAGTGGAGCAATCAAACCAATCGTTTGCTGCCTTCGTTAACTTGGCGGATCCATCTGCGAGTGTGGTTAACTGGACAGGCTCACCAATGCAGAATGGCCTATATGTGCCCGTATTTTTAATCTTCATTATTTAGTCAGCCTAATCGGTCTCATGAATGAGGATGAAGGGGGGCAGAGAGAGAGAGAGAGAGAAGAGAGAGAGGAGAGGCACAGACGGATGGACGGATACTCACATTCTGCTCGGCGGCCCGCAAAGGGGAGGATGGGATGTCAGCCTTATGGGTGATACTGTCAGGCTCACTGACGGAGCTGGTCTGGGGTGGGGTGGGGACAAACAGACATTATTAAGGTCAGGAGGGGTGGAGCTCCACGATCGCCCTGTCACCTGACCAAGCTTCACCAATCCGGACAGGGCCTGTGATGTCACTGACGGATGGAGGTCAAACCACAGCCTTACTCAGAGCCTGTGGCAATAATCTGGGCATGAGATGGGCGTGCGGTCTAACCCCCCACCCCCAAGGGCTCAGATGCATAACCAAAATGACCACATTTGACCAGCAAGAAGATGAGCGGCCCTAATTTTTGGTGACAGCTTAGAGGAAAAAAAAAAACAGACATTCATTTCTTTTAGAGCGGATTTCTCTGTTAGCTGCTACCGAAAGCAGAGCCGGTTTGGGGTTGAGGGGACGACTGTTTGGTGGGGAATGGGACAGGTTCTCCGTGTATCCCAAAACACCCACAAAGAAGACTGTGGTGGTGAAGCGACAGTGTTTTTTAACAGAGCTAACGGGCAAAAATTAAAATAAGGGCAGTCAGAGGTAATAAAACCTCCGTCCCTGGATTCAGTGAATCCTGAGGTCCAGACAGTGACCATTGAATAAGTGGGGTCGAAAGATAAACCAAAGAGAGACAGGTCGTGTTATAGAGTTTAAGAGACGGGCTTACCCTCAAGGTCAGGTCCTGGGAGAAGGGGGAGGTGTTAAAGTATTCAAACAGGGAATCCTGGAAGTTTGGGAGTTTTAGTCCTCCTGGGAAAAAAAGAGTATATTTCATTTTTCATACGTTTAATTGCGTTCTTAGGCCTGTTTTATTGCTGCAATACCACTGTCAATGCATTGCTCCATGCACCATTCCAAGTCCTCCGAAATGTTTTTTCCAGAAAAATCCTCTGAGTGAATGTCAGATGTTCCATAGTTTAAAGTCAGTTACTGTGTCTCATCCACTGCGGGTACTATGGTGACACTACGACCTTGTAGCTCAGAGGATCTATGAAGCTTCGCAATGAATTTGCAGTTACCTCGGTCTGTCCGTGTCCGACTCTCTTCCAGGTCCTTCTTCATGCCGTCAAGCTGCTCTGCCATCTCGCGGTTTCTGGCTTCTGCCTCCTTCAGTTTGCTGCGAGTGAGGAGGGGTCAGAGGTTACGGGGGTCAGAGGTCATTCCTGTGAGGGCGGGGACGGGTTGGGGGGGGGGGTGGACTCACCTCTCGTAGAGAATGCTGGAGGCCTTAACTTTGCGCAGCTCATCCTGCACCAGCTGCTTGGCCCGGATCTCCGCGTCCAGCGCCGACTGCAGCTCCAGCCGAGCCGACATGTCCAACTTCTGACTGCGACGCACCTTCCAAAGGGGGTCCTGAGAGCGAGAGCAAGCGAGGGACGAAGGTACAGAATATGGCCTTAAAACTGCTGATCAGAAAAGACTGACAATCTGGGGCTGTGCGATATGACGATATATATCATGCGATGATAGGAAAACGTCTATCGTTTCATATTACGCTCTATTGTTTAGTTTGTTGTGTCGCAGATCGCACTCTTTATGGCAATATTTCTCGTCATTTGGACGGCGCTTTGCGGTCTTCCGCACAGCAGGAAATTAGCATGAAGGCAACACAAACAAACATGGAGGAGAGTGAAAGTGACACAGAACGGGGTGATTCTGAACAGGAGAAGGACTCTGACCAGCCAAGACAACGCACAGCCCTATAACAATGACAACAAAAACAAGAAGTCACTATAAACGACTTCCATTGCTTTCAGTGCCCTGCACCCACCGGCACTAAGGCATTATGGGCCGGCGTGGATGACTCACCAGCGTCCGGGATCCCAGGCTGGAGCTCCGCAGGGACTCCAGCTCCTCTGTCATCTTCGTGGCGAGGGCCTGCAGGTATCCCCGCGCGTCCTTCTCATCGCTCACCCTGCAGGTCACACAACATCATGCATGGTCTCCAGCCCAGGAGGATAATGGGTAGGAATGGGTGGACGAGGGGGATTATGGGAAAGGACGGATGGGTAATGTTGGGAAGGGGAGGGGAGGGGTGGTCCAAAGGAGGCTAGGATACCTCATGACACATTCCCCGTTTTAAAGCACATACACAGCCAATTGTAGGCTCAGTCCCACGCATTAGCACGCTCACCACTGGATGATCTCAGCGATCTGGGCCTCCCAATGCGCCACGCTCTCCTTCTTGGCGGCCAGGTCCTGCAGCTCATCCTCCAGCAGCTGCTTCTGCGAGGTCAGCTTCTCCACAGTTGAGCTCAGCTGAAGGGACAAAGCGGCCAGACGTCAACGTCAGAACCTCCACCACCGTAAGTCAAACTACCGCAAAGGGGCTGTGCGGCTCCAGTCCTGGAGGACCTGGGCGTCTCCTGGTTTTATGGCCAATTTAGGTCTCGGGAACAAGCCGTACTGATCAGGAAGTTCTCGCAAGTGCTGAAACAGACCAGACATTTGGATATAGCAACCCTCTAGTGTTTGTGTTCTTCACCGCTGAGCTACTGTCTCAACGGGAGCCGTTCCTGTTCAGCAAATTACGATGAGGTGCAGCTCACTCACTCTGTCGGTCTCGCTGGTCAGCTTGCGGTTCTCCTCGGTGAGCACGCTCCGCTCGCGGTCGTGCTTCTCCTTGACAGCGGCCAGCGCCTCGTCCATCTCGCTCTGCCTGCAGGACAGGACCAAGCGGCACACGTCACACACCCACCCAAAACACACCTGCACCCAAATAAACGCGCCCTCATATCCAAAAATGGTCGGTCTCGCACTCAAAATGTACTCTTGTACAGAGAACATGTCGTCCCGACCACAGTGTGCTCTCACACCAAAAATACACTGTCACAACTAGAGAACAGCCCAGACTGCAGAGCACTACTGTGCACTGTCATGTAACGTGCCCTACTACCAATGCCGAGTGCAGAGACATTAATTAGCACGATAGCCAACACCAGTAAAACTGAAGTTTTGAACACGCTCCCTTTCAAATACACAGATGAATATATGCGAGACGGCGGGACTGGGTGGGGGAGTCATTACCGCTCCTTCTTGGCCTTGTCCAGCTTGTCCTTGAGGAGCAGCACCTCCTTCTGCAGGGAGGCGTGCTGGTCCTCAGCCTCCTGCAGCTCCTTGCGCAGGTTCTTCATCTGGCCGCAGTGTGCGGCGTCTCGCCGCTCCAGCTCCTCCTGGCAGAACAGCACCTTCTTCTCCAGCTCCGACTGGGTCTTCGACTGCTCCTGCGGCGCCGCCGTAGCCAGGGCCGACACCCGCCCTGTGCCCTGCTTTACCTGGGGGGGTTTGGGTTTGGGAAGTTTGGATGACCAAGGACAGGGTCAGGACAGGGGTTGAGACAGGAGGGGAGGTCAGTAAGCGTGCATGTGGGGAGGAAGGGGAGGGAGGGGTTTGGAGGAGAGGAGGGGTGGTGGTGACAAATTTCAGGGGGAAACAGTAGGGGCGCAACAAAGGGGGGAGGAGGGGGCGCAGGTCAGGGTAGTACATAAATATTAACATTAATGGACGTAAACTACGACAACCCTTAAGAGGGTGACCAAATGCAGACAGACTTCCAGTCATAGTGAAGGAGTGTATTTAGAGTGTATGCTAGTGATCTGATCATGTCATTAAGAACAGAGAGGGTGGGAAATAAGCACCAGCCAGAAGCCAAATGGCGGTAAAATATGCAAGTGGCTTGTAGATTTACTATTGTGAGGCTGGTGAATTTGAACATTTATCTGTCAGTGGGTGGTAGATGATGTTTACATTTTAAAAAAAGTTAATTTCCCATCCTGAAAGACACAGGACGGGGGTGGGGGGGAGCCTGCGCTACCTTCAGCGTCTCCAGTTCGCGCTCCAGCTGTTTGGAGTACGTCTCGCTGTGCTCGCGGAGTTTGCGCTCTTTGGAGGCCTCCGACCTGGCGTCCTCCAGCTGCGACTCCACCTGCGGGACGGAAAGAGTTGGGTCAGGGGCGCCCCCTTTCTGGTACGGTTTATGAAAACCTCGTTCGCCAGGGGTAAGACATGGTGGCCCGTTCCGAGGGGGTAGACAGCTCACAATACTCAAACTGTTACTGTTCACCTTGTGGTCTGAGCTAATTTATGAGACTCTTTATATACCTGCTCCAAGGCTCCAGACTCCTTCAGCCTTTCGCTCCTCCTTCGTCATTTGTATTTAAGCAATTAATTCTACACTCTACAAGGTGGCTATTAAATAATGAGACTGGGCTTATCTAAGTCAATCCTACATCGAACCACGTGGTATGCATTGACCAATGGGCAAGCATGAACAGCCCTTGAAAGTTGCAATCCGCTCGCATCTTCAGTTCGCCGTTATGCATCGCCTGAAGTTTTATGATTTTTCTGTCATAAAAAATGGTCAGCTCAAAAATCAAGCAACGCATCGATTCGAAATTGAACAACACGGCTACCGAATCTTTTGTTTTCTTCGTCAAAATTGAATTGCAACATCAGTCTGATTATTTAACAGCCACACCTCATATATAAGCGATTTAATGACTGGCTAAGTAAGGTGTATAGGAACCATGTTTTGGACCCGATTCACACAGGGGTTGAGAAGACCAGCAGTCACCTGTCGGCTCACTGACGCCACCCCCCCACCCCACCCCGTATTCACCTCCTTGCAGGCCTTCTCGGCCTTGTGGACGTCTTGCCGCATGGTGTCGATTCTCTGCATCAAGGCGTCCATCTCGTCCTCCTTGTCGCGGAGCTGGCGGGAGAGTCGCTGCTTCTGGGAGCGCAGCTCGGCCGCACGCTCGTTCAGATCCGACGACTCCTCCAACGCCCGCTTCCTCTGCTGCTGCGCCGCCTTCAGCTCCTGCGCCTGCACCCGCAGCCTCTCCTGCCACTCCGACAGTTGCTGAGAGAGAGAGAGAGAGAAAGAGGGAGAGAAACAGTGAGAGGGGCCTTCAACAGCTGGACAGGGACTCTCGAACAAAGACGCAGAAATAAATGCAATATGAAAAAACAAAAACACAGGAGGTTGACAGACAGCATAGCAGAGTTGATGATCGCAGATGATGATGAGGATGATGATGATGAAAGTGTGTGAGAGGACAGGATAACACACAGACATGAAAATGCAGTCATAGGTGAACGGACAGACAAACTAACTCGTGCTCAGCTGCAGACATACAAGCGAAACGGACAGACAGGCAGAGACAAACCAACATGAAAACCATAAGAGACAACACAGAGACACCTAACCAGCGAGAGAAAAAAAACCAGCGATATGCAATCCAAAACAGACAGCTGCATAACCTGAGAGAGACAGACAGACAGACGGACAGCGAGGATCAACAGGGACACGTGGTCCCCTGAGAAACTACTAGGCCGGACACAGGAGCGTACACAGAGACAAAAGAAAACACAGTGACGTGAAGGCAGAGAAAGACAGTCACAACGTGACAAACACACAAATATACAAACAGATGTCAAAGACAGACACAGTCCAACACACTGTAAAATATACCACAGACGGACAAAAAAAAAAATCACAACAGAGACCAAGCATAGACAGAAATATGTTTATGTAAAAAAAAAAAGAAGAGACTATCTAAAAGGACTATGAGAAAAGCAGAAACACACAAAAGACACCACAAGTTACAGCCATGGTGTTGACAAGGAAACAAATTCAGTTCACTTTTATTTTTATAGCCATAGGGTCAACTTCGAGAGAGACCCCGTTTCCTCCTTGCAGACAGTTGCACAGGTGTACACACACACACACACACACACACACATACACACTCTCTCACACACACACACACACACACACACACACACACACACACACACACACACACACCCACACACACACACACATACACACACACACACACACACACACACACACACACACACACACACACACACACACACACACACACACACACACAGCTGAACTGAAGCTCATAGTGGAGGTCAAATAGCTCCGATAATCCCATTACCTCGACATGCCATGAGCTCGTACTGAACACTGGCACTCTTCGTGCTCAACAAAATACGTCATTCATTCTCATGAAGAGTCCCTGTGTTTATAAATAGAGCTCAGACACATCTAATGAGGCCAGCAATGTCTACCCTTCAAGCTAAGTAGGGGGAAGGGGGGGGACACAACTCAAACCAAAACTTTGCCTTGTTTGTTTTCTAACATCTGGACAGCAGTCAATGAGCTATTCATGTAAGAAAATGAGAAAAGTACAGAGACGCTGTCCAGGGTGACATGGGCCAGACCGCGTGCAGACCCTCCCTCAATAGAGAGCACGTGCTAGAATATTTTCAGTGTCCCACAAATCTTTTTTAGCACGCAGCTGTTCTACCGCTATGTTAAATTTGATTAGCCTATTACTCAAGGAAAATGTGGCTCTATTTTAAAGCCGATCTGGAGCAGCGCAACGTTACGTTCTTTGAACCGCACCGATGTTTTACTTCAGTCTGACGTGTGGCACGGAAGCTAGACTGCTTATCACAGGGTTGAAGGTTCAAACTGCTTGACTTTTATCAGCAAAATTTGCAGGTAAAAACACCACGTGCACAATGACTGCTCTGTCTGTGGGTCATTCGTTTTAAGCGAGCATTAAATTTCCGGTCTGAATCGCAGTTGCATCTAATTTGTTTAATTCAGAGAGAATTTCTGGATAAATAATGGTGCGTGACGAATCCTTACAGCGTTTCGCAAAAGATGTATCCCATGCGCAGCAACTCGATGGCGATCGAGTTAGTCGAAGGATCTGGAAACCCTTCAACGTTCAAAAAAAAGGGTCATGCAAAACACACCGGTGAGCGACGATGCTGCCAGCTCACCTTCTGGATCTCGTCCCTCTCCTGGCTGATCGTCGTGACCTGCTTCTCCAGGGCCCGCAGTTTGGAGGTGGAGGTCTCGTACCCCTGCCGCAGAGTGACCGCCTCCTCCAGCCGATGTTCCAGCTGGTCGGAGTCTGCAGGACAGAGAGGTGAGAGTTGCTGACAGTTTGCTTCCACTGATCAAACAACGGCGGGTGGAATCACCATAGAAAGCACAGCCTTAACGCAAAGCTGCCAGAACACATCAGGACTGGGGTTGACACAAATGCCCCAACAAAACGATTTAAACACGATCATTTAACAACCACAACCTAATATTTAATAAAAGTGAACCTTAGTGAACTAATCGCACACAATTTTGACACTTAAATCAGTGGCAGTGTTTGTTTTTCTGGAGCATGAACTATGAGGCCCTGATACAATATCTTGATGAGATTCAGGTTTGGACTTTAAAATGAAGTTACGTTTTGTGGTGGGCATGGCTTCTCACCTGCCAGTTTCTTCTTCAGACGCTCAATTTCCTCATTCAGCTTCTTCATCTCCTTGTCCCTGCCAATGGTCCCCACACCCCTGCCTGAGCCATGAACGGACTGCGCCGCCTGGGTGGATTCTGGGAAAGCAGGAACAGGAAATTGGGTTCTGTAAGATGGCTGCTGAGTGGGCATATCCAGATGGGATTATGCTCTGTTTTAATGCTGTGGTAAATCGTGTTGATGTACCATCAGTTTAATGATGTCACAATGCTGAGTGGTTGGGGCTTGGGATTATGGGGGTTGTGCAGTTGTTGAGTGGGTGTGGCCAGAGGACACTAAGGCAGTGTGTTGTGTGTGATACAGACAGGCTTTTGGGTGGGTGGGGCTGGTTATGAGTAGAGAGAGACAGGCTTTTGGGTGGGCGGGGCTGGTAATGAGTGGAGGGAAACAGGCTTTTGGGTGGGCAGGGCTGGTTCTGAGGGGAGGGAGACAGGCTTTTGGGTGGGCAGGGCTGGTAATGAGGGGAAGGAAACAGGCTTTTGGGTGGGCAGGGCTGGTAATGAGCAGAGAGAGACAGGCTTTCGGGTGGGCGGGGCTGGTTATGAGGGGAGGGAAACTGGCTTTTGGGTGGGCGGGGCTGGTTATGAGGGGAGGGAAACAGGTTTTTGGATGGGCGGGGCTGAGGAACCTTGCAGCTTGCGGTTGAGCTCCAGCTTCTCCTGCTCCAGCCTCTCGATTCTCTGCTCGAAGGCCTCCGTCCGCGGGCCGCCATCCCCGTCCCCCGCCAGTCCTGGCGGATTCAGGCCGCCGCGATCAGAGAAGCAGCTGCCCGTTGTGTAGGTGAAGCCCACGAAAGGCAGGTGCTGGCCGGAGAACCCAGTGTGAGATAAAGGAGGAACAATATCCTGCAGGAGGGTGGAAAAACACCTGGATCAATAACTGAACACCCACATATGGTGGGACTGAATGGAAAGACATGGCACACATTCCCCAAAATGTACATAAAGCATTAAATACCTCCAACACAGAGTTTTACCCCTGGTATTTTCAAACCTTTGTGTGTAAAGGCGGAAATACTGACAGGACAGGACGAAAATTATTTCTCACTTCTATATTACGCTCTAGAAGCAATGAGACAGGGTTACAAGTCATTACTTGCCCGGACAAATAGGAATGTTTTGCCGCAGTACATAGCTGATAAAGTCTAAAGTAAAGTACTGAGGCGGCCGTAGGACAAAGGTGTTTGATTTAACATAGTCTCAAGCAACTGGAGATGATACTCATGGAGTTAACTAATCTTACAGTTCTAAGACACTGGTTCTTGGGTTGACTGGTCCCAGCCCTACAGCCCTTACAGAGTACCTGGTCCCCACATCTACCAAAGCAAAACATTCAAGGACTTGGCAAGATCCCAAGAACATCAACATCATCTGAAAATGAATTTCCAAGGACCAACCCTAATCCAAAGCCCAACAATTCTGAGTGGACAGATGCAGGAAGAGTTTAAATTGCTTAATTTGTCTCTTATTTCTTCCAGTGTGGAATGCCCAATCCTATTCATGAGCCATTCTCGTTCTTGCATCTATTGCGTAAACCTTGAAGGGGGCAGGGCTGGTAATGAGGGGAAGGAAACAGGCTTTGGGTGGGCAGGGCTGGTAATGAGGGGAAGGAAACAGGCTTTGGGTGGGCAGGGCTGGTAATGAGGGGAAGGAAACAGGCTTTGGGTGGGCAGGGCTGGTAATGAGCAGAGAGAGACAGGCTTTGGGTGGGCAGGGCTGGTAATGAGGGGAAGGAAACAGGCTTTGGGTGGGCAGGGCTGGTAATGAGGGGAAGGAAACAGGCTTTGGGTGGGCAGGGCTGGTAATGAGCAGAGAGAGACAGGCTTTGGGTGGGCAGGGCTGGTAATGAGGGGAAGGAAACAGGCTTTGGGTGGGCAGGGCTGGTAATGAGGGGAAGGAAACAGGCTTTGGGTGGGCAGGGCTGGTAATGAGGGGAAGGAAACAGGCTTTGGGTGGGCAGGGCTGGTAATGAGGGGAAGGAAACAGGCTTTGGGTGGGCAGGGCTGGTAATGAGGGGAAGGAAACAGGCTTTGGGTGGGCAGGGCTGGTAATGAGCAGAGAGAGACAGGCTTTGGGTGGGCAGGGCTGGTAATGAGCAGAGAGAGACAGGCTTTGGGTGGGCAGGGCTGGTAATGAGGGGAAGGAAACAGGCTTTGGGTGGGCAGGGCTGGTAATGAGGGGAAGGAAACAGGCTTTGGGTGGGCAGGGCTGGTAATGAGGGGAAGGAAACAGGCTTTGGGTGGGCAGGGCTGGTAATGAGGGGAAGGAAACAGGCTTTGGGTGGGCAGGGCTGGTAATGAGGGGAAGGAAACAGGCTTTGGGTGGGCAGGGCTGGTAATGAGCAGAGAGAGACAGGCTTTGGGTGGGCAGGGCTGGTAATGAGGGGAAGGAAACAGGCTTTGGGTGGGCAGGGCTGGTAATGAGGGGAAGGAAACAGGCTTTGGGTGGGCAGGGCTGGTAATGAGGGGAAGGAAACAGGCTTTGGGTGGGCAGGGCTGGTAATGAGGGGAAGGAAACAGGCTTTGGGTGGGCAGGGCTGGTAATGAGGGGAAGGAAACAGGCTTTGGGTGGGCAGGGCTGGTAATGAGCAGAGAGAGACAGGCTTTGGGTGGGCAGGGCTGGTAATGAGGGGAAGGAAACAGGCTTTGGGTGGGCAGGGCTGGTAATGAGGGGAAGGAAACAGGCTTTGGGTGGGCAGGGCTGGTAATGAGGGGAAGGAAACAGGCTTTGGGTGGGCAGGGCTGGTAATGAGGGGAAGGAAACAGGCTTTGGGTGGGCAGGGCTGGTAATGAGGGGAAGGAAACAGGCTTTGGGTGGGCAGGGCTGGTAATGAGCAGAGAGAGACAGGCTTTGGGTGGGCAGGGCTGGTAATGAGGGGAAGGAAACAGGCTTTGGGTGGGCAGGGCTGGTAATGAGCAGAGAGAGACAGGCTTTGGGTGGGCAGGGCTGGTAATGAGGGGAAGGAAACAGGCTTTGGGTGGGCAGGGCTGGTAATGAGGGGAAGGAAACAGGCTTTGGGTGGGCAGGGCTGGTAATGAGGGGAAGGAAACAGGCTTTGGGTGGGCAGGGCTGGTAATGAGCAGAGAGAGACAGGCTTTGGGTGGGCAGGGCTGGTAATGAGGGGAAGGAAACAGGCTTTGGGTGGGCAGGGCTGGTAATGAGGGGAAGGAAACAGGCTTTGGGTGGGCAGGGCTGGTAATGAGGGGAAGGAAACAGGCTTTGGGTGGGCAGGGCTGGTAATGAGGGGAAGGAAACAGGCTTTGGGTGGGCAGGGCTGGTAATGAGGGGAAGGAAACAGGCTTTGGGTGGGCAGGGCTGGTAATGAGGGGAAGGAAACAGGCTTTGGGTGGGCAGGGCTGGTAATGAGGGGAAGGAAACAGGCTTTGGGTGGGCAGGGCTGGTAATGAGGGGAAGGAAACAGGCTTTGGGTGGGCAGGGCTGGTAATGAGGGGAAGGAAACAGGCTTTGGGTGGGCAGGGCTGGTAATGAGCAGAGAGAGACAGGCTTTGGGTGGGCAGGGCTGGTAATGAGCAGAGAGAGACAGCATCTATTGCGTAAACCTTGAAGGGTGCAAACGGTCATGGGATATCTCCTCTGGACCACATGATGCCACCCACTGCTTCTTTTCACAGCAAACCAACCTGAACTACACAAACTTGAGCCAGAAGAAGAAAACTTGTGCAGACAGACTAGGAGTCCCCGTCTGACCAGCAGGGGCCGCCAGAGAGCAATTACACAGAAGTTCCTGTCAACTGCATCCCTCCCTCTTAGGCACTCTACAGCAAATTATGCATTGCCCCAAGGGGCTGGCACTGTATAGATGCAATACAAGGTCATGGCTGCCATCCACACATCATTCATCATCATGTTTGCATACCGAGATATTTATTTACCCTGCTTTACATTCTGGAATTTAGCATAGGCTTTTATCCAGAGTGACATACAAAAGTCTTCACAACAGAATTAGGCGACAAGGCCAGACCTCACAAATTATTAGTGCTGCAACTGATGGCAGGAGTAACTTAATCAACTGAAAACAAGTCAAGGTGTCGGTGTAGGTTTAGACAGTAGAATTTGCAATAGGAAGTGCAGCGGATGAGCCAACAGGGGGCATTCTACCGATTGGTTGGGAAAATAAAGTATTGAACCGAACAGTAAAGACATGCGAGGCAAGGGGATGGGGGCTGAGGAAGGACACCCACTGGGTTCTTGAGCACGTCGTCGTCCACGTCGAAGTTGGAGGTGTCGGAGGGGGAGCTGACGTCGGGGATGTGAGGCGCTTCGGTGCTGCGGATCTGCTCCCAGTCGATGCCCTTGAAGAAGGGGTGCGCCCGGAACTCCGCTATGCCGCTCTGGCCCAGCCGGCGCTCCCGGCTGCACACCAGCCTCTGGATCAGGTCCCGCGCGTCCTCCGACACGTCCGAGATGTGCGTCGGGAACTGGAAGCGCTCCTGTGGGGGAGGGCAGAGGCGGAGTTTAACATCAGAGGACAGTCGACATAACAGTTTCATTCTACGTGTCATGGCTTTCACCAAAATTTTGGATTTTTGAGTGCGTTACTTTTACCTCCACCAGCCCCCATCCCCCACCCAAATCATGCATCTGGCCAACCTCGGCTTAATCTGACATTTTCAGCAGCCACAGGGAGACAGAGAACATTTAAACAGATGAGATTGTGTGCTTAGCCCCCTCTTTTTTGTGTCTAGAACACCAGCGGCAATTTAAAACCCACAATTTAGGCATTTAAATAGATGCTTTGGGCCAAAGCGATTTTCAAAGCAAATTAAAATGTTTAAACAAGGTCATGAGTATAGTACCACAGCAGAGACTTGCCAAAAGGACTGCCACCCCCCAATGGGATAAAAATTGGAAGTTAACAGATATGGGACACTTCCGGATGCTTCTTGATGTTGTGTGATTTGCTTAATGTCTGACCAGTGAGCAGAACGATAATAGGAACAGAAATACATATACAGTTGAATTTTGTAGCAAGCTAGGCTCATATACTCTCCATTGTAATAGGGTCTAGAAATCTGGCCATTTAAGTGGCTTTCTGCAGGCAAAATATTGACACAAATGAAGCGGTACACGCCCCAGAGGAGGAATGCTCACCTCATGGTTCATGATCTTGCCGTAGGTCTCCACCAGTGACTCCGCATAGAAGGGAGTCTCTCCATAGAGCATCTCGTACATGCAGACTCCCAGTGACCACCAGTCGCACTCCGGCCCGTACTTCCCTTCCCGTCCTCCATGGCCTGCAGGATCTCCGGGGAGATGTAGTCCGGCGTTCCCACGGCAACAGACGACTGCACCTATGCAGGACAGATAAAGATAAAACGCATTTAACTGGAAAACTCTTCAGTGCGTTTTTTGCCGGTGTAGCTGGCAGAACCCGATACGTGTGTCCGTCATTTCAAAAACTCACCGTCCCGTCCTCCATCATTTTCAGGCAGGAGCCAAAGTCGGCGAGGCGGATGTGGCCATTGGCGTCCAGCAGCACGTTGTCCGGTTTTATGTCCCTGAAGGATGAGGCCAGAGAAGAACTGGCGAGTGAGTGGCTGATCTTTCATTCCAATAACAGATCAAAGCGAGCGGCCGCTCTGACTGGATATGTGAGGTGAGACTGTTAAATAATGAGAC
Organism: Albula goreensis; assembly: GCA_022829145.1. Taxonomy (NCBI): domain Eukaryota; kingdom Metazoa; phylum Chordata; class Actinopteri; order Albuliformes; family Albulidae; genus Albula; species Albula goreensis. The sequence goes on from CM040747.1 coordinate 34,225,792, forward strand.
TGATGCCCTAATAAAATTTTAATGAAGAAAAAAAGATTTGGTCACTGTGTTGTTCAATTTTACCCAAAACTTCAAATCAAAGCGTTGCTCGATTTTTGAATGGACTATTTTCACAATACATCAGAAAAACACATCTACTTCAAGTGACGTGTAACGGCGAACTGAAGACACGGGTGGATTTAAACTTTCAGGGTTTGTTTATGCTTGCCCATTGGTCAACATATACCACATGGTTCGCGCATGCGCTCTGAGGTTCGATTTGCTGGGCCCAGTCTCGTTATTTGATAGCCACACCCTCAAAGGTGGATGACAGGATCCTTGGGCCAATAAAGAGAAGGCTTTGAAAACGTCACCATGCCCCCTTGCCACAATTCGGGATCCCCATGCTAAAAGGCACAGCGTCCTCAGAGAGAGGAACTCACCTGTGAACGTAGTGCTGCTGGTGGATGGAATGGATGGCCAGCACCATCTCAGCAACGTAGAAGCGGGACATGTCCTCCGGGAGCCGGTCTTCAAACTTACTCAGCAGGGTCAACAGGTCCCCTCCAGCATAGTAGTCCATCACTAAGTACTGAACATGGAATGGAAACACAGTGGTTACGATGTAGCATTCCATTAGCAAGTACTGAAGCAAAAACCAGCGCAGCCCTCCTGGATAAAGACCAGCAGTACACAGGAAAATATTACCAAAGTCACAGCATTGTGCGCCACTGACAATGCATTTTGGGAGGGCTGTAGGATGTAGGACGTAGGATGTAGGCCTATGCTACGTCACAAAGCGAGTCTGAACAGAAACATAATAAGATATGACTTGACATCTCCACTGTATGTAGCCCATTCACAGATTTTTTCTTTTTACAGTCACAGTTTTTTTCTTTCCCACATATTATTTTCCAGTCTTATGGTACTAAAATTTAAATCAACAATAAAAAAAAAAAAAAATTGGGTCCTATTATATGTGTGGCTATGAGACACTTGTTCTCTGAAGCCAGGGCAGAACGGTCACCAGTCAACCAAAATTTAAAAAAAATATTCTTGTCCTCTCATCACTTAAAAATTCTCTGATATGTCATGTTTGGTCAAATCTTCTGCCAGATTTTGATTACTTGATAAACTATCTTGCTCAATATCGCTATCTTTGGAAAGAATAAGAAGCTCATTAAGACACAGCACTACCAGACAATAACATTACAATGTTGTTTATGCTTCCACAGATTTTAATTAAATTATAAAAACAAGTGAAAGAGTCCCCCTCTGGTACTCTCCGATTGTAAATTAATTATACATTGACCGGCAGGGTGCGCGGATAAAGTCTAGTTTATTTTTGCCTGTGCAGGAGGTTCTAACACTTTCTTCTGACAAACATACAGGTATGTTGATGGCAACCAGGAGGGTGTTGAAATGAATGTCTTTTTGAGTGTTATTTCAGGTGCCGGATTCCTACATTTTATTTTCCTTTGTCTTAGTAGTGTGTGGGTGAATGCCTTGGTGAGTAACTGCTCACATATTTTCATTCATTCTATTCTTCCATGACCCTGCCTTCATTCTTATTTCACTTTATGTTTTCAGAATTTAGTGTCTGTTTAGGTGGTTGAACCTACAGTTGTATTTTAGACACTGAACTTCTATCTTTATCTCAATCCCAATATACAACATAGAATCGTAAGACAAGGTTGTTAGAGCAGTTTTATTATTTCTAACAATAGCTTTGGGGAATTGGCAATTAATAACAAATATGAAATGAATTCCAATATATTTCACGTGTTGTACAGGTAGAGAGTTTTAGTACTTGATGTTATTTGTGTTCAATGGTCAGAGTGTTAGATGTCAAATGATGGAAAGAAGTCCAGAAACCACTGGGTTCAGAGCGGTATTTTTCATTTCTTTGTGTTTGATTCACACATCCCTGACACAGAGAAGGATGATCCCCCTGTTTTCTTAAAAGGCCCAACCCCCCTTCACCGCCCCCGCCCCCAGGGACACTGTGTCATGCTTCCTTAGCATATCCGCACCCAAAATTTCTATTTTTAGGCTACATTCCCCATAGTACCAGGCCACGCTCCAAAAACAACACCACCGCCCCCACAAGCTCGTATCACCAGCAGTCCGGGCTCCCCAGCCACGGCGAGGTCACGCAACCTCTGACACGTTCTGCTGGCTGAACAGCTGAGCTTTGTGCTCGGTCTGTTGTTCTGGCTGGTGTCCTTTCACGGCCTGTTGGCTTTGAAATTTTCATTGTTTTTTTATTTTATATTCCTCTTTTCTGGGAAATACACCTGGACACTTTGGGTGAATCTGAACACGTTACTTTGAGTTACTGCAGCCACGTTTCTTTCAAAACCGCATGGCGTCAATTTGACGCAAGCAGAACGCAGCATTTTTGAGGCCGCAACGGATCTTTTCCACAAAAGCTATAATATTAATGTCGCCCACAGAGAGCCATCACACAAATCCGGGTTTTCAAATCACTTATGAACTAATAATAATCAATAGCAACAATCAGGGGTGTTCACCAGACCCTCCTATAATTTGTTGTGCCCCAGTAAATGATCATGAGAAATAACTTGTTTTTGAAAATGTATCATAAATAGCAAGTGTGAGGATGTGGGCACTGGGGGCCTGTGTCCCAGCAGTGCTGAAAGTTTAACCAACATCCCATAATGAAGAAAGAATGCCATTCAGCCCAACTAGGCTTGTGATTTACCTACAATCTATAGAATATCCAGAACTATCTGGACCTGAGTCTCTCCATGGTCTAGCTAAGCTGTTACAAGTAATGACAACGCTCTGAATAAAGAATACTATCAGATACCAGTTTGGAATTTACCCTGAACTAATTTGGCATCGACCCATTTATGATGCTAAACGTATAAAACCTCAATTCAATCCAGTCTTATGCCCACTTTGTCACTGCTCTTCAGTGGCAGTTTATATCACATGACCGAGATGGGTCAAAATGATTGACCGCCCTTACCAGGAAGTTGTCATCCTGGAAGGCATAGTGTAGAGTGGTGATCCACTGGCAGTCCCCGTTCACCAGGACGTTCCTCTCCTCCCGAAAGCAGGCCGTCTTGGGGGGAAACAAGAATAGGTTATGGCAGACAGACGTGGACGGTAGAGTGTTCCGCCCTTCACTTGCCCTAGAGGGGACCGCCATCGCCTCTCTGCAGGTACGGACAGCCCTCCTCTCCGAACTCCGCTTCTCTCCAAGGCCCAAAAGATTATCTGAAGAACTTCACTTTTGTCACACATAGAGCAAATTAACTCGTATACTGGAGTTTGTGTATTGAGGAAAATTATGGAACAGTCATTGGAATTTTTTTTTTTTTTTTTAAATCACAACAACTTGGAAAAAAAGGAAATAATCCAGACAAAAGTGAAAAGGCCAATTTGCTAAATTAACACCACATCTCAAACACGCACAGCTGGGAACTGTGACCTGAAAAACGAGCACAGCGGTAGCGATTGACTTTAAACATTGTAACAAGCGCCTGTCCATTAAACTTTGCACTCCTTATAAATATATGCCTATGGTTACATTAATAAACAGTTACCTATTAAAATGACTTATTAACTTCACGAACAAACCTCCTTTACAGAAATGACTGCCTTTTCTCTAATGCCGGGAGTCGATAAGGTGAAGTATATGTACTCGCTAGCTTTATATTGTAAACCCCATTGCAAGTAAGTGTGGTGCCGAAGAACACATTTTCATTACAAATGAGCTGCCTTGGCCATAACTTCTGACCGGGTCACCTTTGGCCCAAAATCCAGTGGTTGGACATTAGGACTTCATAGAGCTCAACGGGACTGTAGGCTACATGCTCTTTAGGAAAGGGGACACGCAGGGTCATTCAGGGTCAGGTAAGTATTTGCGCATGTTTTCAAGGCACTATCCAGTCTCTTATCAGAGTATCAACATTAAAACGTAGTCTGGTGAACGGTGGGTTTAGAGACACTGCGGCTTCCTCACCTCGGCCCTCTTCAGCATCTCCCATTTGTTCAGGATCTTCATGGCGTACACGCGCTCTGTGTTTTTCATTTTCACCACAGCAACCTGACAAAGGAGGCGGGAAAAAAAAAACATGTTTTAAAATGAGCGAGAATTTACAGCAGAAATGATACAATGGCAGAGCGTATGCATATTTTTTTTTTTCCAGATGATTCCCCAGCTCATGAGCGAGCAGTACTGGAGCGAAACTGGAGTGGAAAAAAAAAAAAATTCCGGCAGTTCACCTTTTTTTTTTCTTAAACGTGTCTCTGTACTCCAGCCAAATTACGTCAGCTATTCCCCCAGTCGCACTCAACTCCACTCTGCTCACATGCGAGCCCTCAGCACACTGAATTTGTAAGCCCTGATTGACGAGACTTTTCCAGGACATTGTGATATTTGACTATTCCTCATGACTTTTCATGACTTTCCACATGCACATATTGTCAAGGACTTATCCAAGGCGTTTTCCCAAATTTAGAAAAGACTGTCAACCTGTGGATGCGCGATAGGCACCACTGCTGTAGAGACGGCACGGCAGGGATTAAGGGATATTACCCTTTGCCTACAAAGTAAAACGTATAACGCATAGAAAGGGACAGATAGCCTTGCTATTCTGAAGGGGTTCTCATGAGAGACGCTGCTGACAACTGAACGTCGTTTTGACCCTCGTTGCCAGGACACACTGACAAACACTCCAAAAATGAACAGGTGTGGACTTTGTGTTCAATTTCAGATCCAGAGCCTGAAAATTTAAAGAAATACACTTCCCCACTGAATAGACATTTTTTTCTGCAGAAAATGGAAAATATGTGGTTCACAGTGGAAAAAAAAGCAAATTTCAGTGGCTCAGATTTTAGAAATAATGTACAAAATTCATGTACAGGCTATTGACCATCTTTCGACTGTATATATGCACTTATTTTGAGACAATGTGCATACATACTTTTTTTTTTTTGCCTTCACTTCAGTGTGAGTTGCTTAAGCGAACATGTCACATCAGGCATTATAAGTGCATAAATGAATGACTTTGTGAGGCCCGTTTTAACTGTCTTCAATGTAGTGTCTCTCACATTTCACACACACACACACACACACACACACACACACACACACACACACACACACACACACACACACACACACACACACACACACACACACACAAAGGATGAAAGGAAAGGATTAAGGAAATTGAGTTGCTTGTCGTGATGTCAGAAGGTCAGAGGTCATTTCCAGAGGTCCTGCAGATTGTGCAGGGGTTTGAGCACTGGGGTCGTGATTTACAGCTCGTCTTCCGATATATCACCATGGTTCTACCGTTGATCTCCACGTACGTCTGTGGTACGTACTGTAGGAAGCCATAACGCAATGACACTCTCAATACACGTACAATACAAAGTATGTCATGGAGAAAGACGTACACAGAGGACCCACAGAGACACTTACACCAAAGTATGAGAGAATACAGACAATCTCACACTCCAGACATGTAGAGGCATCGATTCCAACATACATGCTCATACACTGTCTTCATTTGCCAACTGAACCCTACAAGCACACACATGCACACCCCGCGATGGCGGCAACCCTCCTTTCCTGTACCAGATAACATGACCTCATTAGAAAAAGAGCCACCTCTCTTCACAGCAACATCTCTTTCTCTCTCTCTTTTCTTTCTCTCTCTTTTTTTAGCTCCTTTCCTTCTTTGGACACAAATTTAGAAGAAGCCCGTCCCGAATCTGTGCCGGAATTCTCAGACGGCAAGGGGGGCAGGTCAGGGCACTCGCACGAAGCGCCTAATTAAAACAGCGCCCCGAAAACGCACTCCACCACGATTCAACAGGGCCCCCGATACAGGCTGCGCCACAGCGCGCCAATGGGGCGAGAGAGCCCAGATATCATATTACTCTAAATTACTCTCATACTCTCCATTACTTTAGATATTTTAGGTAATTGCACTACACACAGTGACATACAGGAATGGATCAAGGTGTCTTTTTTCAAAACATATTAAAGACATGAAATGCCGAAATTTGGGAGGAAAAAAAAAAAAAAACTAAAACATGGCTATACCCAAAAGCAGTGTCTTCTTTCTTTTATAATGACACAGCTTCAGAGGTCAAAACCACTGAGGAATTAACTTTCCGTTTTTCCACATCAACACCCTGGACTTGACTGAGCAGTCATTGTGGGGACTTGGGCAGAGAGAGAGAGAGGGTTGGCTCTGTCCTCAGACCGCTTCCTCGACACGGAGGACAGTCCTGGTGTTTTGACAGGTCCGTATTTTAGAGAGGACAGTCTGGCAGCGCTCCACGGGCTGTCTGGATGAATATATTTGGATCCTGATGGCGCGAGGCCAAGAAAAACCTCTAATTCCACCAGTTAGCCCTCGCCTCCTCATCTAACGCTGTCAGCGTCGACGCACCATCAATCATACACGGGAAACACACGCTGAACCGCCGTGCTGATACAAAAGCTGCAGCTGACAGACAAGAGACTCCATGGAGCATTCACACACACGCGCGCGCGCTCACACATACATGCGCACACACCCTCAGAGCCTTGGAGAAGGAAACACTTTTTTTTTCTTCGGCCTCTGCATAAAAAGCGGTCCAAGCACAAGTGGAACTTTCCTTGCACTTTGGGTGGGGGGAAGGGCTATATCTTCCCTTTAAGGAAAATGGTTTCCTCAAATTGAAAGTCTGCTTTTCCTGCGACCGCCCTGGATATCTGCCCACCCCTGTCCCAAGACTCAGGGTGGCAGGGAACAGTCACAGAGACCACCCTAAAGCGTTCACATACTCTCTCACATACACACGAAACATAGATATGATAACACACATGACTTACATGGGGCACAGTGTCACTTAGCCTCAGTGCACACACAGACACCGATGGAAACAATGTGTTTTTGTACATGCATGTGTTTGTGTGTGTGTGTGTATAAGACAGGGAGGAGTTTAGCTCTAGGCTGCTAATAGCCTGTCCCCCACCCCACCCGCCCTGGTCTTAGACAGAGGATCTGTGGTATTTCCTCTCAATTGCTGTGCCAAAACTGCAGGCCATCTGAGGCCACAACCCTGCCTGCTACTAAACCATGTCCCCACCAGCAGGGGGCGCCACCTGGCCCAATGATACACCTGCAAAGGAGGAGTACTTACTATTGATGTGACAGTAACACACAAAATGCCCTGACACACAATATTGTCAATGTCCCCATGAACTGCCACATACAAAAAAATTGCGAAATCACTGGGCTTTTCACCCATAAACATGGTAACATGACAGACTTCGGAATCATGGGCCAGAAAAGTATGTTCGGTTTTCGATGGAGATTTGACAGGTAGATGAAAATAACAAGGAAGATGACGGTAAAAGCTCAGTGACATAACCAAAGAAATACAGGAAGTACAGCAAGCGATACAACAACTGACCTTATAAGAAATAAGATCAAGACATCAATTCAAAACAACTTTCACGAAAATTGGGAATACCTCATCATTTTGAGCGGTAGTATTTGCACTCCCTGGAGAGTGTGTGAGAGAGAGAGAGAGAGTCTGGCTTGCTGCACAGCACACAGAACAGTCATGAAGGGACTTGCGTTGTACATTCCACCGAAAGTTTAGCAAGAAATCCCAAACTGCTAGATCCAAAAACAGCAAAGAGACCTGACTTAAAGCCTGGGGGGACCATGAGAGAGGGAGGGGAGCAGGAGAGAAAGAGAACAACTAAAACGGGAAGAGAGGAAAGTCAGAAAAGAATATCCAGACGTGAGTTTGACAATGTCTGGAGCCCCATGAGAAGACACCATAACAGCATGGGGACTTACGTGAGAGACTGGTGAAGGACCGGGCGCAGGGGGTTGGTCATTTGATTTTGGTTAGAGCCACTGTCCTATCACCCTTGCTAAGGAACTCCCTCCCACAGGCTCAGAAACAGGAAGCCAAACCCATATGACTCCACCAACTCGTTCGACTCTTCCGTTACACATTGCAGATGCTTTGGGGAACGCGTGGTCATCGCACGATCAGGTCACGAATGTCGCAGGCGCGCGGCTGGTCAACAAAGGCCAGGTGAGTGCGATGAGCCCAAGGATTTAAACGGGGGTTAACCCCGGTCCCTCCCCAGCGAGGCTGAGCCAATCGTTGCCTCATCAATGTGGACCTCTGGAGACAACTTAAAGCGATAAGCACTTGTTGCTGCTTTGAAATTCACTTTTAAAAACATACCATTGAAACAAAGCACCGACAACTGTTTACTGTACGATTATTTTTTTCATAAGCATTTGTCAGTTTGAACGAATTGAAAGTCCATACATGAATCTGACAGTGTTACTTGTTACGACTGCAAGCTTGCGACACTGGTGGGAGCTAACTAGCTGTCAATTTATCTTGAGGAGACTGAGACAAACAGCAACGGAATCGTCCTTCAAACGGCTTCAGCCCAATTTCTCCTCAAAACTGCACACTTTCTAGCACAAAATGGATAGTAGCTGGGGCCTCCGGGTGTCTGACACATTCACTAATTTGTCTGGGAGGCATTCACAAGCCCTGTGACCGGGCGTTTGCTGCACCGTTACCAGATAAGACCAGAGGTCCACACTGGTGAGACGACAATTGGCTCAGCCTCATCGAAGAAAGACAGGAGTTAAGCTGGTTAGGCTTGTGACCCTCGTCGCTCCTGGGAGGCCGTTGCTGGTCAACCAGGCGCCTCCTGAAGCACAAACCGAGCATAGGCTGACCAAGACATCGTCACATGGACCTGAGGAATCACGTTTCATGGCCGCCTCCTCCTGGCTCAGTGGGAGAGGGTTCCTTCTAAACAGTTCAGCTACATTCAAGTGGGAAAATGGGAAATCCTCCCACAAAGAAAAAATGAAAGCAGCAAGCTGCTGTGCGCTCCACACTTCAGAAACTCAGCAGCTGCAATGAATGGACAGGTGAAAGACTTTAACTCTGGAACTGGACATGATTAAAAAACATTCACTTTGCTAGAACATTTTATCTTTGTTATTGTGTGAAACCAGTGGAAATTTGGCGGTCTGTGTGCTGATGGTCGTTGAAGGCCTTACCTCTCCAAACGCCCCTCTTCCAATCACCTTCAGCATCTCAAAGTCATCCCGGTGCAGTCGCATCTCCTTCAGCGTGGTGGTGAATGGCTTCACTGCACAACAGTAAGACAGGAAGGGAGGGGGTGGGTTAACTTCGCATAGCTCTTAGGGACACTCACACCATTAGACCTGTTCCTCTACGGTAGTTTTTAATAGCCCTATTGTCACATTTTTGGTCCAGAGGAAGTACTGATTGTAAGAGACAGAGAGAGGAAGTGAACTCATAGTTAGATACACCAAGACAGGAAGAATGCTAACTGTGATACAAATGGCGACAGTACACCAAAAAACAGAATCTCCAGCATGTACCTAGAGCAGAGAAACCTACCATTTTAATATCTGTGGTTGTGTTGTGGACAACTCCTCAGAACCAATTCACCATGTTTGGTGTTAAGGTAAAAGGTGGTCTATGGTAAGCTCTAGAAAATCAACTTAAGTCCACTCAGAAGTGAGGGAATCCTCCCAGTTGGATATGTGGCTTTGTGGCTTTGCTTACGAAACCACGTTTCAAAAATGTAATTTCATAGTCTTGCCAGAAGATTTCCACACATTTGATTGGAGCTAGGTGGACTTCATGGAGCTTCCCATAGAGTTCCAGTCATTGTGCTAACGCCAACTGCACTGGTTCAAGAGAATATAGAAATGAAATTGTGTTTGGCAGACCTCTCCTCTATTGCAGGTTTTAACTGCAAACATTTCAGGGTATCCCTTTGCCAGTGAGAGACACTGAGACAGGAAGTGTGCCAACAGTGAGCAACACAGACAGGAAGCGTGCCAATAGTGAGCGACACAGACAGGAAGTGTGCCAACAGTGAGCGACACAGACAGGAAGTGTTCCAACAGTGAGACACACCAAAACAGGTTTGTGTATTAACAGCAAGAGAGGAAACTAAGTGTACTTAGAGAGGAAATAAGGACACACAGAGAGGCAATGGGTCCACTATGACACAGATGTAGACGTCCATTTTGTAATGCACAGCAGGGTAAGAAATGACAGGCCACTTGTTGTGCTGTCCGTATTTCACCTGCAATGCGATTACATTGCCCCAGGTGAAGCATTTCAGTAAAATACATGAAGCAAGTTTTCACACACGTACAATGAATAATTCTTTTGCAAGATTCAACTACTATCTACTGTATTCTGTTGTGAAACAACTGCTCCAAATAAAACAGCTGTATCTGACATCAAAATTACGATAGAAGTACGGAGTAATCCATATGGACTATTTGGGATGCATATCTGAAGCTCTCTCTTCACTTGAATTCTGGTTTTTGGCACTGGTTTTTGGGACACTACGATATGGATTTAAATAAACCACAAACTGTTCAGAGAACCTACCTCTCCTGTTTAAATATGAAAGTTATTGTATTCATTACAAACAAATAGCATAGTGAAGAATGCGCACATCTGAAGTAGGAACACCCTGACAAGCACACCAGCTACAGCTGGATAAAAGGGGACAGAAATATTTTTTCGCTGAGAGTAGATATGGCTTCTATTATTTTGCTCACATGCTAGGCTACCTTGCTATGGTTACAACACAATGTACAGCATTTACGAAGCGTGCTACTAAAAAGATAATGTAACGCTAGGGCAAATTATTATTATTACAGTCATTTTTAGCTGCTTTTATCCAAAGCAAATTACAGTTGATTAGGCTAACCAAGGGCCACTCCCCTCTGGGAGCAATGTGGGGTTAAGGGCCTTGCTCAAGGGCCCAACAGCACTGGTGTTCTAGCTGTGGCTGGACTGGGGCTTGAACCACCAACCTCAGGGATTCCAGTCATGTACCTTAGCCACTAGACTACATGCAAAGAGAGCACAATGCAAAATGTCAGGTATATGACCTTTGTAACCCAACATTTTCCCCACATTTCAGCTGTCTGGTATTTGATTGGTCATTAACCTAGCATTTTAATATTGGTAATTCACTGTTTTCCATTAGTCCTGAGCCATCCGTTCATGTTACATTCACTACCAGGCAGGGCCAAACCCCAGACCAGCAGGCCTCCTGGCCCAGACTGAACAGCAAGCGAAAGACACGTGCTGACAGACGCTTGAACATGACTTTGTCGGGTGTGGTTGGGCAATCAGCTGTTTACAACAACTGGAAAGACCGGTCGTGCCTCTTTATTTTTGTTCACCTGCCTGACGCGCCACAGACAAACAGAGCAGGGCAAATGCAAAGCACGCACATCCAGAAACGCTCCACCCGTCTCGTACCTGCGTTTTTGGGTGAGGGCGTTAGTGCAGACTGCGTCGTGCTCTGTCTCTGGGATCGCCACGGCAGTGTGGACCGCGCTACCATGGGAGAGTAGCATCAAGACGCTAAGACTACCTTTTTTTCCCCCCACTTTCCATCATATCTCTGGCAAGCGGTATTACAAGTGCTATATTTATAAGGGGTGCTACAGCATGAGCCTTTGAACGAAGGTAACTGATCAGTATAGGTGGCTTGATTCTCACTAAAGGATTTAACGTGATGGAAGTCATGTTTGTTTCCAGTTGGCTGCCATGACAACCACGTGTAAAGCACTTCAGAAACTGACGGCTATCACCCTTCTTCATCTAATATAATCTGAGAGTGCTCCGAGATAATTTTCGCTGTGTGTTTACATTGCATGAAACCTGCAAAGTCCATCATAGGCCCAATGCCCCTCCCCTCCCCTAACACTGACTGGCAGACTCCTCCCCCTTTTCAGTATCCGTACCCCCCATGCCTCGCTGCGACTCTCTGTTAGGAGTTTTGAGGCCCCACTAGAGGTGGCCATTGCAGGGAAAAAGAGCGGGGGGGGTGGGTTTGAGTTCCCAGCTGATACGACCAGCTAGACGGAAAAAAAAAAATTCTTGGATGTTTAAATGTGGTGATAACTAGGGTTGGGTACCAAAAGGGTTTTATGGGGAATAGATATACCACTTTTGATTCTGCTTTGAATGCTGGCTGTTATCAATTTCCTTTAAAAAAATGGCCTTCTTTAATGATAGATACTTTACCCTGCTATTTTGGTACTACTTGCTCATACAGTCAAGCACCTCAAATTTATAGCGAACTACAACAGCAAATAACTCGTCCAGCGGCCAGCAATGCTTCCCTTACAGGTTAGGTCATTTTTAATAAGGCAGCATCCACCTGTGTAGCGGTCAGCTTTGGCGACGTGCATCCAAGCTTGCGAGACCATGCCACGTGACACACAAGTGAAGTTGAATAGACACAGGGGCTGGTACTCTACTGCAAGTCCTATGGCAGAGTTTGGCACTGCGCGAGCTTCAGAGCAGAAAACTTGGTGCAGTTTCTGGAGATTTGTGTGCATTTTTACCAGTCCCACACATAATCCATCAATAAAATGAGACATTCGTGCAAGCACATGGAATGACAGTTGAAAAGAAGTCTCCATGTACTTGCGGGAATCTCCCATTTTACAGCTAAACACAGCTAAGCTACTTTGACTTGAACACTTGAACACATTTTTCACGACGGCATTGCATGGAATACAGTATTCTTGAGACTATGACTGACAAGGTGGCTTTTGTTACTTGGAATACAGTAGAGGAGAAATTAAGTAAAGGCTGATGAGCTTTTCGTCTAACTGATTGGTTTTGACCACCTGGACCCAGATCCAAACTGAAAGTCCTTCCTGACTGGTGTTGAGTCTTGAGAGGATATGGCGCATTTATTCAGTTTATCAAATTGTTTCAAATTTTTTTTACATTCCGTATGCTAAAGCAGGAAATACTGAACCCATTCAAAACTTCAATTTTCTGGAACAGTCTTGTGAGAAAGGAATGGTGGGTAAAGCACAACAGGGTCTTGCGTTGGTGAGATATTATCCAGTCACATGCCATGAGCAGAAAGTTGATTGCATACACACAAACATATCAGAGCTCTGGGAAAGGTCTGGTACATATACATCCCTCCACATATTAGTGTGCTCTTTGCATACTACGGCTCGCTGTGCTGAGCACGGCTCTGCACGTATATTTTATATATTGCGCTGCCTGTCTCTCCGGTTTTCACCCCCATTTTCAAAGAGCTAGCTCATTTAGCAGGAGGTTATCAGGGAGGAGGGAGAGTTCATTAGTAGGTTAAGACCTTGCCATGGGCACTTTGTTTCAGTGCTGTGTTCTCCCCTGTTCACACACTGTGTTGGAACAACCAGCCCCACCCTGGCCCCGCCCCACACAGCCACCCTGTACAATACACTATGTTCTCACTGCCCTCGAGGAGCTACTTGTACCAATGAAAATTCTTCAAGTCTTTAAAGAGTGATCGCTGGGTTGAACTGTGTCAACTACCACATATCTCTGCACCTGCTCATATTTCAATCTTCGCTTTGAGGTTTTTTTTTTTTTTAATCTTTTATCTTTAAAGACAGCCCTTCATGTTTTCCTTTAATGAAGGCTTTTACAGGTGAAAAATGAGCCCTGACTATTATCATTACTGATTTTATAATAACTGATTTTTAATAATGATATATAACAATAATAAGCTTTATGGAACTGATAATGAAAGTTGAAAACAATTAGTCACAATGAAAGGCCTGAAACCATCACCTTGGCGAAATGAACTTCCAAAGATGTTCCCATATGAGAACATTCTGGAATTATTCAGGAGAAAAGCTTTCAGACATATTTTCCATAATTCTATCCCTTTCATGTTCTAACGATAAAATGATGATCAAATCAGAAAATACGGTTACAGGGTGGCGGTGCATCTCTGAACAACGTATAAATGCATATTCAACGCAGAGATGGGCAGAGACAGAAATATTGTACGTGAAATATCCGCCCTGGACTTGATCCTATTCTGGAAAGCAGGAGGCAGAGAGGAAAACTCAGCCTCCACTCTGCCATAGCTGCATGACCCTCCGAAAAGGGCCTTGTGCTGTTGGTGCTGCAGGCTTTAATACTGTGACACAACTCTTGTGCGACAGAAAGTATATACAGGGGGTCCTCGGGTTACGACGGTCTCGAGTTACGACGTTTCGTGGTTACGGCGCACTCCCATAAATGAATTAAAAAAACCTAGCTTCGACTTACGCGGTTTGGTTCGTACATACGACCACAGAAATAAAGATAAGAAATTGTTCTCTCTTTTTTTTTTTTATTACTGTTTCATTTAATTACTGTATTTTATATGTCCTTCATGTGTTGTGTGTGCAGAGTGAGTGACTTAAGGTGTTAACTTAGGTATAATTTAGGTATAAATTCCGACTTGCGTGGAAAATCGGCTTACAACAAGTCGTAGGAACGGAACTCGTCCGTAAGTCGAGGGCCCCCTGTATACAATATACATACATATAAGTCACTATGAGGAAAACCGAAATAATGTGTGCAGCGAATGCTGAATTTGAGCCAGCGTTGCCGGTCACACCAACAACCCAAGTGCATGGCTCCAGCTAATGGAAAGCTGCCACCACAGAATTTAAAATGGGAATGAGTCCATTTAAAATTAGCCAGCTCATTTCCCCAGTTGATGGCTCTGAGTGACACAAATGGATCATTATGCATTGATGGGGCTGTCAGCCGCAGATCTTGGCGTGTGTTTTAAGTACAGAGCCCCGCCTTCGTGTCTGCAGAGGGTCTGCCAACGCATACCACCTTCCCTAACTGCCAGTCTCAGCATTTATGAGTCCCGGGTGGGCCGGGTAAGCGCTGGCCTTCCTATTTCGCCTTCGCACCCACCCAGCACACATCTTACAGCAGATCTATTGTCCAATTAATACAATCACAACACCCTATAAGGACACTTTTCTACTAGAATACCCCATCTGACAATCAGAGCGCCCAAACAATTCCCGTTCCTCATTCTTCAGGTTCCACAACATGTCATAATTATTATCACTATCATCGTCATCATCATCACGATTATTACCTCAATAAAATCATTGGCATTATCCTGAGTTTATGTCTTTTTGAGAAAGCATGAGCACATGGTGGCTACAGGACTTTTTTTTTTTTTTTAAGGGTGGAAACGGTTTGTATCCCTGTGATTGGAAAGATACCGGAATGTGTGGGGAAAGGTACATGCAGTCCATACCCCCTGTCCCACCCCGCCCAGTCCCATTCTGCTCACCCCACAGAATGGCATGCTATTTACGCTTTTCACAGTGTTCATGCTTCCCCCTCGCACCCCACCCCACCTCCTGTGAATGCCAGGTTTAACGCTGAGTTCCAGTCGTGTCCTTTCATGTTTCAGTCAGCGTGTGGCTGCAGCTGAGGCCGCTGCTGCTCAGAGATAAGCGCTCATGACTGACGGAAAACACGTTGGCTTTCTCCTTTGTGAACCGGCCTGAATACCTGCATAAGTGACCAACCCTAGAGAAGCTGACATTCTGCCCCGCCTGCTCCTAGGAGGTGCTGGCATGCAAGTGGAATGTTGGTGTGAAAAATGACATGACTTCTCCGTAATACACTGGCCCAAGCTCAGCCAGGGGAGAAATAGCCATTCAGTTGAGAATTTCTTCAATTGAGAAGAAATGGATTAGTACCTCAAGGGTCAACCCATGGACCCATCCACAAAAACGGGTGTACTGCAGAATTCCCACAGACTACCCAAGCGAACTTTACTGCTGCCTGCTGGGCCTACCACTCATGACAAAAGTCTGGTTTCAAATGAAGTTTTGCCTGAAGTGTTACTGTCGGACCATGACGCACAACTGCAATAAAACTACATTTCCCATCTTCTCCTCTGCACATATGAAGAGGTAACGGGGAGTTCAGTACAGTCCAAGGCCGTGCCTGCAGTGAAAATCCAGTGCCTTACTGGTGGTGTCAGGTGGTTGGATTACAGGAAATGCTCTGCAGCCAAGTGGCACACTGCGGTACTAATCTGTGTCAACCTACAGCCTAGAGCTTATGATCTGGGCTGTGTGCTTGCGTGTATATGCTTGCACACACTTAGGCGAAAGGGGGCAGATGCTTGTGCGCATGCATACTTGCAGAGCATTCAAATGTGCGGGTGTGTGCCCACAAGCATTTTAAGCAGGAGTGAACAGAATTTCATACAGCAAATCTTTCGCTGTATGGTTAAGGTTTAGAGTCAACATGAGGAGTAAAATCCACTTCATGAATCCATCACTGCAATGAAGGAATATTCCCAACTCACAGAACACTCCAAAAATGTGTATGATTCTATTACCTGCTGGAAGGTGGTCAAGCATCATGTTTTTTTTTTTTTTGTTGCTTCAAAATGTTTTCAGAATATGAAAGCCTCATGCCTTTTTGAACAGTCTGAGAGAACGTTCAGCTGCCTGTTTTCCTGGTTTATAGGCTTTCTAAGGCCCAGCTGGGGTTGCTAGTTGCACATGCCGTCTAAGGCTTTCTCAGCATGCCACTCAGCGTATTTTGCAGGGTGTTTCCCATTAAACCGCAGAACGCCCTGAAAGATAAGCCAAATCTAGCGTTTTCTGCACAAAAGGGACCAAGCTCCCGCTGCTTCCTCGTGTGCTGGAAAACAGAGGCGGCGGCTGTCAGGGAGAGGTTTTTGTGGGCCTGTTAATAGCCAAAAATAAAAACAAAGTGAAGCAGAGAGACTGAAGCACCGCAGTGAAACTCAGCATCAGTTTCGAGCGTTGTTGCGTTTGAGAGGGACTGGGGCCTTGTGAGGTGCGATAGCCAGGTCCCTCCTCGCTCAGAGCGGAGCCGGGAGGGGAGCCCCTCCTTTGATGTTCTCCATTTCAAAGACGGCAGGCATTGTTCCAATGGGCGATCAACAACTCTCACACTCCCATTAATTTCGCCCTGCGCTCCCTCTTTCCTTCCCTCTCTCCCTTTCCACTCATCGCTTCCCTCCCTTTTCACCGCTCTCTCTATATATGCATCCATTTTCCTCTCTTTCTCTCTGACTCTCTTCATTTCCACCCCACCCCCCCCTTTCAAAAGACCTGCATCTATTTTCTGTGTCTTCCTCTCTGATTGGTCAAGCACAAGGAAGGGGAAAGAGCATGAGCCCAATTACTCTCAAGCCAGTAGCGGTAAGAGCTGCTGTGTTTACATGAATCAGCGCTTGGCTCTGTTAACAGGGAGGGAAACGGGACAGACCTGTTTAAGGACTGACGTTTCCACCGCACACCAGTCACACTAGTGCCACTTCAGCCTGGCCCCAAGAAAAGTGGCACTCCCAGCACACGCCAGTGCCCTTGGCAACGACATTGAAGACCCACCCTTATGAACGCCACGCCACAATTTAAAAAGGTTGGTTCATTGCATGGCAGACTCGGAAATCAACATTTTACTTCATTGCTCCTCTAGGCCATGCAGTTGCACACCTCCAGTCCCGGGAAGCCTGATTTTGATAGATTTCAGCAGTGGCTTGCTCATAACTCCACACGACCTATCCCCAAGACCGACATCAACTGCTGAGCAATGAGAAACCACAAAGCCCCGCAGATGCCGTGGCGACCCTTACAGGACCGGAGTTGTACACTCGGACTCTTGATTGTCATATCTTGTTGACCTGTTTAATTCTTTTTGAACGGGCATGACCCCGTAGTTAAGATTAAGGTTTAGAACCTGTCTGATGAAACCGGAAAGGCTTGCTGGGGTTCCCTGTGAGCCAATCCACTCCACTCTTCAGAAAACAGCCAATCAGCCCATTGTGTGTTTAGTGTTTCTACTGTTTTGGCAACAAGCATCAGAGCGACACAACACCCAGCCTGATTTTCAGGTGTGTGGCTCCATGGAACCCGAAATGGCCAGTTCCAAAAGAATGACACTCATTGAACTGGACCAATCAGCTTAAAACTTTCCTCTCCATGGAGGAGTTAAAGGACAGGGCTGAAAAACTTCCCACCACCCAGATTCACAACACAATTTACACTGCATTGCATTCAGGAATTTAGCAAACCCTTATCCAGAGAGATTTCTACACACTGTCCATGCGCACAGTTTACTGAAATAATTTGGGTAAAGTACCTTCCTCAAGGGTTCAACAGGTAACATAGTATCCGACCTAACCTTGGAAGACCAACTCCTGAACCAATACACTACATTACATTCAGAGTTTGACAGTGTCTTTGTTCATCTCTGACCGACACAGTCCCCTGTGTTAGGGACCAAACCTGAGACCATGGTGCCTCTTGTCCATGCTACACAAATGTGCTACCAAGCGCCGGTGAAATCTGGGGCAGCAACTGCCAAGATGCTGGAAACATTCTGAATCCAAGCTTCCAGCTTCGGAAGCAGTCAGGCATTCAGGTGTCCAAACGCTGATAGAGACAGTTGGGGGGGTGGGGGTAATGCGGGGTAGTGCCAGTTAGCACCAGAGTAGGTCCCTGGGAGAATAGCGTGCAAAAGACTACTCCACCAGGACGAGAGAGATGTGTCCGGCAGATACCTACACTGGGCGTAATCTCATTATTGACGTCAAACAAACACTACAGGAAACGACTGCCTCATTACTTTAATGTGTAGCATGGGAGCCCAGGGTCATTTACACAGGCTTGCCTACAAAGCATAAAACAGGGGTGATATCACCTGGCTAACGGGTGGTGGGGGGCACGCAGTTGCAATTGTTATCACGTCATCAGAGCACGCTTATACAAAGTTCGTCATCAAATATAGGACAGAGATATGTTTGATTAACCTCTGGTAAACCTTCTCCCGTTTTCCATTACCTAATTTACCTAGATTGTAGTCTGCTGAAATCCTTGTCATAAAAAAACATGTATCCAGGTGGATTTCACATGGCATGGTCTCTTAACTGCTGTCCTTTTAACTGCAGTCTAAACTTAGCAGCTGTCTGTCAAGTTCCTACTTTGACAGCCAAGACGTAAACAAGTGCTTCCAAAAGTGACAGAAGAAAAAGTACCGCGACGACATAAGCTAAGACAACACTCATTGAATATGCTTAAAAATTTTACAATAATGCAAGACTCCCAAAAATACTCATGACTATTCGGATAAAATTGAGAAGCCTGTCAATGTTTTGGCTATTTTGAGATGGATACAATTGTGATTTAACAAGCAAGAAATTAAGCAGTAATTTTCCAGTGTTACAAGACAACTGGCATTTAACTGGCATTGTGACTAACAAAACAGAACAGATCCAAATTCTCTCGACGCCCATTTCTAGTTCTGATAGTTCCGAGTATGAATGTGAAAGCTGGCAGCAAACCGGTTCGTTATATGGAGCTTTGATTTTCTTTCCTTTTCATGCAATAACTAAATGATTTTCCCAGTGAGCATTTTGTTGCCACATCAGAAACCTTGATTTGCCGAAATAAATAACGACGTATAAGCTAATGGTAGCCACACCTGAAAACATAGCAAGCAAGCTAGCTAAAGGGCTAGTGTTAGACTAGTCAACGCACGCAGTAACCCAACTATTTATTTGTGCTTAGCTTAGGCTAGCTTGGTTAGTGAACACTTTGGGAGTTCAAATCGTGCGACAGCCAACATTAATTTCACCAGTTAAATTGCATCAAACGTAACTTACCCCATTCCAGAAAGTCTGCAACGTGTTTCTCCCGTTTTAAAGGCGAATTGCTGCATTCGTTGTACAAACATATTAAAATATCCAGAAGTGTTTCCACGCTTAGAGACCTCTCATTCTTCTGGCGACCGTCCAGGAGCAACTGCTCCAACTTCTTCAGCCTCACCTTTGCTGACATGTTCTTTATCCAGCTACCACTCCCTTCCCCAAGACTGAAGAATTAACAAAATAATGTTTTATCAGGAAGAGTAATGAGCCTGTTTCGCACTCAAAACACCCTAAAACAGAATTTATTCGGCCGATATAGGGCACGTAAAAGGAAGCCTCAAAATCTCCAGCTACCTCACGTTAGCAGCTAGCTAGCTAACTTACTTGCTAGCAATACTGTGTGAGTACAAAAACCATCAAATCAGAGATATTTTTCAAGCCCGATGCGTTTGATTTGTTCGCGTTGCCACCATGTTCCTCTCCCTCATATTCAGCTGAGGCCGATTCACTTCAATCCTAAAAAAAAAAAAAAAAAAAACCCCACACTTGCCACTTAATACGGGATGTCTGTTTTTCCTGTCGATCAAAGCTCAGATTTGTAAACCTTCCACCAGCTCGGGTATATAATGCGATCTAGTGAGCCAGTTACGGTGCTCCTATCAGAATATTAAATATGATAGCTACGGATCGGAGGAATGGCAGCTTTTTGTGAGAAGGTTCTCCTTTTCGGACATCTATTACGACCCGGCGCCCGCTGCCTAAGCTATCGAGCCAGGAGTGTGGAATATGGCTGAATTCGTGTCCGGCCCTTCCTACGCCTCCCAGCAAATTCAGACCGGGACCTCGCAACTCCGCCTACCCACACAGGAAACATTGTCGGGTTAGGTGATGTCATGATGACAAGCTTCGGGAAAGAACCGGTGTCGCTCACACAGACGGGAAGCAGCATGCACAAGAGCGTCAGTTCAGTCCCCAAGAACCACAAAATTACGCAGAGGACACAGGATCAGGGCTTGAACGACAATCAACGTCCACCAAAACCTTGTTACAGGTTACCTATTTTGCCACACAAATGAGCGACTCATATTTTTCTCACGTTTTCTCCTCATGTCTAGGTATTCCATAGAGGAGGGTTAGGAGGAAATCGGGAAGTTTTATTGCCAGTTTCCATTTATGACAAATAATATTATATTTTTTGGACCTCACCTGAACGATTATGTTCTAGCATGCTTTACTAAAACCTGCAGACTACTTAATACTCTGCAAACAGCGAGCAGTTCATGGCTAACTGAGCCCTGCGCCTTGAGGATGCTGGTCCAGTACATCACATGGTTTTTGATATAATTACTGGAAGGCCTACGTGAGGCTGCTCTTTTTAATTCATCGTTGCAGTCTCTGAACTGGACAGAATACAATATAACGAACTTTGTATTATCTTAATTAAAAGACACAAAATTCTGAGACTTAACTAAGCTTGTCCTAACACAACAGTTTTCACTGTCCCTTTCCGTTCACTACCAGTCCTTAGCTAGTAGTTTTTTCTTGTGATGTACGGAGATCACCTGCAGCACTTCCGCAAAAGACAATAGCATAAGTTTGAGTTTGATTTTAAATTCCTAAAAACTGTGTCAGTTCAACCAGTTTTAAATATTGATAGCTAAATTAAAAAAAAAAATGTTAATATTACAAATGGTACTTGCATAAGTAATTATAGTGATAATCTTGTGAGAGTGTGATTCGCTATTTTCAGCATCGTAGTCTGCTGTGTGACGTTTCAATTTGATAAGAGAGAAGCAATTAGCTAGATAAAAAAAAAAACTGTTCAATTCGTAAATGTGTGTTTGTGCTTTTTGTGTCTCTGATCATCACAGAAGACACCAGTGCCATATGCGCTGGTACTCTGAAAAAGCGATTGTTTAAGGAAAAAAATGATATCGACAACACAATGCTGGTTAAAACACATGTTTGAAAATCAAATTTACAGTTTTAGGTGAAAACATTAGAAAAAAATGTTCTATTAAAGTTAATGTTCAAACATATTGAGGAGTTTTGCACAGAATTGTGGGTGAAGTGTACACATTTAGGAGACACGATTACACAGAGCCGCTGTCACAGATAACATTTTTGTGAACTATCCATTAATATCGTGAGATATTTGTATGTAAGAAATTCAAGTGACGTGCCACCTTCAAGGATATCATGGCCGCACTTTACCTGGGATTTAAAATTCCCAGCTTTTGAGACACAAGCCTAGCTCCTGGATGGAGTCCTGAATTATTAAAAGAATGAGCAAATAGATATGTAATCAAGATACATAATCAAGATGAACATAAAGATAGTGAAAGTAAACAACACAAATACGGGACACCTCTCTTATTCTTTTAGTCAAATGCAAATTTAGTTTTCATTTCAATTTCATCACTTAAGAAAATTGACACCTGCCAAAATTATTGTCAGCTCTGCTCTTGTCACTTCAAACCAAACGTTTTCAATAGGCTTTAAGTCTAGAGATGGCCATTGCAAAATGTTGATTTTGTTTACAGTCAACAATTTCTTTGTTGATATTGAGGTGTGTTTGGGGACATGGTCATGCAGGACGGTTCATCTGTGGACAAATTGCAGCCTTTTGGCACAGAAACCAGGTTTTTGACCCAAATGTCCTGGTAGATAGTCAAGCTCAAAACGTTATTACAGATAGGGTTATCGTTATGGTTGCATTGGAATCAACCAGTCTCATTAAGAGTGATATTCTGGCGCCATCTGCTGATAAGTTGAATATTAGTCGCGAATATATTTTATTCGCCGCTTGGTGAAGTCCCACTGTCCAGTTTGTTAACTGGACAAGCGCCACTCATGCACCTCTGAGTAATTTAAACTTATTAATAATTTTCAGTATTGATAAAATATATTTTTGGATTATTGACTCTGACTTTCCATGATATTATATTTAAAATCATGAACTTTTATTTGTTTAAGACAACATCATAAACGTGTATCAGTGCAAGTGCACTCTTCCGTTGAACATTCAATTTGTATGAATATATATATAATTTGTCTTAACAACATTTATTATACTATATAATATTCAGTGAAGTGGTGCTTAGCTTGTGGCTGCATTTGAATCCATATGATATAAGAATTTGTTTGCTAAAACAGGAGTGCTTTATGATGGGGCAGTAATGACCTAATCAAACACCTTATCAGTGCTTGAAAATCTTAGCGAGATTTCAGTCGGTATTTTGTGGTAAATATATATTTTTATATATATATCTTCCATGGGACCCATTCTCTGCAAGTGAATTGATTGAATTGAAGCCAGGACCCATAGTTTGCTCACAATACAGAGCGCATGTAATATAATATTAAATATATTAATATGCCCATGATGAGTTGCTACACCTGCATTTACTTAAAATGTTGCGCAGGTTTGGGTCACAGATTTATACAAACGCTTATATGTTAAAGTGTGCTTGCTGAGTTTAACTAAATTGAACCTGATTTGTGACACATCCCCTGAGTAGGTTGGGAGAATGTCAGGTCTGCTTTTCCATAGTGGGAAAGGTTGGAATTCCTCCTTATAAATGTCTTTCTCCTGTTGTTATTATTAGTCAGCTTACAGGTATGTAATATAATAATTAATTTGTTTGGTTGTATTTATCATATGTTTTTTTTCCAAGTGAGGTGGTCTATTGGCACACTGCAGGCATTGCCTCCGCCTGGGTTATTGTAACACAGAAGGTTCCATGTGGTACCACTTCTTTCGTGTTGGATTGTACCTATCAACCTAAAGATATACCTGCATCCCAGAATGGCCATCCTGTCTTCTTCTTTTCTTTAGCCCAGAAATATTCATGCATATTATTATTTATTTATTTATTTTGTATACATGGGGAGTCTGTATGCTATTTTGTTGGTTGTAGGTTTTGATTTACTTTTAGCTTTTTCAGGTGATAGCTATTGTGGTGCTGGAAGAGGTGGAGGGAGGAGCAAGCTCTTCTGCTCCTCCCCCTTGGATTTCTGCTCCTCCCTCAGCCTGTAGGGATTCAGGAACTTGCACAGAAATGGCCTTGCTAGCAGGCAGGTTCAGCTGGAGGTGATTTCCAATCAACCCAGGTGTGAGCACTTGCCTTCAATTAGGCCACCTATTTAAGCACAGCCTTGAAGGGTGAGGGATTTAAAATAAAATAATAATAAATAAATAAATAAATAAATAAATTAAATAAAGGGCTACTGTTTTACATTGTGTTATTTTTTTGCCCTGGCTGTGCTGGTTTTGAGTGTAAATCCTGTTTTTGTGTGTATTCTTGGTTTGTGGTTTCTTTTCCCCCCCAGAAATGGGGTGTATAAAAGGCTGTTGGCCAATATTTGTTTAAACTTTGGTGTTTTTTTTCCCTTCCTTTCAAAGCTCAGCTCAGTGGCCACACCTGCCACTGTGTCACACTCTTTAATATTGCTGGTTAGGAATATATGAATTCTGGTAGTTTATAATTTTGGTTACCATGAAAAAGGGAAACCTTGCCTCCTGTCAGGTGGTAAAGGTCAGATACATTTACATTTAACAAAAGAGCATGTTTTTAAATGCAATGTCTTGAACTAATTTCTAGGGAACTTCCAGGGAGAATCTGGTTAAGTTGCTTCTTCATAACTAATCTTTCCTTCTGGTTTAAAAAAAGATATAAAAAGTGAACAGATTACAGCTAACTTACTGTGCTTGTTAGATATTTAACTGTTGGTTTGTGCCAGTTTTGAAAAAAATTGACTTGACTTGTCCAGCTCAAACCAGGATTCCTGTACGCAACCCCATTGCTGATAGTTGAAACACATGTGGTCCCTGCTACCGGAACAGCGACTGCAGATTGCTGTAAAAATTGGAATCCAAAAGCTGATCTCTGTCTGGAAGGACAAAACACAGTCTCCTGGTAATACTGGGTGCACACTAGAGGATAACTGGGCTGATTTTGGGTCCGATTTGCCCTCTGGACAAACACGGGGGCGAACCCGATTCGAGGTTGGTCTGAACCGATTATCTGCCCAAATGATGCTGTAGTGTTAGGGGTTTACATACATAATTTTACAGACTGGATCAGAGTAGCCCCGATTTCAAAGCGTAAATATCAAACATGGGCGATATTTGACACTGACCTGAAATCCTGTAGTGTGAAAGGAGGTGCGTTCCAAAACTTTCTTGTCTCTTCCTTTCCTCCACTCGTTTCCTCCCTTCCTCTCCTACCCTGGAAATATGTGGAGGAAATGAGAAAAGGAGGAGATGAAAAAAAAATTGGAACAACTAATTAGCCCTTCATGAAAGCTGATCTCAGCTATTGATGAAGTTGTGTAACTGACTAATTCCAAGGACACCAAAGCCAATCAAAATTTTATGTGGGATGGTCTTTTAATCTGACCGGTCGTTTGTTCTGCCCATTCACTAAACCAGCTGATTGTAATCAGCACAGCTCTTCAGCCAGGTAGATGAGCTAATTAGTGAACTCACCTAGTTGTAGTGAATGGGCAGAACAAATACATGGTAGGAGTTTTACTGTCTGAAGCCAGAGTTGTCCACCTCTGACCAATTGCTATAACATAAAGTATAATTATTTATGGGTGTGCTTGTTTTGTTTAGGAGCTGCACCCCTCACCACCACCACCACCACCACCACTTAAAACCGCTCTGTTAATAGCTCATTGATATTCATCTACATAATTTTGCATAGAGACATACAATTTCAATAAACATTTCAGAGAAGCCATATTTAACATAAAGTTGAGATCAAAATGATCTCTAGGCATAATATCAAACACATTCTTTTGGTTCAAAGCAAATAAAACTGAACTTCATTTGGCATTTTGCAACAGCCTCCTCTTAACCATATACATGGTCAAATATCAAACACCTTTTAGCTGTGTGGTTATCATTACCAAAGTCATTTTAAATCTATTTATCAGCTCTTAAGCCACCATTTAAGGTCCACATTCACTAATGTCTCTACCTGCATGCTTTTAATTATATTTTTAATATATCAAATAGGGTACACCCTCATAGAATGAGTCATGCAAAATATCTTGTGCCGTACCTTTAAAAAACAAACAAACTTTGTATTATGTTTTAGTGCTGATAAATGTAACATTTCTGATAGCAGCACAAAACAAGAAATCTACCCACAATTACTTTTTTACTTTTTTAAAACAGTGACAGTGAGAACTAAACCATTTTCTCACTCAATATTACATTCTTCCCAAATTGATATGACTGACATTATCATTGACCATATATATATTTGTGTGAAATATATGTGTGAAACATATATTTCACACATCTACCATATGAATAGATGGTCACTAAGCCTTCTTGCTTGAAGACATAGTACTGTACATCATAGGCAGTTTGAATTGGAATATAACATTTTAAATTCATACTTTTCTCAGACCACACACCATGGACATTATGTGTCACTATTTAAAAGATGAGTATCCTGCCAAGGACTTTGCTTTTCATGTTATATTTTGACTTGTATTCACTTAAAATGCTATGTTTTTCAATTAACATTCTATTTCAATGCTTTAGTTTGACAGAAAGTCTGCATTGATTTCAGGACACTCATACTGCATCACATTTTTTTTGCTTGCATGGTGTCTATAGGTCACATTACATTATGGTCACTTTGGCTGATGGGGCTGGCTGGGGGCCAATCCTCCCTGTGGGTGGTGTGGGGTTGGGGGGTCTTGCTTGGGGGCCCTGCAGGAATGGCTGGACTGGGCCTTGAACCACCAACCTTAGCCACTTGACTACAGGCACCCCCCTGTGGTTCAGATGTTTCACCCTTTTTGTTCACCTCTGTGCTTGTACAAAACTATGCTTTTGATCCAGAGCCACCCATATGAGATTCAGGCTCATTTCCCCCCACAGTAGAAATACCGTCTTCACTCCCATCAGCAACCCAGCTCCAGAACAGTCTTCTCAACGCTCTTGTCTCCCCTCCATCTTGTTGAGGCCATTAAAACAAATTCTCCAACGCCTTACTTCGATCCATCGAGTAGGCTAATGTACGGACTCTCTCGTTGCTCATGGAAGACAGGAAGCACCAAGTAATGGCGTAAAAAAGCATATGCCGTCATGCATTTTGTCATGCTACGGCATTACATCCCAACTTTCCACGGCGGCAGTTTTTGGTCTCCCCACATTTGCACGGTTTGTTGTTGGTGTCAATGCATAGAAAGCATGCACAGACTCTTCTAGATCGCTTCGCCAACTGTTTGCCCCTCAAAGAACGAACTTGCCTGATGCCGGTCACTGAAGACAGTGGCAACCATCAAAAGACCTGTATACTGCTCTACCACTGGATGTATGTTGCATTGTGACTCCACTTAAAATTTGATGGGTTGATACGTCTTTTCAGGTTGCACTGAGGAATAGTGAAAATAATTTATTAACTTATGTGAATAATAATAATGATTAACCTACTCATGTAAAAAAAATAAATAAATAAATAAATACATAAATAAATACATAGATACATACATAAATGGAGCCCCACAGCATCCTCTCAGTGACAGGCAATCTGCATTGAATACATTGATTAAAAAATGATGTACACATTTTCATAAAAGGCATTAAGGGACTTAAAACCAGGAAAAAACCATCAATACACAGTAAAAAAACACCCATAATCACAAATCTAAATATTGGATTCAATAAAGACAGTTTTCAACCACGAACATTTACGTTTATAAATATCATGAACAGTAAGTGACCACATTATGATTAGTATGTATTACTGGTGTCCACTTTATTCAAGCATGGACTTGCCTACAGTTGAGATTTTTAGTCACCTCCTAGAGCAAGAAATGAAATTGCAGGTATCTCCCTGTCTATTTTTTAATTGTTGCTTTGTCCAGCTGATGCCTCCCACTTCTTATCATGATCAAAAGGTATTTTTTCATAATACAAATATACTGATGTATGTGTTTATGTATTGTGGGAGGTGTAGTTTGAGTGTGTAGATAGGCAGCTAGTCAGCGTGAGTTTGCTCAAAATATTTCTGGTAGCATTAGGAGAAAACAGATTGATACTACATCGATGTCACAGCCATAATAAAGTTCAACCTATGGACAAGTTCAAAATAAGTGGTTTTTCCGTAAGGATGCAGTATTGCAGACGAGAACCATGTGCCACCATGCAATTCAAACAGGATGCAGATACTCTGTGGTACTTACGCCTGAATGCCGTTAACAGCCTGAGGACACAATTCAGTTCTCAAATTCGGGTATAAATTTGCTGAAATCTGTTAATGCTATGCCTTAATGCACGCAATATACCCTCGGCCAGTATTTTCCCCAAATGTACACAATTGAGATACAGAAATGACATATAAAGTGGTACTAAAACTAACACCTCTAGCATGGATTTACAAGCAAAGGTGAGGCCAGTAGCCATCCATTGACTAGCGACGTATGGTGGCCATTTTGATTCAAACGACTGAATTTCTGCTTAGAATGTGGGTAAGCTGCATGCACTTCTGGAACTTTCAGATACACATAACCGACTACCTCATAATAGCTACAACAACTTCACAATTATAATTTGGCCATACGTTCACGCAATCCAAGTCTTGCTTCTTTGTTAAAATGTGGGGGGCCCTTAAAAGGGCCTTTACTCTTCAGAAAATGAGTCAGTTTACTTGGAGCTGGTGTACTTGGTCACGGCCTTGGTGCCCTCAGACACGGCGTGCTTGGCCAGCTCTCCGGGCAGCAGAAGGCGCACGGCAGTCTGGATCTCCCTGGAGGTGATGGTTGACCGCTTGTTGTAGTGAGCCAAGCGGGAAGCTTCACCGTGTCATTGACGAAGGAGTTCATGATACCCACAGCCTAAGAGGAGATGCCGGTATCAGAGTGCACTTGTTTCAGAACCTTGTACACGTAGATAGCGTAGCTCTCCTTTCTGGACCTTCTGCGCTTCTTGCCTCCCTTAACGGCAGACTTGGTGATGGCTTTCTTGGAGTCCTTCTTGGGTGCGGCTTTCTGTTTTTGAAGAACTTTACTGATCAACATTTCATTCGCATGAAAACACAATACAATACAATACAATACAATACAATACAATACAATACAATACAGATCATTTTAAAACAACAGACATTCTACATAGCGGCTAGAATGAAAGTTATACTATAACTGAATTGCAGTCCATTTCAGCAGTGAGTCTTTTAAGGTCAAGAGTTTCCTTTTCAAGACAGTAATTATTTGTTTAAAAACTATTTACAAATACATTTTTCGTACTCATTTTACTTCTTGTTTTCCATAATTGTATTATTGCAGCACAAATACATAACCAAGACAATTTTTGAAAGTCTTCATTTATAATGCCATCAAATGAAACATATACAATATTTATTTTCGGTTGCAGGAGATGTCCAAACCAATGTTTTTAAGCTTGCGTGACACTGGCTTGGGCATGCTGTGAGCTGCTAACACACAACCGAACAATCCCACTGTGTTTGTGTTAGTTTGTTCTATTAGGAGTCCTCACCCTCGTCCGGTCCAGTGTCCTCATAACCCCATGTCCGCTCTCCTCCTGTCTTGGCTTGATCATGAGGATCAATTCTCTTACTCTTTTCCACTAGCGTGCTAAATAGACGTTTGTCATATGAGTGCAGGACTGTGGGCATTGGAGGAGGAGCACCCTAGTTCCCCATAGAGGGTACACAGCTGTGTTTTTCGAAATTCCACCCAAACCCCACATTTGATCTTCCCGCACTCACAAGCAGGGCAGTCGATGCCTTGACAAATAAAACACGTATTGACTTATCCTGCATAATAAATACGGCTGTTGTGGGGGTCTAAAGACACAGTGTTTGGAGTAGTTTTGTATTGGTCATAATTATCTTCAGACAGTTTAACTTTGTATCTCTGGATAACATACCGGATTGAAAATGCACTGGCTTTACAGGATGTTGAGGGATAGTAAAACAGCGGTTTAAGAAGATTTCAAAGTCCTCATCAGCAACCCTCCCTGTCCAAAGGTTAGTGGTCATGTTTCACTTCCAGGTCAACTGACAACTTGAAATCCCAATCAATCCACTTATTTGCATTGATTTGTCTGTTGATTTGTCTTCAAGAAAAGACCTCTTTTCCTCCAAGCAAATCCCATGATCTTATGGCTGGGAGGTGCTATAAAGGGTAAATATCGCTAACACGTATTCGGGACGAGTCAAACAGCGATTTCTCCGCAACATAATCTCGTTTGGGAGCCTCTCATTGGCCTTCGTATCTCAGTCTGACCCAGAACTGGCCAAAGAGCTGGGAAGATGCTCCTGATGGCTCCTTTCAGCGCATTCTCAACACAGTTAATGCTCAGTATCTCACGGTAGAGCTAATGTTATCTTTAGCTGAAACGCCATCACCAACTTTTCAACAGTGAATGAGTTGAGCCTTGATAATTATTATTTTGGGTTTCGTTAGCTCACTTCATGGAATACCCCCAATTAATTATTTCAGGTTGTCATAATGAATACTTTATCATTTACTAAT
This sequence comes from Albula goreensis, assembly GCA_022829145.1. NCBI lineage: Eukaryota > Metazoa > Chordata > Actinopteri > Albuliformes > Albulidae > Albula > Albula goreensis. The sequence goes on from CM040747.1 coordinate 34,255,841, forward strand.
AATATGACATAAATTTGAATCAAAAGTAGGAAGAATAATATTGGTTCTTTGGTAAAAATATGAATGACATAATTAAAATAGTTTGTTTTTGAAATGCTGCAGGCTTGTCACTTGATTCATGTCAACACTGCCACTTTTTCCACCATCCCACATTACATGAAATCTGTTATGACACTTGTGCAATGAAGGTCTTGTCATTTCAGAAGAAATAAGGTTTAGCATAGTTTAACTAAACCTTAGTAATTTAGTACAAGCACCATTACAGAAGAAATAAGGTTTGGCATAGTTTAGCATGTGTCATATCATGAATGCATAACACTATGACAGTGTTGTACAATTTGTCAAAAGATGTACGAGAGTGTCATGACAGTCTATTACAGGTGTCATGTTATGCTTATGATCGTGTTATGTAGGCCTTATGAAGCATATTTCAAGGAAAAGTGTTACCCTCTTCACCCTCCTTCCAAATTATAATATGCTACCAGCCCTCTCAGGGTATACTCTATAGTTACTGTGTATGATCATGGACATGACTGATACACTCTGTTCTGTGACTGGAACATTCGTGAACAATGCATTATTATGTAGGCTCCCTGACAACAAATACATCAGACAAAAACATTTTCCTGACTGGTGAATTTGTCAGGCACTACGACTGCTGTAGTGGTTGGTTGTGTGTTTGGCTGTGGCTGTGACTGTGATAGTCATATACAGGAGGAGAGGAACAGATGAGATTCAGGATTCGTTCACACGGAAAGTATCTCCCTTACACCTGTCAACAGCTCCCAAGTCTGGTACAACACAGTACCTGAGCAGCATGAACCAAGCTCTTAACATGTACTGACAATTTCTTCACCACTGCTGAATCAGAGTAAGAAATATGGGCACATTTTACAAGCATTGCTGAGTTCTGGCTCAGGTTGTTTTCAGTGGTATGAAAGCCATTGAAGTATGAGGACATCAATCTGCACAGCTATGTATGAAGTGTATTATCTATACTATATACTGCAGATTGTCAGCTGTATGTAAACTCAACATTGCTGTGTGTAGCCCAGTGCCATTATATAGCTGATAAATTTGCTTTTTTATATTTTAGAGAATCACAGGACGGCCAATCAGGACCCTGTAAGTACAGTCATTTTATGCTGAATCATATTGTGTTTGTCACGGTTATGATGGCTGTGCTAATCAGTGTGATTTGAGCACAGGGCCTAAGTGCAGATATGGTGATGTGTGCTGAGATCTCCACCAGACAAAGGGGATGCTGCTATATACACAGTGTATAAACAACTCTGAACACTGCACACTGAACACACAACCATAAATACTGCACAACGTACACTGCACGAAACACAATCATCTCATTTGTACTGGATTTAGGATCTTCAATAGTGTCTGTCTTTGTGGGTTTTAAACACTTGCACTCATGGCGTGAGCTGTGTGTTTACAGAACACTCCTTGTTGCGAAAATTATGGATTTTATCCATAAAAAATAAACCAGTTTAAAATGGGAGTCTTCAAAAAGAATTCACATGTATGAAGGCAATCTAGAAATAAAATAAGGGAACGTAAAGGAAACAGCCTTTTAATTCAGTGAAGTGTTATGGGTAAATTCCAGTTAATGTCCAAGTTAGCACCAGTTTAGAATCTTCAGTTGAATGTGGACATTGAAACAGATTATACATCATTACATATTGTTTGATGTTTTATATTTCCTTATTTTTCTGAATATCAAGGATGCTGAACAACTTTAAAAAAAAGACCATATTTCATGTTGTCACATATATGAACCCCCATATAACTGAGACATGGTCTATGAACATTGTTTTTTACTCAGATATGTTCTGATTTAAAATGTAGGGGAGACCAGGGATGACTAACACAGGAAGTTGTACCACTTTTGATGTTGTTCCAAATTATATTTTCTTAGCTCTGAAAACAAACACAGGTAGATTTGGAGGAGGACTGAAATAAGTCCCTTGTGAAAATGTTCAAATGGAGGTACACGCATATATGTGAGTGCACACCAACACAGCCTGTCTGCATTTTAAGTATAAGGTACGTTCCTGAATGTTTTTTGCAGCAATAACATTGTATATGCTGAGTTCCTGCACTTTCACAGCTGTTTGTTACATTTAAACCCAGGCACTGTATCCCAAGGTGCGGGGTAGAATGTAACATGTCACTTGTATTTGGGATTAATTTTCACAATCTATTAGCATTGTGAGGTATGGGGATAATTTCATTTGAGGGATACAGCCATAACCATCCCTGGCCTACCCTACTCAAACATATTCACAGAACACAATACAATGAACACAGTAAATTAATGTACCAAGCAAACAAAATGTTACATTGCCTCAGTGATATAGTTAGTTCTAAAATTGGTATAGGAATTAGAAATATTGGATACAACCCCAAATTCTTCGTGTAAGATGTAAAACCTTACTTGGTCTCTTATACTTTAAATAACCACAACATTTTGGAGCGTTCAACAACGATGACTACAGTTTTCGAAGGCGACGACCAATAGCCTGTTTATGGTCATTGAAGGTAACAAGTCCTACCATTTGAAATATCTATAATAGAAATGTTCGCTTTTCAGTGAAAAAGTGGGTGGCCCTTAAAAGGGCCTTTAGGTTTGGAAGAGTGCATCAGTTTACTTGGAGCTGGTGTACTTGGTCACGGCCTTGGTGCCCTCAGACACGGCGTGCTTGGCCAGCTCTCCGGGCAGCAGAAGGCGCACGGCAGTCTGGATCTCCCTGGAGGTGATGGTTGACCGCTTGTTGTAATGAGCCAGACGCGAAGCTTCTCCGGCGATGCGCTCAAAGATGTCGTTGACGAAGGAGTTCATGATACCCATAGCCTTAGAGGAGATTCCGGTATCAGGGTGCACTTGTTTCAGAACCTTGTACACGTAGATAGCGTAGCTCTCCTTCCTGGACTTTCTGCGCTTCTTGCCTCCCTTCGCGGCAGACTTGGTCACGGCTTTCTTGGAGCCCTTCTTGGGGGCGGTTTTCGCGGGATCAGGCATGTTGTCTCTTTTCTGACTAAACGTAATGTAACCTAGCTGGCGCGTCTTGAATATATAAGGGTCCTATGCAAATTTATTTCGCTCGTCTACTGGGTTGTCTAGCCAGATTCTTATTGGAAGTTGGTAGCCCAACTAAAATACTCGAATTCTATTCGTGGAGTTCCACATGGGCGCCAAAAAAAAAAATCAGTCTTCTTTTGAACAAAGGAAATTGAAAGCGCGGCTTTATCTCAATCGAACTATTTTAGCACCATATATTTGAGAAAACCGCCTACACAAATATACTTATTTTATAAGGTAGGACGCAGATATTTTCATCATTTTTTAAAAGTGATAAAGTGGCACGATTCAATTACTTACCTTAATGTGCTGTATAGGCTACACTGCATCCTTCTAAATGAAACTTTCCTCAAACCTTAAAATGGGTCTTGGAAAAATACCACAGTAGCAGGATAGTGTTTGCTAGTACGTTTGCTGCTTATGGATGTATAAAAATTTCAGCCGTTAACTCTGCCACACAGCTTTACAACCCGTAATCACCGCTTAAGTATGATGCATGAGATTTCATTCGGCGGCCTTTTAGTAAAATGCTAACATTCTATGTCGGTGGCGGTCAAATCTGCTTCGTTGTTTGAAATGTTTGATGCGTGTTTACTAGGGAATACTCACGATTTATTGCTATAGTCAGTAAAGGAAAATATCGCTGTTGTACACGAGGCAAACATTCACATCACAGCTAAATGAACTACTGCTCTAAGTAAACAGCTAGCGCGAAACGCATACCTAACATTACAATAAAATCGCTGATAAATTAAAAAAAACGAAGGTATGATGGTCTACACAAGAACACTGAAGCAATTTTGTATGAAATTCCAGCCAGTAAAGAAACGAAAGCGATTTAGAGGATGGTGGCCTACATCAAGAACTGAGTTACAGATACACGTATGGACATATATATTACCTATCCTCACGCCAAAGTAATTCCACTACAAATGAATGGCATTGGTAATATGGCATGGCGGAAATTAAACATGAAATCCATGATAACAAATTGAAACCTTATATGGTTTCATAATGGGAGACATTGCCTTCCTGTTAGATCTTGTGGTGGCTCTTAAAAGAGCCTTTTTATTTGTTAAGGATCTGAAAGGGATTTTAAGCACGCTCTCCACGGATGCGGCGAGCCAGCTGGATGTCCTTGGGCATGATGGTCACCCTCTTGGCGTGGATGGCGCACAGGTTGGTGTCCTCGAACAGACCGACCAGATAAGCCTCGCTGGCCTCCTGCAGAGCCATGACAGCAGAGCTCTGGAAGCGGAGATCAGTCTTGAAGTCCTGGGCGATCTCCCTCACCAAGCGCTGGAAGGGCAGCTTGCGAATCAGCAGCTCAGTGGACTTCTGATAGCGGCGGATTTCTCGCAGGGCTACGGTGCCGGGCCTGTAACGGTGAGGCTTCTTCACGCCGCCAGTTGCAGGCGCGCTCTTACGAGCAGCCTTTGTGGCGAGCTGCTTCCTGGGGGCCTTCCCACCAGTGGATTTACGGGCTGTCTGCTTAGTTCTTGCCATAGTTCTAACACCAATCTGTCGAAACAAACGAATAAGATGGGTACGAGAAGCATACAGATTTAAAGTTTAGAACCACGAATCTGATTGGCTGAGCTTTTGGGGACTCCTCATTGGCCAGATTCAGTCTCATTTCCTTATGGCCATTGGCTAGTTTCCTTGGCCGCCAAAAGCTTCTCATTTCCCCTCCTTTTTTCCGAATTTCATTCATAGTACATTACATTATATACATTTTGCAAATGCTCTTATCCTGAGCGACTTACAACTCAAAGTACATTAGGCCGGGGACAAGAATGTTCAAAAGTAATTCTGGTCAATATTTTGTTCAATAGTTGAATTGTGATGAAAAACGAACCGAAAGATGTAGGCAAAATCCGAAACACTAGACTAGTTATTTTCTGCAGATGGATCCTTCCATTCGATTCCGCAGCTTTACCAGAACGTTTACTTCCTCCTTTTATTAAAATTTTAAACGGACATTTTTTGAAACGGAGTGTCAGGTGTTGTAAATCCACAGGATACAATGTATCCTGGATACGGAGTTGTTTGCATTTTATTTTAAAAATCATATCGGACATTTTTTCCCCGTTTTGTTTTTCGGGATGGTTCTCACAAAAGAAAATGAAGCATCAAAATGGCTCTACTCGTTTACTGTCATAGTAATATACGATCTTATGCGTCAAACACATTTATGACCGATCAAGTCGTTTAATCATGTATGGTTTCGTTTACTTGCGGATATCAGAGAATGAAAGCACAGTAAGGATCATTCCAACACACAGAAAACAGACGCTCATGTCGTAACGGTTATTAGAGAATACATCTACTATAAAGTTTTAAACATGTACTTTTTGCTCTTTACAGAAATTTGGGTGGCTCTTAAAAGAGCCTTTGTGTTTTCAGGTCAGTGTGAGAAGAGTTACTTTCCCTTGACGGCCTTCTCGGTCTTTTTGGGGAGCAGCACAGCCTGGATGTTGGGCAGCACACCACCCTGAGCGATGGTAACGCCTCCCAGGAGCTTGTTCAACTCCTCGTCGTTGCGCACTGCCAGCTGAAGGTGACGAGGAATGATACGGGTCTTCTTGTTGTCACGGGCGGCGTTCCCAGCCAGCTCCAGAATCTCAGCAGTCAGATACTCGAGAACAGCGGCCAGATACACTGGAGCTCCAGCACCAACACGCTCGGCATAGTTTCCTTTGCGCAGAAGCCTGTGAACTCTACCCACAGGGAACTGGAGTCCAGCCCTGGAAGAACGAGTCTTAGCTTTAGCTCTAGCCTTGCCACCGGTTTTGCCCCTTCCACTCATCTTGTATGTGTTAGTAATACACTAGAAAATGCAGTGTGCAGACGCGCGCGCCCAACTTATAGCAACAGACTTTGCAGTCATTGGTCGTGACGTTGGGATGTTTTCGTCCAATCCAATTAGAGGACAACTTTTGCGCGGATTTCAAGTGCCATTTTACAGCTTGATTTTTTTAAAGGAATGAACATGCCATCGATCATGACGATGTCGCAAGCAAGCAGAATATTGTGGTTTCAGCACCACTCAGATTTAATGCTATTTGTTGGACTGAAATAGCAGGCTAAACTCCACGAAAACATTTTTGAACGTGCAGTATTTTTTTTGGTCTCTACTCAGTTCTTTTCTGTATAGTTCTGCCTCTTTCCCCTTCAGCAAAACCCTGACTTGTCGATCAACATACGGTTTCAAATAACGGACTCATGTCTTATGTGTAAAACGGATAAGCGTGGTAGGCATCTAGTTTAAATGAAGGGATATCCAACCCGTTTTCTTATATACTAAACACATGGAAACGTACGGAACTTGGGGGCTTTGTGAACAGGCCATCAGCTTTCAACAGATATGTAATAAAAAAAAAAATCGTGGATTTCCTTTACTGTATGCATAACACGAAATACAGTGAATCACCCCAACCAAACCTCCACGGAAATGCAGGAACAAACTCGGACAATAAAATGGACCATGCTTTAGAAGTGATTGTGGGTGGCTCTGAAAAGAGCCTTTGTTTGATGAAGAATCATGTGAAGGTCTGCATGTTCACTTCTTAGCAGCTGCTTTCTTAGGCTTGACGGTCTTGGGTTTGGCGACCTTTGGTTTAGCTGCCTTTGCCTTCTTTGGGCTCTTTGTCGGCTTCTTGGGTGCCGCCGCCTTCTTCTTGGCTGGTGCCGCCTTCTTCTTAGCCGATGTCACTTTCTTGGGGCTCTTTGCCGCCTTCTTCGGCGTTGCTGGTTTCTTCGCCTTCTTTGCTGCAGGTTTCTTTACTGCGACCTTCTTCGGCTTCTTGGCCGTAGCGGGCTTCTTCGCGGCCGGCTTCTTAACCTTAACAGCTGCCTTCTTGGCGGGTTTCTTCTTCGCCACCTCCTGTTTCTTGTTGATTTTGAAAGAACCTGAAGCGCCAGTGCCCTTTGTCTGGACCAGCGTTCCTTTCTTCACCAGACCTCTGATTGCCACCTTTACACGGGAGTTGTTCTTCTCCACATCGTAGCCACCGGCTTTCAGAGCTTTCTTTACGGCAGCGAGGGACATTCCGTTCCGCTCCTTCGAAGCGGTCACTGCTTTCACTACCAGTTCTCCGACGCTGGGTCCCGGTTTTTTGGCCTTTGCCGCTTTCTTCTTGGGAGCCTTAGCCGGAGCGGCTGCGGCGGGTGCAGGTGCTGGCGCTTCCTCTGCCATTTTGCTATCGTTTGTTGCCTCTCTTTCCCTCACAGTCAGACGGATAGATTTGAATGAGCAGCTCGCTGTGCAGGAGGTGGAGTTAAACAGCGCATGAGAACCGTGTAGATTCAATTTACTCAGCACAGCGTTTTTCCTCTGACGAAAACTCAGCACTTGTGTTTTCTCCTCGCAAATATCCATGAAATAACTATTCGTATCATGATACTACTCGGAGAAAAAAAACCTAGATTTTTAACAAGGTCCTTTATTTTCAAAGTACGGTTCTACATCCTGCGCATTTCCCCTTTATTTTCTCCAAGCGTGTCCAAAACGTCGGTGCATGGCGGGGGCGAGCATCTCTAATCTTACATTTCCTACAACATTGACATTTTAAAGCTCTAAATCATGGCACGCTCAATAACATTATTTTTTCATTGTTGACACAAGGCCCTGGCAAAGACAAAAACGATTACTGGAGTCTTCAAACACCCAATTAGTGCTTTGAAATAGTACATATCCTGCAGACATTGAAGCACACAGCACTGTCTGTTGAGATTCCATTCACATAAAATACAAAAGTCTTGTTGACAAAAATAAGCATCAATATATTCTTTCAAAAGTATTTTATGCTAAAGAAGTGCATGTGATTGGCTATTTTATCCCATACATGTGTACCTAAGCTAATAAATATCATAAAACCGTATGTTACCAAAAGGGGAAATGGAATTAGCCCATTATAATGTTCTTCATATACAGCTTCATGAACACTTGGTCTTTCTTTCAATGCTCACAGTCCTACAGTAACTGGTTTCAGATTGTCATGAGACAGAGTGGATGAGAAAAAAAGAAATCAAGGATAAGGTGGTGAATTTGCCAGACAGTTAGACTAATTCTACATAATGAACATATATCTTTAAAAGTTGTTGTACTCCCTAAAATAATCCCTTCTTAAGCCATTAGTCAAGAATAAATTGAGTTCTGGAATCAGTTGTTTGAGTATTTAAACACAATTGAGATGTGTACAGCTGTGACCTCTGGAATACATACACACATAAGATGGACTAGGGAAGGACATCCCTATTTTGAGGGAAAACTCTATAGGAGCTGGACATCCTTATGGTTAAGTAATATATGGTGGTTTATATGGTGATTCTGTGTCCATTTGGAAAACCTTGGAGTTGATGGGTGTAACCTTGAATGTCAATATATCTATAACGTAAAAAGGAATTATTTGCATGGAGGATTATTGTCCCGGTACTGGAATCAGATTTGAGAACTATGATGAAATAGAGCTGCTTTGTAAACACATTACTTTGCCCAATGTGATTCAGAGGAGACTCTGGAACTCTGCTAAAAGAAAGTTACTGAACAAAGAACAGAGACACATGAAAATGCCATTGGTGTGAATGTATGTATTTTCCCTGAAAGCATATTGTAGATGTAGATGACAATATACAAAAAAAATGGGAAATATACATAATTATGTGAATTATTTAATTATTGTCAGTTTAAGGAAAAGTCATTTCTGGATGATTGCATCCCTAGTTCCAGTGTAACTTAGAATATTATGACAGAAATGAAAATAACAGGAGTATTTGACTCAAAAAAGAAACGAATATCCCGTTTTCAATTCTGGACCTTTGAATCTGCCTGATGAAATATGACCATGGCAAATAATAAGCAAATGTGTTTGTGTTATTATGTCAGTCTTATGTGCTATGATTTCAAGTGATGATGGTTCTGTTTAATGTTTTGAATGATTGAGCTGAGCCTGTTTCTGTGTCTCAATGTCAATGTGATCACCTAACATGTGCATATATATATATTATCAAATTATGTTACATTACTGTCATTTTAGCTGATGCTTTCATCCAAAGCGACTTATAGTTGATTAGACTAACCAAGGGCCAATACCCCCTGGGAGCAATGTGGGGTTAAGGGCCTTGCTCAAGGGCCCAACAGCAATGAACCACCAACCTCAGGGGTCCCAGTCATGTACCTTAGCCACTAGGCTATAGGCTGCTCAAATAATAGGCTCAAATAAATCAAGAATTATTTAAAAACAATTCTTTTTATTCTCTCATTGATTTTTCCAACCGTTGGTAGACTTGAAATGCAACACAAGAATGCATGCACATGTTAAATGACAACAGCAAACATGGTCAGTCGTGAGGGAACACTTCATTGTCTGCATGGTTACGTGTGAAAAACAATGTTGTAGATGTTTGGGTAACAGCAACCTAATTTAGGTCAGATTAGTTTGGGGAATAAATCTGATGGAATTGTGTTGATGCCATGCCTCAACTTGCTCTTCAAAGTAAAATGCCTCACAATGTTATGTATTAGAAAATGTAAAAATAAGGTAAAAAGATTCAATGTAAGTGCAATGTCTTTATTTAAAAATAACTTTTAAATGTTCAAACCAATTTTCAATGTAGTTTGGACTAATAATCACTCAAATAACCTCTATCTATATAACAGTGAACCAAATTCCTCTGTGTATCTGCTGCATCTATGAATACAGAAATAAACACAATGAACTTACCTGTATGTGACATCACAATAGCTCTGTCAATTGGTGTCAAATACAGGAAAATAGAAGAATGGCTATTGTGATGGACACATTGGACATGAATCGGTGAGTTGGCACACATGACATAAGTATATTATTGGGTATAGATTAAGTATAGGATTGGACTGTGGAAATATGATTTTCTGTTGAACTTGATACTTTTCCATGATAGGCAATAGGCATATGGAGTGCATGGGTACATCGCTACATGTTCCTGCATCTTAGGGAAACAATAAAATCAAATTGCAAAAAGACTGCAGCATTTTGCATAGGGGGTTTTGTCTTCAAAATATTTTTGATTTCTCATGTAGCTTTAGAAACAAACAAACCGCAGAGGTCTTCTACAGCGGAAATACAGTGGTAGTCAGCACTGCCACTCATATGAAACACTTACATAGACTCCAGTTTAGCTTGTTCAAAACATAAGTCTCATCATAGTGTCTCTGGTTATCTAAGCTTGTTGTGTAACAAGCTGTATCAGACAGACAGTAGTAGTGACCCTACATACCTGTCCTGCTATGGGTTACCTCATAATATAATGTGACAGTAAATGGCAGTATCATCCTAGAGCAGGGGTAGCCAGCACGGTCGCCCACAGGGCATGTTCTAAAAATAGCACTCGTCACCATGGCGCTCCATCGAAAAATTGCATTTAATTGTGTTGCTGTTCTTTTTGAATCGCGAACACTTGCATTGATGTAGATGTGAAAATGACAATATTGAATTTAAAATTAAAAAACAAAAATGTTTCATGCATAAATGAACTCATATTCATCCTTCAATATCGCGCACAAGACATACCTCCGTCTCACTCTTTACTGAGACCAGCTAGCGGGCGCAGCTACAATGGGGAGCTAGATGCGGTTTTTAACCCCAAAAATTAAAAAAAAAAATGGCATAAAAGCAAAAGAAAACATACCATTTTCACAGTGATTGGGAGGAAGAGTTCTTTTTTATGACAGTGAAAGAAAAGTGTGTATGTCTCATTAACGGGGGACGGCAAAGCGGCACAACGCGGAGAGACACTTCAATGCGTGTCACAAAAGCTTCCATGCTAACTACGCACCTGGCAGCGCACGACGGGCAGAAAAAACCTGTGAGCTAAAGGCAGCTTTGCGCAAACAGCAGTCCTTTTTCACGAGGCCGGTGTGAAAGTCACAAAAAGCAACTGAAGCTTCATTTAGAGCTGCACATTTTTTGATAAAGAACAAAAAAGTATTGTGAAATTATTGTATAAAAATTATCATTAACACTAACATGAGATCAGACAGTCTCTTCGTATATATGAATATTGATTATTATTGATAAAAACATTATTATTAAAGGTGAACGTGCAACTTTGCTATTCAGTAAGTTTGTATCAAAGAAGTAGCCCTTCATATTACTCAGTATCCTTGAAATAGCTCTCAGTCTCAAATGGTTGGTGACCCCTGTCCTAGAGTCTACAGTCCATTCTGTGCCTTTGATTCAGCAAAGCTGCTTTCAATGTCATATTATGTAACCGTATTCTTCATTCGGTATCGTGGTGCAGGAGAAACCAGAACTTAAATTATTGCAAGCAGAACTATTGAAAGTGTCATTACAATTGGCTGCTGTGGTTATGGAAGGCACACAGAGGGCTCAGCTAAAGTGCAAGGTGTGTAAAGTACAGTACATTCAGCTGAAGTTGGCTCCAGGTCCTGACAGCAGACTTGGTGGAGGCAACATGTGAATTCCACAGGTGATAGGGTGTTAACAGGAACCTCAAGTTTCATTCAGTTGTGGGGATATGTTAGAATTGTGCTCATGCTGTGCCTTATTTTCTATATGAAAACATACAGAAAAGCGAGAAACATGAAACATGGAGGTGCCACCTGAAGCAATGTTCAGGGATTAGTAAAGTTTACTGTGACTAAGAGCCACCCAAATAATTGTGGATGACCAGTATAAAATCAGCTCCCTGCTTCTTTACAATCATTTAAAAACTTAAGCTGACCTCAATAACATTGCAGCTTTTTCGATCCATTTACCCAGCGCATCAGTGTATAAAGCTTGTTATAGGAGCAAAAGCTTCCATGCCCAGCGGTGACTTTCATAACTTTTGCTACATGGTGAGTTAATTGAGATATAATTAAAACGTCACTTCACACTAACGGAATACGCTTTTCTATTAAAGTGTGGGTGGCCCTGAAAAGGACCTTTTGATTAAAGAAACAAACTCCTTTACTTGGAGCTGGTGTACTTGGTCACGGCCTTGGTGCCCTCAGACACGGCGTGCTTGGCCAGCTCTCCGGGTAGCAGAAGGCGCACAGCAGTCTGGATCTCCCTGGAGGTGATGGTTGACCGCTTGTTGTAATGAGCCAAACGGGAAGACTCACCAGCGATGCGCTCAAAGATGTCATTCACAAATGAGTTCATGATACCCATAGCCTTAGAGGAGATTCCGGTATCAGGATGCACTTGTTTCAGAACCTTGTACACGTAGATAGCGTAGCTCTCCTTCCTGGACTTTCTGCGCTTCTTTCCTCCCTTTGCGGCAGATTTGGTCACGGCTTTCTTGGAGCCCTTCTTGGGCGCGCTTTTCGGTGGCTCAGGCATTTCGATATCTTCGTACAAATCTATTGATTCTGCACTGGTTGCGTAACTGCAATATATTTGTGTCTTATGCAAATTTAATTACTTTCTTGCTCGCTCACTAAGCCACATTCTTATTGGAAGTTGCAAATCATCCCAATGATTCTCAAATTCTATTGGTACAGTTTCACATTCGCGCCGAAACTATAAACCAACCGATGATCTTCTTTTAAACAAAGGGAATTTGAGAGAGCGTATTTCATTAGATATTACAAAGATAGCAATATTTTGTAAATTTTGTCTGTGTAACCAGTGTAGTCAAGTTGAGATCATTGCACCTTTTCAATGCGCCCTGGCTAATACAGCGTTGAACACATTCGACCATGACAAAGGGAAAACAGTAAAACAATCGTAAATTGGGGATTGTTGGTCTCATTTCCTTAACTATACTCCTAGAAGAGAGACTGCTGAAGCCTTTGGCACCTTGTTCAGGCTTTGCTCGCTCGTATTAATGCCTTAGACGGCGTTCTTCAATAATGGATCTATTCACAAACCTGCAAGTGAATGCCATAAGGGTTCACTACAAACCAGCGTTGTAACTAACGTACTCCGAGCTACTACAATGCTCCAGAGTCCAATTCAACAGCCTTTCCAGCAAAGCGATTGCTGCTTTATGTAAGCGATTGTACATATGTAAATGGTATGGAAAAGAAACTTAAGGAATGTTACAGGACCAGTAGGATGTAAATTTGGCATGCAGGAAACGCCACATGCCCCGCATGAATTCATGCATTCGATTGTGGGGTGGCATTTGATAGAGTCTGGCAATCTTGACATTCGTGCATTTCATAATGGAATACTACTTTTAAACAGAAGAAATGGGTGGCTCTTAAAAGAGCCTTTGGGAAAATCTTGAGCCGAAATCTTTCAGTCCACCATTTAACCGCCGAAACCGTACAGAGTGCGACCCTGACGCTTCAGAGCATAAACCACATCCATGGCAGTGACGGTCTTTCTCTTGGCGTGCTCAGTGTAGGTGACGGCATCGCGAATGACGTTCTCCAAGAACACTTTCAGCACCCCACGGGTCTCTTCGTAAATCAGACCAGAGATACGCTTTACACCACCACGGCGGGCCAAGCGGCGAATGGCGGGTTTGGTGATTCCCTGGATGTTGTCGCGCAGAACTTTGCGGTGACGCTTAGCGCCTCCTTTTCCGAGTCCTTTACCACCCTTGCCTCTTCCAGACATCTTCGCTTGTTCAAAACAATTCTGTTGAATAGCTACACTTCCAACACCAATGGGGTATATACACTCAAATACGACCTGATTGAACACTTGTGAAAAGGAAAAGTTCCCGCTACTTTCGCCCCCTCGGAGTAGGCGGGCTTTATTGCAGTGTATGGAACGTATCCAAAAGCCATAAGCACATGGATCAAAATATTAATTATTGCGTAGTTTTCCAATTTACGTATTAATAAATGCAATTATCAACTACCTTAAATGTAAAAGTACTGGATTACCTGAATCTAATCTTTCAATAAACATTTGGCTATGGTCACAGCACAAGTAACTGGAAATGTCGCGGAAAGAGAACTTAAGAGAAATCGAGCAAACTACCCACCCACCCCCTTGTTGATTAATTCAGGAATTACGCTTAAAAATACTAGCTTCTGCAGGCAGAGAGAAGTGTCGAAAAATCAGCCAGCTGAAAAACCAAGCTGTTATTACATTGACATGTTGCACAGCGATATAGTATCCCTATGGTCTGTAGTCTGACGACACCAAACTGAGTTGGATTGATATGTTGGCCCATTTTGCGGGGCCTTATGGTCTCCTTGTTCTCAATTTATCACTGACCTAAGACAAGAACGCTACAAATAAACTGACAATACAAAATATGGAAAACGGCCATCCTGACACGTAAAAAGAAACTTTTGCCTTCATTGGATATTGTGATGGCTCTTAAAAGAGCCTTTTTATTTGTTAAGGATCTGAAAGGGATTTTAAGCACGCTCTCCACGGATGCGGCGAGCCAGCTGGATGTCCTTGGGCATGATGGTCACCCTCTTGGCGTGGATGGCGCACAGGTTGGTGTCCTCGAACAGACCGACCAGATAAGCCTCGCTGGCCTCCTGCAGAGCCATGACAGCAGAGCTCTGGAAGCGGAGATCAGTCTTGAAGTCCTGGGCGATCTCCCTCACCAAGCGCTGGAAGGGCAGCTTGCGAATCAGCAGCTCAGTGGACTTCTGATAGCGGCGGATTTCTCGCAGGGCTACGGTGCCGGGCCTGTAACGGTGAGGCTTCTTCACGCCGCCAGTTGCAGGCGCGCTCTTACGAGCAGCCTTTGTGGCGAGCTGCTTCCTGGGGGCCTTCCCACCAGTGGATTTACGGGCTGTCTGCTTAGTTCTTGCCATGATTCTGTTATCGAGTTCTTAAGATAAAATGAATGAGTTACTCGCTGGAAGCGTACGATTTTAAAGCGTACAACCAAGAATCTGATTGGGTGAGCTTTTTCGCAGCGCTCATTGGTCTGATGCCTTCTCCCTTTCCTATGGCCATTGGCTAGTTTCCTCAATTTCAATTTCCCTCGCTTTCACTTTTAATCATATTTTCCCCTTAAGGCACAGGTCAGATCTTTTTCCCTTCCCCAGTATGCTTTTCAACTTTATACTTTCAGTTTAGTGTTTTTTTTTCGGAATGGTACACGTACGTTCTTTTTTGTAAGAAATCATAAAATGTAAAAGAACCAGAAAATATTGAAACACTAAACCAATTATTTAATGCAAATGGATCGTCCCTTAGTTTCCATCTTCAATGTCTTTTTGGCCGCCTTTTATTTCACTTTTAAGCAAACTCTATAAGCGGAGTGTCAGTTATTTTTAAATTCAATGACAAAGTGATGGGACACAATTTTACGCATTTTATTTTTCAAGGTGTAGAAAGGTTAGTTTCATACAGATTTGTTTTTCAGATTAGTTCTTTTCTTTCAAAAATATTAAGGGCCACATATTTACTGTGAAAGCAAATGCAGTCAAATGATCTCAAATATTCTCAATAACCATGGTCCATCATACACATGGTTGCGTTTAGTCACGGATACTGAAAGACACAGAAAACAAGCAAAAGGATGCTCCTTACAGGATAAACATTGGAGACGATGCATTCATTTTAAAGATGGCATTTTTCGCTCTTTACAAAGGTTTGGGTGGCTCTTAAAAGAGCCTTTGTTTTTCGGGTCTGTGAGAAGAGTTACTTTCCCTTGACGGCCTTCTCGGTCTTTTTGGGGAGCAGAACAGCCTGGATGTTGGGCAGCACGCCACCCTGAGCGATAGTAACGCCTCCCAGGAGCTTGTTCAACTCCTCGTCGTTGCGCACTGCCAGCTGCAGGTGACGAGGAATGATACGGGTCTTCTTGTTGTCACGGGCGGCGTTCCCAGCCAGCTCCAGAATCTCAGCAGTCAGATACTCGAGAACAGCGGCCAGATACACTGGAGCTCCAGCACCAACACGCTCAGCATAGTTTCCTTTACGCAGAAGCCTGTGAACTCTACCCACAGGGAACTGGAGTCCAGCCCTGGATGAGCGAGTCTTAGCTTTAGCTCTAGCCTTGCCACCGGTTTTGCCTCTTCCACTCATCTTGTGTATATCGGTATTACTCAGGAAAAAGTGCAGTTCACAGCCGCGCGCCCAAATTATAGCAACAGACTTTGCAGTCATTGGTTGTAACGTTAGGGTGTTTTCGTCCAATCCAATTAGAGGACAACATTTGGGCGGATTTCATATATCAATTGGCATTTTAAAGCTTTTATTTTCTTAAAGAACCATTTTACGAATCGCTACCAGAATATTCGTTCAGCATCACTTAAATTAATGATATGGTATATGCTGTAATGAAACAGGCAAAACTCCAGGACAATGTTTTTCAGTCCAAGCCATTTCGTCTCTGGAGAACTTTTTCAGCATTTCAGGTGCCATTTTTCAGTAAATTGTTTAAAAAACATCTTGAAAAAATCGTCCTTGGCGTTAAACTGTGTTGTCAAAGAATATTGTGGTTTAAATGCATCATGTCAGATGTAATGCTATTTGTTGGAATAAAACAGCAGGCTAAACTCAAAGAAAACAATTTTGAATGTGCAACTTTTTTTTTTTGGTCTCCACTCGGTTCCTTTCTGTATAGTTCTACCTCTTTCCTCTTCACCAAAACACTTTTTGACTTGTCGAGCAACATAGTTTCAAATAACTGACTCGTGTCTTATGTGTAAAACGGATTTAAGCGAGGTAGACATCTAGTTTCAGTGAAGGGATATCCAACCGTTTTCTTATATTATTTAACACATGGAAATGTACGGAACATTGGGGGTTTTGTGAATAAGTCATCAGCTTTCAATAGATTTCACCAAATACAGTGAATCACCACACCCAAACCTGCACAGAAATGCAGGAACACAATAAATGAGTTTGTATGTACAGATGGACCGAGTTTGTGCTTTTGAAGTGATTGTGGGTGGCTCTGAAAAGAGCCTTTGCTTAATTCATAATGATGTGAAGGTCTGCATGTTTCACTTCTTGGCAGCCGCTTTCTTAGGCTTGACGGTCTTGGGTTTGACGACCTTTGGTTTAGCCGCCTTTGCCTTCTTTGGGCTCTTTGTGGGCTTCTTGGGTGCCGCCGCCTTCTTCTTGGCTGGTGCCGCCTTCTTCTTGGCCGCTGTCGCTTTCTTGGGGCTCTTTGCCGCCTTCTTGGGGCTCTTCGTCACCTTCTTCGGCGTAGCTGGTTTCTTCGCCTTCTTTGCTGCAGGTTTCTTTGCTGCGACCTTCTTCGGCTTCTTGGCCGTAGCGGGCTTCTTCGCGGCCGGCTTCTTAACCTTAGCAGCTGCCTTCTTGGCGGGTTTCTTCTTCGCCACCTCCTGTTTCTTGTTGATTTTGAAGGAACCTGAAGCGCCAGTGCCCTTTGTCTGGACCAGCGTTCCTTTCTTCACCAGACCTCGGATTGCCACCTTTACACGGGAGTTGTTCTTCTCCACATCGTAGCCACCGGCTTTCAGAGCTTTCTTTACGGCAGCGAGGGACATTCCGTTCCGCTCCTTCGAAGCGGTCACTGCTTTCACTACCAGTTCTCCGACGCTGGGTCCCGGTTTTTTGGCCTTTGCCGCTTTCTTCTTGGGAGCCTTAGCCGGAGCGGCTGCGGCGGGTGCAGGTGCTGGCGCTTCCTCTGCCATTTTGCTATCGTTTGTTGCCTCTCTTTCCCTCACAGTCAGACGGATAGATTTGAATGAGCAGCTCGCTGTGCAGGAGGTGGAGTTAAACAGCGCATGAGAACCGTGTAGACTCAATTTACTCAGCACAGCGTTTTTCCTCTGACGAAAACTCTGCACTTGTGTTTTCTCCTCACAAATATCCATCAAATGACCATACGTATCATCATGGTACTCAGAGGAAAAAAGTCGTAGACGTTTAATAAGGTCTATTATCTTCACTGTAACGTTCTACATCCTGCGCAGTCTTGCTATATTTTCTCCAAAAGCGTCCAAAACGTCGCCACATGACAGGAACGAGGAACTGGCATCCTACATTTCCCACTACATTGGCGTTTAAAAGCTCTGAAACATGTCACACAATAAAAAATATTTTATTCACTGTTAACAGAAGATCCTAGCAAAGACAAAAACGATTACTGGAGTCTTCAAACACCAAATTAGTACTTTGAAATAGTACATATCCTGCAGGTGCTGAAGCACACAGCACTGTCTGGGGAGATTCCATTCACATAATATACAAAAGTGTTGCTGACCAAACATAGCAGTCAATATATACTCAAATGTGTTTTCTCTTGAAGAAGTGCACATGACAGGCTTTTTAATCTCATACATTATATACATAACATATTAAATACAATAGAAATACCTTAAGTTAGCCCCTGTGGAAAATAGTTATCTTATTCCATTTTTTTTTCACTACACTGCTTCATGAACATTAATTATTTCAGTGCTCATAGTCCAAGAGTAAGCAGTTTCAGAATTCTGCAAGACAAATTGGTTGATTTAAGCATTCAATGCAAAATAGCCAATGTGCAAACCTGTGGCCTCAGGAATACATATACACATAAGATGGACAAGGGACATCCCTAATTTGAGGAGAAACACTACAAGAACTGAACATCCTTACCGTAAATTATTGTATAATTTTTGTATAAATATGGAAAACTTTGGCATTGATTGGTGAAACCTGAAAAGTCAGGATATCTGCAATGCAAAAACGAATTAGTGTGTTGAAATTGAGTTGCTTTGTAAAAACACTATGACCTGATCTCAGAACTGTGTAGAAATGGAGTTGCTTTGTAAAAACACTATGACCTGACCTCAGAACTGTGTAGAAATGTAGTTTCTTTGCAAAAACACTATGACCTGACATTAGAACTGTTTGGAAATGGAGTTGCTTTGTAAAAACACTATGACCTGATCTCAGAACTGTGTAGAAATGGAGTTGCTTTGTAAAAACACTATGACCTGATCTTAGAACTATGTTGAAATGGAGTTGCTTTGTAAAAACACTATGACCTGATCTCAGAACTGTGTTGAAATGGAGTTGCTTTGTAAAAACACTATGACCTGATCTCAGAACTGTGTTGAAATGGAGTTGCTTTTTAAAAACACTATGACCTGATCTCAGAACTGTGTTGAAATGGAGTTGCTTTGTAAAAACACTATGACCTGATCTCAGAACTGTGTTGAAATGGAGCTGCTTTGTAAAAACACAACTTTGCCCAAAGCCACATAGGAAAATCTGATAATGATATGGCACTGAACAAAAAAACACAGAGTCACATAAAAATGCCATTGATGTGAATGTATCTATGTTTCCTGAAATTATATTGTAGATGTAGATGATTATATACAACGTACATGGGAAATGTACATAACTGCATTGCTATTTACTTATTGTAAGTCTAATGCAAAGACATGTCTGGATGATGATATCCCAAGTGAGAATATTATTACAGAAATGAAATGCAGAATTTAAGTGACCATGACCATGACCAAATTAAGACCATGCTAAATGCTAAGCTACTGTATTTACATTGTTATGTCAGTTTTATGCGCTATGAGGTAAAGTGATGATGGTTCTGTTTAATGTCTTGAATGACTGAGTTGAGTCTGCTTCTGTGTCTCCATGTCAGTGTGATCATGTATTATATGAATATATTACTAACCAAACAAATATTTTTTATAAAGCAATAAAGATTATTCTATCATTGATTTTGCCGACCATGCTAGACTTCAAATGCAACACAAGAAATCATGTTAAAGGACAACAGTAAACAAGACCAAGTGTGAGGGAACACTTCATGGTCTACATGGTTATGTGTAAAACACAATGTTGTTAGTAGTAACAAAGTTTATGTTTGGGGGAGAAAATAAACTGTTATACAATGAAATAAAATAAATCCAAACAGGCTAGAACCATTTCTGATGGAATTTGCAGCACCAAGTCTTGACCCCGTTTGACCAAGCACATAAAAGATCTCCCGGGCTGGGCATGGTGAGGGGGCTTGTAGAACATGTAGCACGGTTTCCCCTGGACCATGAGATGAAGCCCCACGAGAACTAGACTTGTTCCTATGGTAAAAGACTGGTTCTCAACGCTTCCAAAGTAATAATGTTGCAACCTGGTGGCAGGTGTGTGCATGTGTGAGACATAGAGAGATGGGGGAAGGGGTTATGCAAAGATTTGAATAAGTTTACGTCAGCCACACCTTCAACATCGATCAAGGATTCAAAGCATTTGAAAATACATTGCATTTAACCATGTTTTATCGACATTTATTTGTTATTAAATGGCGCATGAGGAAGAAAATGTAAGAGTTAGGGTGTGTCATCAGGTAATGGTTGTATACAAGAGACACACAGAATGTGGCACTTTACAGAAGTGGATTTTGGAATGATTGTAGAAGAACTGAGTGTATGTGACAATTTGAAACAGACCAGGTAGTACCACACACTTACCATGCGCCTTGAATATTGTAAACATTAAAAATCATAACACATTGGATTCAGTGGTTTGAATTGTGAGCAGTGGTTACACACATCTTTTGCTTTTAAGTAACTGACAAAATTGCGTTTATGCAACCCAAATTATTTATGTTCACTATACTCGAAAGTATTTGAAAATGATTGAAATAATGTAATGAAATAAATGAAATGAAAGTCATTATTGTGTTTATAAGAGAACGGGCAGTGTACACACAATGCAAGGATGCAAAGCTAAATGAGGTATTGCCTAAGTTAAAGAGAAGAAACGGATTTGAAACAAAAGTATAAGAAATGGCAGCAAGTTTATTGGCAGTCCAACTTACGTAGTAAAGTAAGTAAATAAAGTAATTGTGAAAGCAAACGAATCACACAATAAACATTTGCATAAAAATTTAACACAAACCGTATTTTTGCAGGCATTAACAGAAGAAAAACAATGCAATTAAATAAAAGGAAAATAAAATGGAAAGAACGACAAACATCTTGGGGGAAAAGAACAAACAAATTAAGAATTCACGAAAAGTAAACAAAAGCGAAAACAGATCATTATTCATTTTGAACAAATATACATTCCAGTTGTTGCTGTTTAAACTAAAAGCAATAAGACATTGGCCACACAAAAGTATACATTTTAATGTTAACTTACATTGAACATTTTTTTTACTTTGTTGGCTGTTGTGGTTCACCCGATGTGTAGCTGACGCTGGCATGAGATGCTGCAAGGTTGTCGTGTTGAAATTCCAGCAAAACATCGTCCTCCTGGAAACTATTCATAGGATACGGCTGCAAGCAGTTCTGAAGGGAAACAACGCTGGAGTTGTGAAGTTGAAATGTCAACTCTCCTGCAAGCAAGACATGTTCTTCCAAGCCTTGTGGATCACACAGGAGATGCAGCAGATTGTCATGACTCAAATATTGTCGAAGTACAAAATCGCAAACAGTCACCTTAACTTTCCCAAGGTGTGTTTGAACGACGATTGCTCCCTTAACGACCGGCTGGTAATACTGAGCAAGCTGATTCATGAGGCACTGTTGCCATTTGTGAAAACGTCCTTTTGCATTGAATTCCCTTTGACAGGTTTGGCAGATGGAACAACGATGCAGAGCGATTATATTAGCTGCAACGACTTTGTCTGTAGTGATATGTAAATCCTGACGGGCATCCGGGTTTGGCTCCGTTTTCAGCGCCGGAACCTGTAAGAAAGCTAAAAGGAATCTTGATTAATAGCGATAGGGAAATTTGAGGGTTTAAATGCTTCATTGGAAGTAGTGACAAAGCGTTTAAGTCCAAAATGGCAAAATAGAACCCTGTGACAACACTTGGACACCTTCAACATCTGAAGTGGCTTCCAATTGTGGTTTCTTCAGAACAGGAGATGCCATAATTAAATGCAGAAACAAAAAGCCAGCGAATTCCAGGTAGACGTTTGCGAAGTCATGTGGTGAAGAAGAATTGCTTTTATAGTCACTTTAGCGGTTAACAACAACGCACAACAACGGTAATGGTCTTGAAGGATGTGAATACTTGTGCTCGTGGCTGCGGACAGCATCGTTCATCCGCTAAACTGTGGCTGGTGTGGGCATTGCTGTGCGCACACTGACGCACACAAACGCCCAAAGTCATCGTTGCATCCCCTGGTTAGCAAAACAACATGGCGCTGTTCGATGTTTCATTGTGTTTTAAACACCATGTTTTTAATGTTTTAATTTTGAAAAGGTAGCTTGTGCTCTGAACAAGCCCTGAGTAAAATTTCAGGCACTCATCCACCAGGTAATTAATTATGCGAGGACCAGGGAGGAGGAGAGAGACCCTAATTAATGTCTCATTGCTCAGTTTTTTCTGCGTTACCCTACAACTCAGTTTTCTGCCATCACTACGTTCCTTTCTCATGACTCAGTTTTTGTTCTGCTAAGTCTTCCTGTTCCTTCAACACAGGATTCCTCAAGAAGTTTTGGTTCTGTGACATTTTGGATTTTGGATGTAGGAACTTTCTCTTACCAGAACTTGTAGGGACTGGATCAAACATACAACGTCCCTAATGTACTGTTGATTGAACCCGCCTTTCTTGAGAAGATTTTGAAGCATTCTTTTAGAATTTAAAATGGAGAATGTTGAATCGCTTGTGGCAGCCATTTTATTTACCCAATCATGTTCAAATTTGGTACACTTCTGTATCATAGCATTGTCTAGGGAGACACCTAGAATCACAATGATTCACATAAAAATGGCCATAGCATATCATTTGCATGTTTTGGTATTTATTGTACTGATTAATACATACATACATACTTGCTAAGTACCAAGTTCCATGTCCATCTGACTTGCAGTATATTTTAAAAAGTTTATTCGTGTATTTCACATGATTCAAAATTGTGGAAAATCTATTAGGTGTCTTTTTGGTCCTTTTGGCTTTGTTCGTCTTGAGGAGACTCATTTGCCAGTGTTGATTTTGTGTCTTCTGACAAATGGTTTCAAAGTTATGGCCTCTCAAAGTTGGAAAATGCAACTGGTTGCTATAGTGCACCCTTCTGGAATTGTTGCTGCAGAATTAGTGGGAGGGTGTGGGCCTCTATCTCCCTCCCAAATAAGTTGCAATATTTTTCAATTTTGGCAATTCTTCATGAAAATGGTGGAAATATATATACAGTGTTCCCTCTCTGTATCACGGTTCTGCCTTCGCTCGGTGCATCGCGGTTTTTTATGTGCATTATATGTAATCCCATGTCGCGGAATTTTCGCTCTATGGCGGATTTTTGCGGTTTTTAAAAGTTTTTAAATTTCCAATATTTTCATTCTTTTCGTGAAAAATAATTTCTTAGCCTAAAAAGGGAAAAAACAGTAAAAAAAAAAAAATAAAAATAAAAGAAATTTTGTAACACATACATACAGGGTATTGCAAAAAAAAAAAAAAACTTGTACATAGGGATAAACGAGATTTGGGTTGGGAAGTCTAAGATACCCCCATGTCATACGTTCGCAATACTGAACTGGCCTTGTGTGGCGGTATGTAAATTTTTAAAATTCCATGATTTCATTATTTTCTTAATAAAATAAGCATTTTCTAACCTTAAAAAATGAACAGTAAAAAATAAACTGAAATGTTTTCTCTTTCTTAATTTAAAATGATTTACCTTTCCATGTGTATTTCCATTTACAGTAGATTAGTGCATGTACATTGAATTTTCATTTAGATTTAAAATGTTTTACAATGTATTTAAAATGTACGTGTTGTATTTCCATTTATATTTTACATATATGTTTACATATAAGAGTGTGGGAAAAGGTAATACAGTCTAGGGAGGTTCGTAAAGGGTTGGGGAGGTTTGTAAAGGGTTAATATATACGTAAATAATATAATAACTATCTCGTCTCTACTTCGCGATTTTTCCCATCTCGCGGGCGGTCTTGGAACGTAACTACCGCGATAGGAGAGGGATCACTGTATGGCAAAAACAATAAGGGCTGAACACATCATTAGGTAGAGCAGCTCTTGCAAATGAAGGAGCTATCATTTTAAAAAGAACACTCAAGGCTGTGTGTTTGCAGCTATCTAAAAGATCCTTTCAGGCATCTATTAGACGTGTCTTTTTGGGCTTTACAGATGTAGTCCTGATGGAAATATTTCCTTCAGCATTAAAGACTGCACACTCCAAACCCCAGAGAAAAAAATTAAGCCCTAACATTTGTAGTGAACATGCAGAATTGCCACAGAAGCCACTCGTTTACGTCCCTGAGAAGTCAAGAAAAATTTGTTTCAGTATGGTTGCGTGATCAGAAAACACAAGGGTTCAAATATTAGGGGTTACAATCACAAAAAAATATCGTAACTAAATTAAAGGAGATTATACCTGGATTGAAAAGTAGTGTGTGCGAATGCACTATTTTATTTGTTGCAAATAGCAATCTGTGCAAATGGAGTTCTGAGGAGAGAGAGCTGGTCACCCAAAACATTGAACATTACCATCTGAAACCAACATTCCTTGCGAGTTCCGCCATACAGAAACAAACTGCGGTTGTGAAAATTATGTAGTTATTGTGTTTGAAACTTAGGCGTACGCCAATAGCCATTCGAATAACTTTCACCTATTGAGAACCGATAACCAAAATTCCATTGCACTTCTATCACGTCTAACACAGAAATGGTCACGTTAAAAAGAACGTTCCTTTGGCCATGTGACGTCCCTTAGGGTGCTAAAATGCTTCGCAGCTACGGTGACGAACACACAGCTTACAAGTTGATCAAACATTGACACAATGGATAGGTTTGCCTTTCAACGAGAGGGTGGGTGGCCCTTAAAAGGGCCTTTAGTTTTGGAAGAATACAGTTTACTTGGAGCTGGTGTACTTGGTCACGGCCTTGGTGCCCTCAGACACGGCGTGCTTGGCCAGCTCTCCGGGCAGCAGAAGGCGCACGGCAGTCTGGATCTCCCTGGAGGTGATGGTTGACCGCTTGTTGTAGTGAGCTAAGCGGGAAGACTCACCAGCGATGCGCTCGAAGATATCATTCACAAATGAGTTCATGATCCCCATAGCCTTGGAGGAGATTCCGGTATCAGGGTGCACTTGTTTCAGAACCTTGTACACGTAGATAGCGTAGCTCTCCTTCCTGGACTTTCTACGCTTCTTACCACCTTTTCCTGCAGTCTTACTCACAGCTTTCTTGAGCCCTTCTTGGGCGCGGACTTCGCAGGCTCAGGCATGACTAGTTTCTCTGCTAAACAGCAACTGATATGGTTAAATAAGTGCGCCTGCGATATATAAGGACGATAGGCACATTTACATCGCTTTTCTACTCGCTTATCAAGCCAGATTCTCATTGGACGTTGCTTAACCCAACCAACAATACTCGAATTCTATTGGTGGAGTTTCGTATGCGCGCCGAAACCAAAACCAACAAAGGAAACTGAACTCGCGGTTTTATTTCTCAATTGCACCATTTAAGTAACACAATGCATTTCAGAAAACTGTCCACAGTGTAAGCAAAACCCAACTTATTTTGAAATTTAGCCCTGACTAATGTGGCTTCACAATGCAATCTAAAACCCTGGATCCAAAAACGAGGAAAACAGTAAAACACGTTTTCTTCATAATTTTCCAATCGACCTACTCCACAAAATTAAAACTTGCTTATGCCTGATTAATAGTACCTTAATATTTGGTTATGCATAGCATCATAAATTTAAATTTCCTCAAATCTTATAATTGGGATCTTTTATACCATATACGAACTGTTGGGAATTCACTAATAAAAGCAATTGCCTTCGTAGACAGCAGTCTAATCTTATTAGTTTGACCCACTCGTTACGTGTTTACAAGGGATTACGTACGATTTGTTGTAGATTAAAGGAAAATCTCGCTCTGTGAGGCAAGCATGCAAACTGGCGATAGAATGACGTGGTTTACATGAACATGTTGAATGATTATATGCAAGACAACTACATCACGGACAAAAAGTCACCTTATTGAGAGATAAATGGATGGCCTACAGGTCATTGAAGACTGTATTAAATACCGGTGATTAACTCGCATGGAATGAATGCGTTTTAGGGAAGTGGGTGGCTCTCAAAAGAGCCTTTTTGCGTGGTGAAACAATTAGGATTCTCCAAGCCTGTGGATTTACCCGCCGAAGCCGTACAGAGTGCGACCCTGACGCTTCAGAGCATAAACCACATCCATGGCAGTGACGGTCTTTCTCTTGGCGTGCTCAGTGTAGGTGACAGCATCGCGAATGACGTTCTCCAAGAACACTTTCAGCACCCCACGGGTCTCTTCGTAAATCAGACCAGAGATACGCTTTACACCACCACGGCGGGCCAAGCGGCGAATGGCGGGTTTGGTGATTCCCTGGATATTGTCGCGAAGAACTTTACGGTGACGCTTAGCGCCTCCTTTTCCAAGTCCTTTACCGCCCTTGCCTCTTCCAGACATTCTCAGTTGATTAGAACACTTAATGAAAATCGCTACCTCGCCTCCAATGTTGTATACACTGAAAGACGACCTGATTGAAGCCTTGCAAACAAGACAAGGCAGCGTCCACTACTTACGCCCTGGCATCTCTGAGTAGGCAGCCTTTGTTGGCGTGTGTAGAACGTGTCCAAAAAGCAATAAACATCGGATCAAAACTGTAAAAATGAATTACTGCGTAGTTCTGTAACCGTATACGTATTGCTTCATCAACAAAAGGTGATTCAGGTGCTTCATCGTCTCCACCTAAAATTAGCAGGAAATACAATGTAAAAATAATTAGGTTTCATATTTATTTACTCGGATTCCTGATTATGGTCTGTCCACAGAAATTCTGTACTTTTTGATAATATGGGTAGAGATCGTACATCTACAAAATGTCGCTGAAAAGACCGGAGAAGTCGAGTAAATTATGTATACCTCTTTAGATTCATTCAGGGATCGAGCTGAAAACACGGTTTTCCCCTCATTCTGGTTGGCAGGCACAGGATTATCTAACACCACTGTGGGCAAAGGGAGATGTGTTCAAAGGGTTGAAAACGCCATCTAGGTTGTGCCTCACTACACAGTCCTATTACAAAAGATTTGCTCTGGTCTGGGGTCTCTGATGTCTGAATTCAAACACATTGGTCAAAATCATTTTTAAAAAAGTATCACCTTTTCCATTCAGTGACATAATGACCCAATCTATGCATGGTTTCCTTGACCCCATAGCAAATTAATTAATTATACAATGGATGGAATGAAACCGAAGCAGAATCTCCAGTATAAACCATGAAAATAAAGGGAGACATTTGCCTTTCTGTTAGATATTGTGGTGGCTCTTAAAAGAGCCTTTTTATTTGTTAAGGATCTGAAAGGGGTTTTAAGCACGCTCTCCACGGATGCGGCGAGCCAGCTGGATGTCCTTGGGCATGATGGTCACCCTCTTGGCGTGGATGGCGCACAGGTTGGTGTCCTCGAACAGACCGACCAGATAAGCCTCGCTGGCCTCCTGCAGAGCCATGACAGCAGAGCTCTGGAAGCGGAGATCTGTCTTGAAGTCCTGCGCGATCTCCCTCACCAAGCGCTGGAAGGGCAGCTTGCGAATCAGCAGCTCAGTGGACTTCTGATAGCGGCGGATTTCTCGCAGGGCTACGGTGCCGGGCCTGTAACGGTGAGGCTTCTTCACGCCGCCAGTTGCAGGCGCGCTCTTACGAGCAGCCTTTGTGGCGAGCTGCTTCCTGGGGGCCTTCCCACCAGTGGATTTACGGGCTGTCTGTTTAGTTCTTGCCATAGTTTTCAAATCACTGTGTTGAGACAAGCGAATAAGATGGATACGAGTAGCATAGAGTTTTAAAGGTTGGAACCCCTAAGTTTAGAACCCATTTGATTGGGTGAGCTTTACGGATCCCCTATTGGCCTTATTCCGTCTCTTCTCCCTATGGCCATTGGCTGTTTTCCTCAGCTTCCAAAAATTCAAATTCTCATTACCTTTTATTCCAATTTCATTCATTCTTTCCCCCGAAGTCAGACCTTCCCCTTATCCATCATTTTGAGTTTCACAGACAGGACGCATCATTCTTACGCATTTTACGAGTTATTTATTTTTTATTTTTATTTAATTATTTTCAAAAAAGTGAAATGCACCAGAGTGTGCAAAACTAAAACACAAAAGCAGTCATTTGATACAAGTAGCTCAGCTTCATCGCTGGCAGTTCCCAACATGCAATGAGAAATCGACAGAATACATGAATTGAACATGTTATTTTTCCCAGGAAGGGTAGCCTCATGTTGAGCATTTATGGTCCCTCAATTTGTTTTGAAGATTAGTTGTCCAACAAAGAGAAAACGTGCGCGTATGAACAATCTAAAAGGTTCCTCACGTTAACGGGAATAGTCAACGCCTCAAAAACCCTTTCATGGCGGATCTAATATATATATATATATATATATATAATACCCAGGGTTTCATTTAGTCAATGACATCAGACAAGAAAACACTCGGAACAAGAGGAAAGCAACGGTAGCTTATTAAGTGATACATTCGAGATACAATATAAAATGGTACTTTCGCGTTTTATAGAAGTTTGGGTGGCTCTTAAAAGAGCCTTTTTATTTGTTAAGGATCAGAGAGGGATTTTAAGCACGCTCTCCACGGATGCGGCGAGCCAGCTGGATGTCCTTGGGCATGATGGTCACCCTCTTGGCGTGGATGGCGCACAGGTTGGTGTCCTCGAACAGACCGACCAGATAAGCCTCGCTGGCCTCCTGCAGAGCCATGACAGCAGAGCTCTGGAAGCGGAGATCAGTCTTGAAGTCCTGGGCGATCTCCCTCACCAAGCGCTGGAAGGGCAGCTTGCGAATCAGCAGCTCAGTGGACTTCTGATAGCGGCGGATTTCTCGCAGGGCTACGGTGCCGGGCCTGTAACGGTGAGGCTTCTTCACGCCGCCAGTTGCAGGCGCGCTCTTACGAGCAGCCTTTGTGGCGAGCTGCTTCCTGGGGGCCTTCCCACCAGTGGATTTACGGGCTGTCTGTTTAGTTCTTGCCATAGTTTTCAAATCACTGTGTTGAGACAAGCGAATAAGATGGATACGAGTAGCATACAGTTTTAAAGGTTGGAACCCCTAAGTTTAGAACCCATTTGATTGGGTGAGCTTTTACGGATCCCCTATTGGCCTTATTCCGTCTCTTCTCCCTATGGCCATTGGCTGTTTTCCTCAGCTTCCAAAAATTCAAAATTCTCATTACCTTTTATTCCAATTTCATTCATTCTTTCCCCCGAAGTCAGACCTTCCCCTTATCCATCATTTTGAGTTTCACAGACAGGACGCATCATTCTTACGCATTTTACGAGTTATTTTTTATTTTTATTTAATTATTTTCAAAAAAAGTGAAATGCACCAGAGTGTGCAAAACTAAAACACAAAAGCAGTCATTTGATACAAGTAGCTCAGCTTCATCGCTGGCAGTTCCCAACATGCAATGAGAAATCGACAGAATACATGAATTGAACATGTTATTTTTCCCAGGAAGGGTAGCCTCATGTTGAGCATTTATGGTCCCTCAATTTGTTTTGAAGATTAGTTGTCCAACAAAGGGAAAACGTGCGCGTATGAACAATCTAAAAGGTTCCTCACGTTAACGGGAATAGTCAACGCCTCAAAAACCCTTTCATGGCGGATCTAGTATGATATACGTCTATAATAACTTATATATGATATATAATAATGATATATCATACCCAAGGTTTCATTTAGTCAATGACATCAGACAAGAAAACACTCGGAACAAGAGGAAAGCAACGGTAGCTTATTAAGTGATACATTCGAGATACAATATAAAATGGTACTTCTCGCGTTTTATAGAAGTTTGGGTGGCTCTTAAAAGAGCCTTTGTTTAGTGGGTCGATGAGAAGAAAATTACTTGGCCTTCACAGCCTTCTCGGTCTTTTTGGGGAGCAGCACAGCCTGGATGTTGGGCAGCACTCCACCCTGAGCGATAGTGACGCCTCCCAGGAGTTTGTTCAACTCCTCGTCGTTGCGCACTGCCAGCTGCAGGTGACGAGGAATGATACGGGTCTTCTTGTTGTCACGGGCGGCGTTCCCAGCCAGCTCCAGAATCTCAGCAGTCAGATACTCGAGAACAGCAGCCAGATACACTGGAGCTCCAGCACCTACACGCTCAGCATAGTTTCCTTTGCGCAGAAGCCTGTGAACTCTACCCACAGGGAACTGGAGTCCAGCCCTGGATGAGCGAGTCTTAGCTTTGGCTCTAGCCTTGCCACCGGTTTTACCTCTTCCACTCATTTTCTGCTTATTAGTAGTATTCAAATAAACGTAGTTCACAATCGCGCGCTTGAGTTATAGCAACATAGTGTGCAGTCATTGGTTGCTGCGTCAGACGGGTTTCGTCCAATCCAATAACAGGACATATTTTACTCTGATTTTCTTTGTCACTCGTAAAGCTTCGTACACCGCTTCGACGTTATTAAAAGTACCACAAAAATCATTTACAAGTCTTAGGTGTTACATGTATTGAAGCTTTCGCTATAACGCTGCAAGTGTCATTGTTTTTTTTTCAGTGCCCCTTAAACATTATATTGTTTTATTTGCTGTAGCGAATTGCAGACAAAAACATATAAAAAAACCTTTGTGCTCGCTTTGCTTTTTTTTTTTTTAGAAAAGCCCTTTTTAAAAAACTCATCTTTGCCTTCAACTGCGGGTTGAGATCAGGGAAACTAGCAGGCGATTCGCTTAATGCTAAACACATGAAAAGGTATGTAACAGTAAGCAGTACAATGAAAACGGAGCTATTTTTCAGATATACAAGAATATAACAATCAAAAATGGATTGAATTTGCACTTTCAATGTGATTTTAGGAGGCTCCAAAGAGAACCTTCGCTCACTTCAGAGCACTTCATCAGCAGAGAGGCCTGGTCAAACCTTATCTTCTTTGCACATGGGAGCAGTTTATAGCTGACGTCTCTACTGTGACTGATACCTCCACCATGTAACTGATTCCTCTGTTGTTACTAAGTGTCATCTCTGTTGCAGTGGTGAATGTTACTTTAAATGTTGTTTTAAAGACAGACTGATGCCTCCACTTCCTGAATGCTGACTGGGAGAAAAGACTCCCATGCTACTGTAGGAAGGATGGACTGTCAATGTGACTGAATTGAGCCTGTAATCCCACCTTTGTGCTTCTTTTTCATAGACTTAGTCGTTCCAGGTGCACTCTTCACTGGCGCAAGTCCAGGACTCCTTTCAGTGTCAGGCTGAGATGCATCGGCTACCAGAAAAAAAAGGACTGAGACTCAAAGACACACAGGAAAAAATATACAGATATATCTTAATGTGACATAAAGTACACATTACAAAAATTACAAGTTTAGTATATGGTTTAGCTGTGTGGACAAACCAAATTGTTACTTCTTTAGTCACTATCCATGTTAGTTTGGGTTTTTTTCCATACAGTATTGCTTCAGTGCACCCAATCCCACAGTGGCTCAGTTCTGCCTAAATCCATAATCTGTCCTTAACCTGTCTCATGCAGGGACCCTGCAGCTGAGTGCTGATCACTTTTTAGCTTCTGAGCTAGTGTGTGTGTGTGACATAGAACTGTCATTGGCTGACCTAGTTGGTGGTTGTGAAATGTATGCCATTTATTTAACAGTGTTTACATTAATCTGTGCTGTATTTAGGACATTTTGTCATGTTAACACAGTCATGTTAAATTTGACATTTTCTGTGATATTGAATATCATGTTTTTACTACTAAGAAGGATTTCCTCACCTGTTTCGCTCTTCCTGTTTGATCATGTACTCTGCCTCCTGGGTTCTGTAGGGAGGGGGCGGGGTTCTGTAACAGGGATGGGTGGCTGACTCCTTTCATTGGCTGGTCTTAAACTCCTGCTCTTATTTACCCTCTCTGTCTTCTTCCCTTTGTCTCGTCAGCTGATTACGGTCCTCCACCTCGTCTGCACCTCATGAAAGAAAGTCCTCCTCAGGGAGAGGCGGATGGTCAGGCAGATGAGGGAGACAATTACAGTGAACACCAGAATCCAAATCTCCATGGCCATTCTGCTGGGAACGAGGGACATTCTGTGGAGACAGGCATCTTGTGAGGGCACCGTTCACAGCCAGCCACAACAACTTCTACATTCAAGTTTGCTAACAATATTAATTTATTGAAAGACAAATACATTCTTGCTATATACAGATATGTTTTGATTTGCATATATCCTGAATTCATGAATTTTAAACTTAAGCTTGGTGCAAATTATATGGCATGCAAATATAAGACAAAAGAAAGCACAACCTCACCTGTGCCCATCTCAAATGACTGTACTGCCCTCTCTTTGTACCAGATACCATACCCTGCATGATCACCATATAAATGACAGTCACATAAATGACTTGTTTGGAACTAAACAAACCATGTTTGGAACTAGACAAACCATTATTGACTTACCTAACAACAAAGGAAAACAAGCATATATAGTTGTATGTAAAGGTACTGTTTCATGTTAAGGTACCCCTTAGGATAATGCAGTGTTTTAGCTGAGCTACTAGAAAGATGTATTTAGTGCAGAACTGGCTATAAATTCCATTATTTAATTCACCAACTTCCAACCTTTGAGGATTATACAGAAAACATACTTCTTGTTTTGAACACAGTCCTCATCTCATTCATTTGCTTTTAATAGGCACAGATTTAACTGACTGCAGAATTATAAGCCAGAGATGGCTAAATGAATGTTCAGTGTTGATTCACAAATTTAAGAAGAAAAACAGTCCCAACAGCTAGGAAGTACGTGGTCATTAATAATAATTTCTGTCTGTCCTTTATGTTCAATTCTGCATCAGTTGTCAGTGTTCTAAATTTGAACGTCCTTCCCATTGTGACATCATTATGAAATGCCATTTTAGTCAAAATAAAAAAAAAATGTTTTTAAAAAATAAATAATCAAATGGATAGATAAATTAGTCAATAAATTGTGAAATAATTCAATGAATAATAACTCATTATGAAAAAATATTTAGTCATACTCATTTTCACAATACCATTATTATGTTACATTTTTAATTTATAATAATGTAACAATGAATCATTTGAGGTTTATTTCATGATAACAAATTTTATTTCCAAATTACTTTTTTCAAACAACCTGTTTCATTTCATCACGAAACTTTAATTTCATAATTAAATGCCGCTTTTGTCACAATTATTTGTAAAGTGCATTTAATACTAGCACCTTATGGCAAAACAAGTTTGCACCAACATTGGCCATTCTCATATACGACATAATGTATAGGTTTGCTGGTTTGTTAACAAGCTTCATTAAGGTAAAACATTAAAACTCCTGTAATTCCTTTAGCCTATCTGTTAAATTCAGGCACAGAACTGATTAATTCATTTTAAAGTAACGACAAAGAGACACAGCATTTGAAGAAAAGCTTGAGGTATCTACTTACATGTCTGAAGGATGTAACTGTCCAAGACAATAGTGGAACACATAAATGTCTTCTACTATACTAAGTGACTGGTAAATCTTGGTATCATAATATATATATGCAGTCATGACTTGTCCAAATCACATATTAATTGACAGCTGTTTGCATTTTAAGAACCCTTCTATTGTGACATCATAGAGGTTGAAATACTGAAAAGTTTAAACCATACTATTGTTGCTAACGTTTTACATGAATACAATGCTTTTAAATAATAACAAGAACAATAAACACGGTATTGTATATTATTTAAATCCAGGGTGGGCCGCCAGGTGGGGGACAAGAAAGCTTAGGGTGAGGGGACAAAACTACCTGAGCTGTGGGTTAATGAATGTGTGAATGTTTTTAAAATGAAGTTCTGCTTTACTGAGGCTCTGTCTGTCCTGGTCGTCTGTGGTGGGTGGATCACTTTTTCTGTGTTGTGGTAGCATGGGTCCATGTCTACGGCCCCTGACATAAGTACAACATGACAAAAATATAACCAGTATAGCATGACTAAACTCTTTCATTGACAGATGTAGGCTTACATTCTCTTCAATGGAAGGTATAGTAAGAATTTTTATATATGGAATAACATAAGCAGATATATGGTATGTGGGTAAGTATTAAGTACATTTTAAATGGCATAAGCATGTATATGGTAAGCATTAACTACACTGAAAGTCATTAACTTCAAACTGGACTACAGCCTGATGCTACATGGTTAAGCAAGGAAAGCAACGGAAAACGGACTGCATATATGAAATAACATATCTTTCTAACACATTTTACAACCATATTTTGAAATATCGATTACTAAACACAGTATATCAAAAAGACACCTACAGACATGGCTTCTGTAAGCTTTTTGGCAAGGATTAACAGACAAGCAGCTACAGATCGAATGGTAAAGATAGACGTAAAAAACTTAAATGTGGTTTTTATGTTAACTACATTTCCACTAGATGGAGCTGTTATACACAAAATTGACTGACTGTAAACTTAAACCGAAACACCACTTGGAGCATGATCCACATTTGATCCGTCAGTTCGGTCCACATGTAGCCCTGTGGCCAGCGCACTTTGAAGCAAAGCATAGCTTATTTTAAAAGGCTTGCAAGAAATATCAGGCGCTTCAAAAATTGCCCTTTTTGCTTTCAGAGAGACATCAGTGTCAGACGGCACGTCATTCACACTCATGTAGATATCCGAGACCTTCGCCAGAAGTGGCAAATACTGCCGCTGTTCACGTTG
The DNA here is from genome assembly GCA_022829145.1 of Albula goreensis. NCBI lineage: Eukaryota > Metazoa > Chordata > Actinopteri > Albuliformes > Albulidae > Albula > Albula goreensis. The sequence continues at coordinate 34,290,462 of CM040747.1, forward strand.
ATGTTCCTAACAAGGAAACTGCAAATGCTCTGAGACGTAAGTCTTCAAATGTGGACACAGTGCGCCTGGCTGAAAATGTGACTGGACTAAACTGGACTAAACTACAAGCATGGGATGATCTTGATATGGCTCATTGGAAGGACTGCCAGAGTACTTTGACATCACCCAAATGTTGATACAGCAGGAGAAGTCAATCTTCACAGTCAAGAAGCTCATTGCCTGGTATATTCAACATGACAGATCTTATCATCTCAAAACATCGCCAGGCGAGGAAGTGAAACGTATTAAGCCACCGGAACTACAGGATGCATACCTACTGGCAGACAACAAAATTGGTGGGATGCATCTTGACACATTGAAAAGATATATCCATGTTTAAAGGGTGAGGCTTGTGAATGGGATAAGTTATTTTATTACAAAAGACAGACTCACATACTACTATTCTGTTCCCAAAGCATATTTTTTTATTTCATACTGTCAGCCAGAATAGTGTTTTAATCAGTGGTGGTCTTTATGATTTGACCTATAAATATTTACAATAGTTAATAAGAGGACATAGATTCTGCAGTAGTGTGTGGGCTGTTTGTGGTCATGGTTGTTACCCTTCACCTGCAAAACATCTTGACATTTGTTATTGTGTGCCTTAAAGCAACTTAACTTCAACGTTCTTGCATGTTGTCAGCTTTCATTTATTTCATGGAACCCAGCATTAAGGGTGAGGATAGACTTGGGTAAGGCACTGTGTCAGGGGTGGACAGGGATGTACACTCAGTTGCTGGTTTACGTCTGTTTGGGTGTTTACTTTGCTAAACTAGGGTGACCAATTTGTACCGTGTTAAATCAACCACGTGAATAATCAGGAATTATTTTCAGTGTGTCTGCTACAGTTGCTTAACCCTATTTTATAATTTAATATGTACACTTATTTGCCAGTTTATTAGGTTCACCAAGCTAAATCGAAGTCCAGCTAATACAACAGCCCTGCAAAACTTCTTACCTTCGTAAAGGTTTTACTGTTCAGTTTGTGTTGTAGAGAGGTGTTAATTCAACTTGACACCTGCTCATTTAAGAGGTTGTAGTTTGTTGTTCATTCTTGAATTGTACTGTCATACTGAGGTGACTGTAACTGTAATATATTACAATATTTAGTCTGCATAGCAGACTAAATATTAAAAACATCTCAATGTAACACAGTACAATTCAGCAGCAACACTAATAAATTACTACCTCTAAAATGAACATCGACCTTAAGCAACACCTCTATACAGCAGTTTCAAAAACAAACAAAATAAATAATTCACTTAAAATATTTCATGGTTATTCACATGGTTGATTTAGCATCTTACAAGTTGGTTATCTTACTTAAGGGAAGCAGACACCCTAATCAGAACTTAAATGGAAATACCACAGTCTATGCTACAGTAAAACTGTAATCAAGAGACATTTTCTGGTGCCCTCTTTTCTGTATTCCCTATGGGACACATTAAGCATAACACTGTGCTTACCAACAGAACTGGCGTTTTCAGTTTTGATAATTGCTGTACTTTTTGGTGCGTTGACATTTTGGCCATTGTGGAGGCATGATTCTCTGTTCACTTTGTTAAAACTGAGTGTGTATACAGGCTGAGAAGCCAGTTGCTTCTCTTTTAATTCAGGAGACTATATCCACTGCAACGTGTTTTTTTTTTTTTTTTTTTTTTTGGGGGGGATGCAATGCAGAGTTCTAGAGGCTCATGGCTGTTCCCCCGTGAGGAAAAGTTCATGGCCCAGCTAGACTTGCACTCTGCTCAGCTGATCGCAGTCATCCAGGCCAAAGGAGGAGCAACGCGTGAAAAGGCTGCTGATATCATGCAAGCTTTGGACCAGGGATATACGTCACCAAAGGAGGTCCTGATTGATCTGGGTTGCCACAATTTAACTGAATCTTTATATAGATACTTAAACGTTGGTATATCAATACTGACAGTGTCTGTGATATTTTTAATAATTCTTTTAATAATCAAGTACATTTCCTGATACTCAAAAGCTGCACCATTGAGCTCACATCCCTTTTTCCTTTTTATGAAACTGGCATCATCAGTTTCTAATTAAAGTGAGTGTAGGAGTTGTTGAGCTGTAACTTCTTCTGTCCACTGCATCCAGTCGCATCGCATTTGGCTGCATTCTGCTTCACTCACGGCTCTGTCGCTGTTTTCACAATCTCCGACGTCTGACAGCAGAAAGAGAAAAATGTGTAAATGATAACAACTATATCATAGCGCTGCCTGTAATGGAGAGAATCCGTCATTCCCTGAAAAACGAATGTTTAAACAGGTTGTGATGTAGAGATGAGTGTTTCGGTATGCGTTCGCTGCTTACATAGATGTTAGTGCGCACCATTCATGTTTGCCGGTTTTAACAGCATTCCTGTACACAAAATAATTCTCCATATCACAGCAGTTTCATGTTTGCAATGGTTAAACATTTATTGAAATGATGTGATTATGCCAAGGCATAATTCACTAACCCTGTATGTTGTTTCCCACTGTTCCACGTTCAAAGCAAAATGACGTAAACAGACGGTTTAAGTTTGTGGACAATGGGCTGTTACAGGCGGAGGAGACAGTAAATTGTGTTGTATATTTCTGGACTTGTACATGGCTAAAATACGAGATGTCTGTAATGTCTAGAACTGATAAAATTAATATGTGTGATAATTGAAGAAAAATGTCATTTTAATTGTTTATGGAACTAATTGATGTCATTGCTATTGGTATGGTCTAAATAATGGACCAGAGTAAAACCTACTTAAGCAGGTCATTTGCTGTTAGGCAGGGTTGGCAGATCAATTTTTTTCCTTCTCTCTCTCTCACTAATTACAAACACAAATGACTAGTTTTGCTGTATATGTATTAAGACAAAGTCTTAACTAGTCAAAGATGTGAGCTGGTCCAGCAAAATGGACTCATCAGCTGTTCAACATATACACACACACAAAACACACACTCCCACACACACACACACACACACACACACAAAACACATACACACACACACACACACACACACACACAAAATATGTTTTTGAACTGTGTTTGTTGTTAAAGCTCAACTAGTACAGCACCACATCACAGACAAAATGCTGAGACATAGCTTTTCAGTTTGACAGTCAGGTGAAGTGTTATTCAGAACTCTATGGTAAAAGATGTCCACAGAATGATTACCTCACAATGACCATGCTAGACTGAGACACTAATTTTCTGTCAACATGACATTAAAATGAAGTGTTGAAACAGAAGTTCTCTGGCAAATCAAAACAGGGCTAGAATGAGCACATTCACGGATGACAAGCATGAGAAGTAATTTTTTGGATGAAACCTCTGTTTCAGTCTTAAATTAAGTGTTCCATTCATTTCCCTTCAGACCATAGAATGATTAAACACAAATGAGACACAGGTTATTTGGATGGGAGTCATAAATGAAGTGTTAGACTCCTGCAATTGTCTCCATACTGAATGCTATATCAGAAATTGGCTCAATAATGAGATCAATTTGAAAACTATCAAATGTTGGACATTGAAGTCTGAAGTGTTGAAAGAATTATTTATGCCATAGAATCTTCACATTCACAATGACCCTGTTCAAGATGTTGTTTCAGGTTTGGTATTGTGTTGAAACAGAAGTGTCTGTACCATAGACGTACCATAGAATGATTACCACATTCACATTTGACCCTGTGCTGAGACACAGATGTTTTTGGTGGATATGACAGTCATAAATGAAGTGTTGAAACAGAAGTTCTATGGTACCATAGATGTACCATAGAATGATTACCACATTCACAATGACCCTGTGCTGAGACACAGATGTTGTTTGGATGGACATGACAGTCATAAATGAAGTGTTGAAACAGAAGTTCTATGGTACCATAGACGTACCAAAGAATGATTACCACACTCACCATGTCACTGTGCTGAGACACAGAGATGTTGTTTGGGTGGATGCTAAAACGGACACACTGTTTGATATCCGAGGCGAACCCTTGTGGCTCAGAGGACCGTTCACACTTCTCCTCCCTGGTGCATCTACAAGATAAGATAAAGACAACCCGTCAACTGAGCAAACAAAAACACACTTTGAAGAGCAGCTACAAATGACCTGTTCATGTACCTGCCTGACCATCTACAATGCCTGGACCAGCACAGATGACCTGTCACCTTAGTGAAAGCCAATGCAGGAAATCTAAGGTACAAAAACTTTGCCACTTCTATTTGGACCGTTACCTGAGTACAAATTTTACCTAAGTGAAGGTCAGAGAGTTACACACTGGTACCTGAGTGAAGGGCAGACAGGTACGCTCTTTTGCCAAAGTTGCAGGCAGTCAGGTAAAAACTCTCACCAGTGAAAAGTTAATAATGAGGGCAGTACTGGTGGAAACCAAAGCAGCATGCTGGGAGCAGAGACAGGCTGTTTCTTTGTGTGTAATTAATGAGTAATTCAGTCTGGCTCCAGCACAGGTGGGAGAGATACACTGAGTGGCCCCCTGTCTTGCGAATCCTGGACCAGGTGGCTTCATCCAATGTGGGGCATTACATTAAAAGTTGCAGTGTGGTGCACTGGCCAGAGAACAGTGTTGCAGGTGTGAATTTTGGATGCTGAATTGTCACTGCATACTTTTGTAAAAACATACAAAAGGCCGCCCAGGTTTGTTAACGGCCACCAGTGATGTGCACAGGCGTTCGGAGGGGAAGTGGCACCTACCAAAAAAGGAGTGCTACTAATGGCTAATCCCAGCTATCAAAAGCCTTCAGAGGGGTAGCTTAGCCAAAAGAGGGCAAACGGGCCATTGCCCAGGCAACAATAGCACGAAGGTGTGCACGCCCCCAACAGCGATGGTAGAAACAGCAGCAGGTTCCAGTGTGGTAGAGGCAGGTGCAGGTCCCAGTGTGGTAGAGGCAGGTGCGGGTCCCAGTGTGGTAGAAACAGCAGCAGGTCCCAGTGTGGTAGAGGCAGGTGCAGGTCCCAGTGTGGTAGAGGCAGGTGCGGGTCCCAGTGTGGTAGAGGCAGGTGCGGATCCCAGTGTGGTAGAAACAGCAGCAGGTCCCAGTGTGGTAGAAACAGCAGCAGGTCCCAGTGTGGTAGAAACAGCAGCAGGTCCCAGTGTGGTAGAGGCAGGTGCAGGTCCCAGTGTGGTAGAGGCAGGTGCGGGTCCCAGTGTGGTAGAAACAGCAGCAGGTCCCAGTGTGGTAGAAACAGCAGCAGGTCCCAGTGTGGTAGAGGCAGGTGCAGGTCCCAGTGTGGTAGAGGCAGGTGCAGGTCCCAGTGTGGTAGAAACAGCAGCAGGTCCCAGTGTGGTAGAGGCAGGTGCAGGTCCCAGTGTGGTAGAGGCAGGTGCAGGTCCCAGTGTGGTAGAGGCAGGTGCAGGTCCCAGTGTGGTAGAAACAGCAGCAGGTCCCAGTGTGGTAGAAACAGCAGCAGGTCCCAGTGTGGTAGAGGCAGGTGCAGGTCCCAGTGTGGTAGAGGCAGGTGCAGGTCCCAGTGTGGTAGAGGCAGGTGCAGGTCCCAGTGTGGTAGAAACAGCAGCAGGTCCCAGTGTGGTAGAGGCAGGTGCAGGTCCCAGTGTGGTAGAGGCAGGTGCAGGTCCCAGTGTGGTAGAGGCAGGTGCAGGTCCCAGTGTGGTAGAAACAGCAGCAGGTCCCAGTGTGGTAGAGGCAGGTGCAGGTCCCAGTGTGGTAGAAACAGCAGCAGGTCCCAGTGTGGTAGAGGCAGGTGCAGGTCCCAGTGTGGTAGAAACAGCAGCAGGTCCCAGTGTGGTAGGAACCAGACAGCGGAATCCCCCCTACCCCAGCACCCACACACCCCCCCAACACCCCTTCCATCCCTCCATACCCATGCCAGCAGGGTGCTGGTCAATGCTAACAGCAGGATAGGCAGAATCAAGTTTCTGGTAGGTAAATTAGGACAGGGATTGGTGGAAATGTATCCTGGGCCCCTGGCACTGTGCCTCAGCCTGGGAACCTAAACTGGGAGCAGGCCGGGCAAATTACAGAGCTGTCTGCCACCGGACCGGGGATGGACCCGCTCAGCCGCTCAGCTTTTCCCAGGAATCAATTACCGCGACACCCCAAATCGCTGTGAGTGGTGCAGACACTGTCTCACTGTTCCAGCCACACAAAGCCATGCCATTTATGACACCAAGTCATGTACCTTACACAGTGCGGCTCTGAGAAACAGGCCCATTTCAGCTCCTCTTTACCGCTGGACACCCGCATTTACAGCATCTCCCTCGGCCCTTATCATTACATTTGATCTTTACTGTTCTCAATCATTTCTGAATTAGATATTAATTGAATACGTAACAAGATTTTTTTTTATTTTAAAAATCCCTTACAAGTATTCAAATGCCACTTCCACAGTAATAAAGCATATCTGTATTTTAATTGCTGCATTACAACACTTGATTAAAATATGGCATTGCGTGTTAGTTGTTGGCTTAGTGTATATGGGGTGTACGTACGTGTTGTGAAGCACACACCAACCACAGTGTGGATCACCAGAGCCCAGGCACTCGCTGCAGGTGGAGTACTGGCCACAGGCCTCCACTGGAACCCGAGTCAGCTGGACAAAGACGGGGAGAGAGGAAGAGGAGGGAGTCACACACCGATAACGCATCGTGAGAAGAAGGGGCGAGTCAGACACCGTCTCTGCATGTGCGTTCTGACAAGACGACTTTTCACCCGTGGTGAACCCGAGTGTTCCTCCACAGCATGTGTCAGGCAGACGAAGGAGGAGATACGGGGGCGCTCGTCTCCGCGGCGCCTCTACGCCACGGCGAGTGACCCGTGAATCTGGCTGCACTGAATGCTTCAACGTACTCTGAGGGATAGAGGTTTTTTTTTTAGCATAGTGGGGGGTTGGGGGTTGATGGTGTGGGGGGGGATCAATTCAATGGGGATGCTCCTCCATACTAAATTCACACATTTCGACCCAACAGTTCTATTCCAAAACAGAACATGGATGGACCAAAAAGGACACTTTCCTGAGGCTTTCCAGGACTCCACTGCTTCGTGTGACCATGGAAACACTGGAGATTTCAGCAGCACTTAAGGGCTGACCTAAGCCCTAAAAAGATAACAGATAGCATACATTAAGCTTAAACTGGACTATCCAAGGAAGCCCAGAAAAGAGTCTGTAAATCTATACGTGGCAAACCCCAGACACTGTCAAACTTCTTTTGTCCATTTTTGAGAATTACTGTTTTGTTAGGGCATAAACAAACACAACACCTGTAAGTCATCTGAACTGGAGACAGACGACACAGTCGCTGTCCAGTACAATCATAAAGTTTGTGCATTGGGGAAAAAATGGAAATGTTTCCAAATTCCAACAAGTTCATTGCATGAGATTTCGATGCTAAGATGGCTACTGAAAAAAGGCTTTTATCTTCATTGCTATTTAGAGGTCTAATTGTGCTCTTCAGAAAGGGGCTTAGGGATTTTACACATGCAGAGAAAGAGCTGTACACAATGGCTGTGATAACCTGCCTCGCACCAACTGAATGTTTCAATATTTACCCCAGATTTTCTGTCTGTAGAATAATACCTCCTCTCGGTCCTGTATATTTGCCCTCTTTATATCAGTTTCAGAAATAAAACCTCCCATTCCCTCCTGAATTTTTACCCTCTTTTTTCCATATTGAGAGTAATTGTCAACAAACCTGTGGCTTAGTTCTATTTCAGTTTTTGTTTCCATTTTGTGTTTCCTTGTTTCCATATTATATCCTGACAGTAATACTCTCTCTGCACTCATATATATTTACATTGGTCATAGCCCCTGAATCTGCAATACCTTCTCCATAATCCTAAATATTTACACTGTTTATGTCTGAAAGAAAAAACACCACATCATGAATATCCTACCTGTTTATATTAGACTGTGTATTTGTAATAGTACCCTGTACCCTCCTGTACATTTACTCTGCATTTAGCGTGTTCTATACACGCTATTCTATATTTTTTGTTTCCACAATATTCTCCCACCCCTTTCCAGAAATATCCTTCACAGGGATATTATTTCCATGCCTCACATATTTTTTAACATGATGGATAATTGGACGTTTTGAAAGTGAACGGCGTTGTCAGGTTTGGCAAATTGATTTTATGCATATACGCCATTACGATAATATTTCCTGCAAACCGGGAAATATTAGGGACGTGAGACTGGTGGTGCCTCTAAAAACACAAAAATGTAAAAACACAATGAAAAGGACAAACGGGAAAAGGCAAACGGCAAAACAGAAAATGGAGACAATGGAGGAAAGCAGAATGAAATAAACTCTGTAAGTACGGAGATGTGGATATTTCTCTAGCTATGGTGTGTCTGTTTGGCACAGTAGCTATCTGTGGATGGCTCAGATAAATCCTCAAACTCCTGCCAGAGTTCAATAAAATTCTCATCTTCGGCTTTTTTGTGGATTCTGAACTCATTCACACATCTTTTGTGTTCTTCATCTTCCATTCCCCTCTCCCTCTCTCTCTCCCTACAGTATACCCCCACCCTTTCTCTCTCTCCCTACAGTATACCCCCACCCTCTCCCTCTCTCCCTACAGTATACCCCCACCCTTTTCTCTCTCTCCCTACAGTATACCCCCCACCCTCTCCCTCTCTCTCTCCCTACAGTATACCCCCACCCTTTCTCTCTCTCCCTACAGTATACCCCCACCCTCTCCTCTCCCTCTCCCTATAAATCAGATAAATCCTCAAACTCCTGCCAGAGTTCAATAAAATTCTCATCTTCGGCTTTTTTGTGGATTCTGAACTCATTCACACATCTTTTGTGTTCTTCATCTTCCATTCCCCTCTCCCTCTCTCTCTCCCTACAGTATACCCCCACCCCTTTCTCTCTCCCTACAGTATACCCCCACCCTCTCCCCCTCTCTCTCTCCCTACAGTATACCCCCCACCCTTTCTCTCTCTCCCTACAGTATACCCCCACCCTTTTCTCTCTCTCCCTACAGTATACCCCCACTCTCTCCCTCTCTCTCTCCCTACAGTATACCCCCACCCTCTCCCTCTCTCTCTCCCTACAGTATACCCCCCACCCTCTCCCTCTCTCTCTCCCTACAGTATACCCCCACCCTCTCCCTCTCTCTCTCCCTACAATATACCCCCACCCTCTCCCTCTCTCTCTCCCTACAGTATACCCCCACCCTCTCTCTCCTCTCTCTCTCCCTACAGTATACCCCCACCCTCTCCTCTCTCTCTCCCTACAGTATACCCCCACCCTTTCTCTCTCTCCCTACAGTATACCCCCACCCTCTCTCTCTCTCTCTCCCTACAGTATACCCCCACCCTCTCCCTCTCTCTCTCCCTACAGTATACCCCCCCCACCCTCTCCTCTCTCTCCCTACAGTATACCCCCACCCTCTCCCTCTCTCTCTCCCTACAGTATACCCCACCCTTTCTCTCTCTCCCTACAGTATACCCCCACCCTCTCCTCTCTCTCTCCCTACAGTATACCCCCACCCTCTCCCTCTCTCTCTCCTACAGTATACCCCCACCCTCTCCCTCTCCCTACAGTATACCCCACCCTCTCTCTCTCTCCTACAATATACCCCCACCCTCTCCCTCTCTCTCTCCCTACAGTATACCCCCACCCTCTCCCTCTCTCTCTCCCTACAGTATACCCCCACCCTCTCCCTCTCTCTCTCCCTACAGTATACCCCCACCCTCTCCTCTCTCTCTCCCTACAGTATACCCCCACCCTCTCCCTCTCTCTCTCCCTACAGTATACCCCCACCCTCTCCCTCTCTCCTCTCCCTACAGTATACCACCCTCTCCCCCCACCCTCTCCTTCTCTCTCTCCCTACAGTATACCCCCCCCCTCTCCCTCTCTCTCTCTCCCTACAGTATACCCCCACCCTCTCTCTCTCTCTCTCCCTGCAGTATACCCCCACCCTTTCTCTCTCTCTCCTACAGTATACCCCCACCCTCTCTCTCTCTCTCCCTACAGTATACCCCCACCCTCTCCTCTCTCTCTCCCTACAGTATACCCCCACCCTCTCCTCTCTCTCTCCCTACAGTATACCCCCACCTCTCTCCCTCTCTCTCTCCCTACAGTATACCCCCACCCTCTCCTCTCTCTCTCCCTACAGTATACCCCCACCCCTCTCCCTCTCTCTCCCTCAGTATACCCCCACCCTCTCTCTCTCTCCCTACAGTATACCCCCACCTCTCACCCTCTCCCTCTCTCTCTCCCTACAGTATACCCCCCACCCTCTCCTCCCTCTCTCTCTCCCTACAGTATACCCCCACCCTCTCTCTCTCTCTCTCCCTACAGTATACCCCCACCCTCTCCTCTCTCTCTCTCTCCCTACAGTATACCCCCACCCTCCCTCTCAGTATACCCCCACCCTCTCCTCTCTCTCTCCCTACAGTATATACCCCCACCCTCTCCCTCTCTCCCTACAGTATACCCCCACCCTCTCCCTCTCTCTCTCCCTACCCTCTCCATTCTCTCTCTCCCAGTATACCCCCACCCTCTCCTCTCTCTCTCCCTACAGTATACCCCCCCACCCTCTCTCTCTCTCTCTCCCTACAGTATACCCCCACCCTCTCTCCTCTCCCTACAGTATACCCCCACCCTCTCTCTCTCTCTCTCTCTCCCTACAGTATCTCCCTACAGTATACCCCCACCCTCTCCCTCTACCCCCCCCCCCTCTCTCTCTCCCTACAGTATACCCCCACCCTCTCCCTCTCTCTCTCCCTACAGTATACCCCCACCCTCTCCCTCTCTCTCTCCTACAGTATACCCCCACCCTCTCCCTCTCTCTCTCCCTACAGTATACCCCCCCCACCCTCTCCTCTCTCTCTCTCCCTACAGTATACCCCCCCACCCTCTCCCTCTCTCTCTCTCCCTACAGTACCCCCACCCTCCCCTCTCTCTCTCCCTACAGTATACCCCCACCCTTTCACTCTCTCTCCCTACAGTATACCCCCACCCTCTCCCCCTCTCTGTCCCTACTGTATACCCCCACCCTCTCCATCCCTCTCTCACAACAGTATACCCCCACCCTCTCCCTCTCTCTCCTACAGTATACCCCCACCCTCTCCCTCTCTCTCTCCTACAGTATACCCCCACCCTCTCAGGGGTGGAGGACTGATCACACCGACCTATATGACATATGGGGAAATGTACCCAGTACAGGGGTGGAGGAATGGATGAATGATCAGTGTGACTCTATCATATTGCTCCGGGGGGGACAGGGGGGAGAGAAGATGGCCGGTGTCTCACCTGCGTCTCCGACATCACGTAGAGGAAGTTGTGGTCCACGGAGAAGGCCATGTCCCGCAGAATTGGCCCTTGCTTCACCACTTGGATGGTCTCGTACTGCAAGGCACCGTGGGAAGGGCCATCAACCCGGATCTGTGGATTCAGAAAGACAAGGGAGACTGGGAGTCAGGTGGCTGTAGGGAACATTTTCCTGATACAGTATTGCACTGGTTCCAGTGTTATGTGCATAACTTAGCCTACCTCAGTGGTCAGTTTAGTTACCGGTACAGTTACTTTAGGTACATTGCACAGGCCCTACCACTGACATTGCCCTGTCAATACTGACATCACATCCAGGCTTTGGGCCTCACAGAAGCACACCTACTGTTTGGATTTGTGATTTGTGGATTACTGAGGTTCGCTGTATTTGTTTTGCCCAGATCCTTGTAAGCTTGGTGAAATGGCCGTGTTCTTTATTACACAATGGTCGTCATTCCTAGTGGAATTATTCTATGGAAGAATAAAGGCACTCTGTGTAGTGCAGGAATGTCTGAGCAGCGTCTCTGTTTCAGGGATCTGAAGCTGTGAAACTGTGCCACTTCATCTGGCTCTATGCAAACTCCATTTTGGCTCTGGTGACATGGCCGTTTAGGGCTTTAAGGTTAAGAAAGCACCTTAGGGTAACTGGTTCATGGAGATGTCATATAAATAGACATTTTTCAGTTTAAGAAATCAACTCATAAATGTTTTGTCACTTTATAAAGCATCATTTTTTGTGAACACAGTAGCTCATAAACATCAAGATTACAGTTACATTTAATGGGATGTTCAATGATCGCTAAACACTGCCTCATGTTACAAAAAGGCCAATGTAATAAATTACCAGCGTTTTGCAAACAGAATCGGCGGGTATATCTGAGGTAGTACAGCCAATGTGGAATTTCATGTATGAGATTCACTGCAACCGTATTAATAAAATGATTCATAGTGTACTCCAGGATAAGCAATGTCTTATAGTGCAATATCTCAAAAGATCGTCACTGAACATTTAGCAGCCAAGTAATGCTGTGATAGTGATGCTAGAAGACCAAATCAGCCCCGTCGGCTTTTCTCTGTCGTCTTCTTCCCTCACTGTGATACAGAAAGGTTTCTCAGTTCCTCTTCCATCCTCCTCTACCCCTGTTAGGGTTGTGCAGAGAGGTCATTATTCGTATCCGTGTCTGTATTCGTTTAACCACAAAATTATCCGCATCTGTATTCTTTGTTTGGATGGAAACCGGAAGTGGGCGTGGTCTTAACAGGACGTTACTATTAATTACGATTGTACAGGTTTTCATCTTTCATCTCTTTGTGGAGGTAGCTGTCGGTCTCTTACAGCCTTAATGTGTCTTTTAAATTACACCTTTGTTGCCTTTTAATGAATGAAAATAATGTTGTTGTACTAAAGCCCTGTATTCAAACATTCAGTTTCAATTTACTGACATTGTAGCAGACTGAGTAGCTACTATTGCTGCTGCTAAGTTCGTTACAGCGCTAACATTGATTCAAGTCAGAGGGCACTCATTTCCACTCTCAATCTTTTCCTTCACCCCTCCATTTCAACCACATTGATGGAGGGGTCGATGGTGTTGCAGACAAAAGCTCTAGGGGTCAGATAACATGAACAACCTGAGACTGTTGATTGTGTAACTCGCTCGCCCACACTGCGGAGCTTATAGCTCTGAGAGCAGCCCTGTTGTACAGAGCGATGGGAGACAAAAAGTCTCACTGCAATTTCCCATCATCCATACGAAACGAGCCCATTCCCATCCGCCCTGCCCACCTTACGGAAGGAGAAACGGTAGAGATGACCGTTCCCCGATGGCGACTCTTCTATTTGTATTCATTGCCATTGAGCTCATCACTGAACCGAGTGTAGGGGTGTAACTGCAGCGAAAGGGTGCCCATTCACACTGAGTGGAGGTCCGTGCTCTGTGGCACATGAGATCCAGGAATTCATCACGTGCATGGAACAAAACTGAACACTCATCTCACTCCTCAGGTTCATGGTCACATGACGCACCTTAAGGGATCCAAACGGTCATGTGACACACCATAAAGCAGACACACAATCCACCATTCGCTCAGAAAAACCTGCTCGCATAACTAAAGAATACATAACTGTATCTATAATATCCCCTTGTGCTCCCATACAACTTTTGAGACCATAGCACTAACCACATTGATAAAGTTCTATGCTAAAGATACCGTTAAACTTCCTATGTATTATGGTAAACTTCCTATGTATTAAAATACAGGCTAATCAAATTTATTACAGAAATGAAAAAAAAAACTCTTGCATAATATTGAATTAGATTATGTTCTTTGATAACCATAAAGCATGCTCTTATATTACATTATAAAAGGTAATATGCATTATTGCATAAAACCTGATATGTAGCACTCTTTGTTCAACAAATCAACAAAGTTTGAATGTGCCATGGCGGTACAGTGAATTGCATTGATGTGTAAAGTGTGGACAAGGACAGAAGTACAAGCATGCACACACACACACACACACACACACACACACACACACACATACACGTACACAAAACCGGAGGTCAATCACAGTCCCACATTAGACAGATAACGCTCTCAGCCTCTTGTGGCCTTGATGTTTTATGTCTCTGGGCTTTCTAAACATTGCAGTGACTTTGCCCCCCCGGTCAGTGGCCCACATGTCCAGTGGAATGGTGTTGGCAGTGGAGGGGCTTGGGACGTGATATACACCAGTGGGGGGGGTGGTTATACACACCAGCAGGGGGTGACATACCCCCACCTGTCATACACACCAGCAGGGGTGATATACACAAGCAGGAGGGTGATACACACCAACAGGGGGTGATACACACCAGCAGGGGTGATATAAACAAGTGGGAGGGTGATACACACCAGCAGGGGTGATATACACCAGCAGGGGGTGATACACACCAGCAGGAGGGTGATACACACCAGCAGGGGTGATATACACAAGTGGGAGGGTGATACACACCAGCAGGGGGTGATATATGCCAGCAGGGGTGATATACACCAGCAGGGGGTGATACACACCAGCAGGGGTGATATACACAAGTGGGAGGGTGATACACACCAGCAGAGGGGGTGATATATGCCAGCAGGGGTGATACACACCAGCAGATATACACCAACAGGGGGGTGATATACACAAGGGGTGGGAGGGTGATATACACCAGCAGGGGGTGATATACACAAGTGGGAGGGTGATACACACCAGCAGGGGGTGATACCAACAGGGGGTGATATATGCCAGCAGGGGGTGATATACACAAGCAGGGGGTGATATACACCAGCAGGAGGGTGATATACACCAGCAGGAGGGTGATATACACCAGCAGGGGTGATATACACAAGTGGGAGGGTGATACACACCAGCAGAGGGTGATACACACCAGCAGGGGTGATATACACAAGCAGGAGGGTGATACACAACAGCAGGGGGTGATACACACCAGCAGGGGTGATATACACCAACAGGGGGTGATATATGCCAGCACACCAGCAGGAGGGTGGTGATACACACCAGCAGGGGTGATATACACAAGCAGGAGGGTGATACACAACAGCAGGGGGGTGATACACACCAGCAGGAGGGTGATATACACAAGCAGGAGGGTGATACACACCAGCAGGAGGGTGATACACACCAACAGGGGGTGATATATGCCAGCAGGGGTGATATACACAAGCAGGAGGGTGATACACACCAGCAGGGGGACGATACACACCAGCAGGAGGGTGATACACACCAGCGGGGGCGTGGGGGATATACCCCTTCCTGTGATATACACCAGCAGGGGGGTGACGTACACCCCCGCCTGTGATATACACCAGCAGGGGGGTGACGTACACCACCAGCCTGTGATATACACCAGGGGGTTACACCAGCGGGGGCGGGGGGACCCCTTCCTGTGATACACACCAGCAGTCAGACAGACAGGAGGCTACACCGCACACATCAGGGGGGAGCTCAGGATGCTAACGCATACTAGGGAGTGGCCTGATGGAACACTTGGGTATTGCAATAAATCTGAGAGACAACAAGGCCAGACACAGGGGGAGAGAGCAGGATGAGAGATATATCATTAAACACACACGCACGCGTACACACACCCAGACACACACATACACACACACACAATCAGCAGTAAACAATGATGACATGGCAGTTCCCTCTTGTATTCATGAGGCAAACACGACCCAGCTAGTTAAATACGGTATTGCACAACAGTGCTTACGGGTTTTATTGAAAAATCCTGTCTGAAAAACATTTTGAAATACATCTGCTGGTAACTGTTTACAAAAATTAAATAAACTTTTTAGGGAATCGTCTGCAGCAAAGTTAACCATTTGGTAACGTGGCTGCAAAGCACCCTAAAAGAACAGTATCCCACTTCCCCAAACATAAGCTGTCCCCCTTTACAGCAGTGACCCTTGATGAATGTCCACCCTCCCCAGCCACACTGGGGCTGTCACCTCAATGTGACCATATCACAGGAGAGAAAATTACAGAAGATTATCATTATCAACTCAATCAGCGAACATTTGCAAGCACGGCAGCACTAGCTAGATACTGATTACACTATATTTCACTGGGGCGTAGAGAGGTCCGCTAGTAATCTCTTTGCCACATCTCTTTTCATCTCTGCCATGCATCATGCTTAAACTCCCCTAACTTACACCCCTGCTAAGAAAAACACTATTGTCCCCAAACCAATGGCAGCAGCCAATGAGGAAAGACCACTGGTATAGACAGCAAGTCAGAATGGCCTACCAATAATGTTATGTATAGTGCCGCCTGTTTCGCCGGGATTGGCCATTGGATTTAGGGCGGCGATTCTGAAGGCAGACCTTCCGACTTCAAAAGGGGAAGAGGTGATCAGGGCTGTTGGGGGTGGTGGCTTGTTTCTATCAGGTGTGCATCAGACAACGTGGGCCTTTGTTCACCGCTGAGCAGCTAATTTTGCCAGCTTGTCCGGAGCTTTTATGTATAACTAGTTAAACTCTCTGTCTTGTTTTTATTATTCCTTTTCTTATGTAGCAATCCCTTTAAACTTTATTGCATTTTGTGTTTTGCTGGCTGAGCGGCTGTGGTTTAGCCTATTTATTTTGTTTGCGTACCTGACCCTAGACAGGGATGCAACAACAAAGTCAAAGAAAATCAGAAAATCTTACCTTTTGAGCCGGCCACTCTTGGTGCCAACGAAAGCCAGAGAGTGGTTCTTGTATACGTAGGCGATGACCGAGGTCATCTTGTTGGACTCGTCGGTGAAGAGGGGCACACCTCGCACCATTTCAGACACTTCCAGTGGTGCATTCATGTCCAGCCCGCAGAAATTATCATCGATCGTCACCGGCTGTGGGCAGACAGACAGAAGGGAGGGAGTGAGAGGGATAGAGACAGAAAAAAAGAGAGAGAGTCAGCTCACTTTATATTATTGCAGCATACCGAGATCCACCTCAATTCATCTACCTCCACCACAAGGCCATGGAGAAGAGAGAATCTGTGACCGTCGCCAATTCAATAACAAAAGACAATCCTGAGTATGATATTCAGAATCAGGCTTATTATATCAGATCTGAAATTACCAGCTCTCTTGTTATTATCATTTCATCTGAAATCTGAACAGTGCTTTCAGGAAAAAAACAATAAAAAAAACAAATTTTCTCAAAGACTTGTAGGATGTTTGGACCAGCATTCATGTGAGCTATAATAAAGAGAAGCCATCCAAAACCTGTCATTTCATATTGCATTATCCACAGCCTGTGACCTGAAAGTAATACTGCAATCCGCCGCCAATATTCTGCCTGCTTAGAGGGTTTGCGAAACAACATTATTTCCTTGAAAGGGTCTGGAAGCTCAGGACAAGGATTGCTGTGACAACATGTGAACTGAAAATGATGGCACAGCGAAATAGTTATTAGATATTCTATCGGCTGAGGGTGGTTGAAGCAAAATCATTTTCTTCAAAGTGATCTGGTTTGACGCAAAAGCTGGAGGGATTCCCGTGTGTTACTGTTTGATTGAATCACTGCTCAAATCACTTGTGTCAGTCAAACACAGACCAGGACTCTGGGTTACAGACCAAAGTCATAAATAACTTTCATCTGCTCACAATAATCTTTTGTGAGCACGCTGAAAGACTGGGCACCTCTCAGTGGCCAGGACAGGTCACATGATCTAATAAAAATGAATCAGGAGCCAGTGACGTTTAACATAACCTTGCTCAACACTAAGCGATCTGCTGTGATGCATCTGTAAACTGTCGGGGGACTGTAATGTACTGTTTGGGGGACTCATCATCCACACGCAGGCTTCACCAAGGCATTAAAGATATACATGATAGGTGAGGTGATTTCTCATTGGATAGTCCTACACCTGGACCAATCAGATCTCTGTTCTACCACAGCTGCTCCAACTAATGCTAAGGTACACACCTACACAATTAGTCTGTGCAACGAGATTACCTCCCAAAAACACAAATCAAGGCTGAGTACATTGTCGACACAGGCACCCAGCTACTCTATGCGACCTCTTTGCAATGGCTTCCGAGTGGTTTGAGTTTGTGGATAACATTGCTGACAGCCATAGCCTTTGTTTTTGTCGAATTTGATCACTGAATTAGTCGTATTCATTTCCTCCCGCTCATCATAATTGTGGCTATAAATATAATTACGGAGATGAATGTCTTCTGTTATTTCAAAACATTTTGATTTGCAAATTGTGTTACTTTTCCACAAGTTAAGGTTAGATTTCCATTTAGAGTATATCTAGCTTTCCTAAATGCATTTATCAGTTTCTAAATTCCCCACTGCCCACATGCAAGGGAAATCAATCAGAATGTACTACTAGGCACAGTGTGCACTTGATACATGTCTCTCTTAAAGATTGATAACATATCACTTGCAAAGAAGAGTCTGGCTCTTTGATACATGCAGATCAGGAGGAAATAAACAAGTTTGGAGAAGTTCTTTGGGGTGCCAAAGCAACCATAAAAACTGAAATACAGTGCGCTTTCAATTCTTCCTTATTTTTCCATTTTGTTCTTCAAAAAGTAGGTTTCTATTTATGACCAACAATGCCATATCAGAACAGGTGAGAAAACCGGTTTCAGGTTTTAAAAAGTGGAAGGCGGTGCATTTACTTGGTACCGATAGCTCAGTAATAGTGTACAAAAGTGAAGGTGTGCCTGCTTCACAGCCACAGTTGTCTGAATGTGGTGTTGGATTTTATGAGCCGTGAAAAGCTTGCTTCAGGGCCAGTGTGGGAGAAAAGCATGTTCTGCCATTCAAAGCCAGACTGAGCGCGCTCACCTGCAAAGCATCCCTCAAGCTTGGATACTCCAGAGTGCGCCCAGCACTCTCCTGCTTCCTCCGCTTCAGTGTCAGGTCATAAATTTATTTTTATTGGGAAATTAAACTGAAATGTAACGGTAAATTATGCCTCAACTGCTTAGTCACCTTTCAGCTGCCTTGACACTGTTGCGACTTCTTGTCATTCATTTCAGTCCTTTCTAGTGAATAAATAAAAAGGAATATTGTCACATAAGGACGGTCCACAAATACATCAAGGATGCCGACTTTCACATGCTTTCAGGCTCTGTCTCGCGCTCTCATGCCGCCCAGGAAAATTTCACGCCATATGACATGGCACCATTGTCCCTCCGTTGCTGACATGGAAAACGTGCTGAAAAGGTCTCCAGCATCATGGATTTTCCATCGGCACTGTGGAGGGATTTGTGTAAATAGCCACAGATTCTTGATTGAACCGCATCAAAGTTCTCCACCAATCAAATTTCAGCTCTCCGCTCACTCATGATGTGTTGTAAACCAGGGAGGAATGCTGAAACACCACTGAAAAAACACACAGCGGTGCTCCATATTGTGCCCATCTGATCCCAGCACTGTCATGGCCTTCATATTATGTGCTTACCCAATCGGATTGGCGAAGGGTCTCCCCTCAGAGATTGTGTAAATTAAATGTTTTTTTTTTTCTCCAAATAGCTTTGGAAGTGAAGCAAAATTATTTTCACAGTATAGGGCGAATGTGTTATTACCAATAAGTGTGGCACTTTTCTGAAGTGACAGCTGCAATTGCTCATATGAAAGTTTCAGAACTCTCAGACCTGCAAGCATTCCAACAACTCCAAACAGCCTCTTTGCATCAACTCTGATTACATTATATGATTATCTGTGATTAGAAAAACATCATAAACATCGTACAAACCCCTATAGGATTGTAAAGATGACTCACCGCACTGATGCATGGAATATCCTGGACTTTGAGCCAGGCCATGTCCAGAGTCCCTTCCCCTTTGTAGCATGACTGAAGACGGTCCTTAATCCGCTCATTTATCTCCTTCAGAGGGAACACACAGAGCGCGGATTCCTGGGAAGCCTCTCGAGGGCGCTGGCCCTTGGAGAAAATGGCATAGAGGACGTCGTCGTCCGGGCCCACGCCCAGCGAGCGGGCCAGGATGGCTCCAGCCTTGGACAGGTAGGCGGCCTGGAGAAGACGGTACTCCACCCCGCCCTTGACGCAGCCCAGAGTCACCTCCACGTAGGAGTTGAAGGACCTGTCTTTCTTGCAGAGGCGAACCAGCTTGGAGGTGTAGACCTGCTCGCGGGTGGCAGACGAGCCCGACGCTCGGCCGCCCATCTCCGGCTGCAGCTTCAGGAAGTACACGAAGCTACCGCTGCCAAAGCCATACACGTAGTACATGTCAAAGTCCGGCACCACGGTGAAGGTGTCTGAAGGGATCTTGATCATGGAAGCCACAAACTCGTCATGGAGCACGTAGGCGAACATGCCCTCCTCCTCCGAGTTGCGGGCCAGCTTGCGGCTGGAGATTGTGGGGAAGTACTCAGGCTTGCCATCCACGGCAGTGGCCACAAAGAGGTTGTCGGTGACGGAGGCGTCGCTGTAGGACACGATGACCCCGACGACGGAGCCACTCTCATTGACTCCAGAGAGGTAATGCTCCTTCCTGCGGGATGGCTCGCCCAGCTTGAAGAGATCGTCCAGCCGCAGCAGCTTGCAGATTCCCTGGAACAGGCTCCCGCAGGCCAGGAGCCGGTTCTCCCTGTAGTCCACCAGCAGCATCTTGTTAACGTCGTTAGTGAGGGCCAGCGGCTCACCGCACGGCTGCACAATTGGGGGTGGGTAGCACTTGCGGTTGTCCTCATCTGGCCCCGTTATGCTGGAAACCTGCAGCTCCAGGCCTGGGGACAGCTTGTAGATACGGTTCACCGCCCCCAGGTATACATTCCCATTCCGGGAGTCCACCGCCAGGTGGCTGAGAGTCCATTCAGGGTTTTCCACATGAAATGTGCTGTACTCTCCATCGACAGCATTCAGAGTGGCTGTCTGCTGCTGTCTGGAAGCGGACAGTGGAGGAGCCAGGACATGGAAAAGGCAGTAAAAGGCCAAGCAGGTCCATCTCCACGTAAAGGACACCATCTCTCCAGGAGACTAAGAGGACTGACTTTCCCCCAGGGTGGAAGAACGGCTTGATCCAGTACTTTCAGCCACTCAGAGATTAATCTTGTCTTTTATTGGACACTGTGTACCTGCGGAACCATTGAAGAGAAGAAAAGGCCAATTAAATATGGCTGACATCTGTAATATCTTAAGCAATATGAGCATGCACACCTCAGCCAATGAACAAGAGGAAAAGGACATGGAAGCCCTCATTATTGATGCTTGTGACACTTAAGACATGTCTCAGAATGAGTTAAAAATAGCGATGTTACGTTCACGAACGATCCGATTCTTTTCAACGGCTCTTTGGTACAAATGGAGGGAACCGTGTTGTACTTGGCGAGAGCCGTTCTTTTTATCGTTGCGCTCAAATTTCACTGCCTGCCCTTAATCCACTCCCCTTTGCATGAACAGGGAGAACCACCAGTCACAAGAGGTAGATGTGTTTGGAAAAAAAAAAAAAAACAGCCAAACTCGAAAACACAGCAGTATTTGGATGCACATCAGCAATAAAAGCAACAGTAAAGTGGAGTGCAATATTTGTTTATACGAGTAGTATCTGTATATTTTTCCTCTATTTTATTTCATTTTTCTGTATTTTTATAATAGTTGAGATATTGTTGAGAAGTTATCTGTAGTGTGGGCCTTTTGCACAAAGTATTTTTATTTTAATTAGTTGTTCTGCTATTTATTGTTAAAACTTTTCTCCTGTGAAATGTTTTTCAGATTATTGTCAATGTATCTGATTTGCACTAAAATCTGTTCTGCACAAACGTTCATTGTACTTCTTTTTTTATTGTATCAATAAAAAGTTTTCTAATATTAAGTATTGCATGAATTGCATTTAACCCTTGTATTATGTTCGTTTTTCCCCCCTTACTTTGGTGTTCCCGGTCAAATTTGACCGGTCTGGTTTACCTGTTGTTACATTAAAACAAAAAACATAATTCAAACATAATCATCATCAGATTTTATTTAGCACATTTTAATACTGTAAACAAGATGTCCAACTAGTGATGGACATGAAAAACTGCAATAAACATGCAAAAAATCAACAGAAAAAATTATAATAACAATCAAAATGGAGACTATATTCAGAAGATCAACATGAACAGGTGTGTGTGTTTGATTGTCCAATGCCACACACACAAACACACACACACACACACACGAGTGGCATTGGACAATCTGGTTGGAGTATGCCTTGCAAACAAAAGCACCACATTTGTAGCAGGTGAGACTTGTTTTATTGTCTCTTGGGGCACAGAGCTGGCATCTCTTCCTCTTTTGCCCCTGTCTTTGATGGTGGGAGGGGGTCTGGGGCAGTGGCTGGGGCTTGTACACTCCTAACCAGACTAGAAGAGGCTGGAGTGCGGGGAAGGAGCTGTCATTGCTGAATGAGCGGTGTCACTAAAGCTTTCTCGAGCTCTTCCAGGAAGAGACGTCTCTTGAAGCATTTCCCCTGATTCCAGGCTGGGTTGATCACCATCCTCACCACATATGCATTATACGCAGACACAGCCAGGATGTTGTGGAACACCGCCACAGGCCAATGTGCTGTCATTTGCTTGCAGGTGTATGTACCTGTAAGCTGTGATGAAAGAAACAATAAATTAGAAATTAGAAACAATACTGAATCTGAATGCCATGCTTTACACTGGTAAAAGTAAAATAAATTATATGATAGATGAAGATATGCATTACCTTATCGAGGCAGTTAACACCTCCCTTGTTGCTGTTGTAGTCCTGGATGATATGGGGCTTCCTGTCTTCCGTGGTCCTGACAGCGTTGTCTTTGTACAGTGTGCAAGTTAAACTTCTATCTTCTCTTCCTCTGGCTCAATAATTAGGTCCAGAGCCTCTCTGACTGTAAATTTCCTGTCACAGTCACTCATTCCTCTCACTCATTGTGGTCACAGAGTAAAATGAGAGCAAGGCACAAATAAAGGTTTATATAGGGTGTCTGTGAGAAGATCTGATACATAGTGTATTCTGTGAAGTGGTTCATGTGAGGGGATTGGGCATAAAAGCATGGGAAAGAGACAGGTTCCCATAACAAACACCTAATTGTTTAGTTTGGAAATACATAATTATTTAGTGTAGCAAAATTGGGCACCTGTGGAGGGATGGTAACATAAGCGCGAGAAAGAGACAGGTTCCCATAAATGACACCTATTTCTTCAATCTGAAATGTGTGATTCACATGGATATGTGTGTGTATGTGTGTGTGTGTCTATTTGTTGGTGTGGATGGAAAGAAATGAAAATAATCTAGTATTACCCATTCATTATCTATGCCGGTCACTTTTGACCGGGAACACCACAGGTGCTACAAAGTTGATTAAACCACTGAAAATTCAGAGAATGTGGTGATCAAAAATTTTATATGTTCAACTATCTACTATGGAGGATATCATCAGGCCTTGGGGTAATCAGAGAAAAAATAAATTTTTTATGACCTTATGAAGTTGTAAATCGGTCAGATTTGACCCGAACATCATTGGAGGGTTAAGGCAAGGCAACTTTATTTACAAAACACATTTTATACAGAGGATAAATTCAAAGTAGTAAATTCACTGACAAAGCAGAGGGATATGGCGTCACCTTTTGTAATGTTTACAATGCAGATCACTGATATTAGGTCTGGCAAAATGAGTAATTTGGCGCTACTAAACTTAGTCCACATGTGAAATGACATTATATTGGTGGGATGTCTAAGTTTGAATCTGATCCGAATCTTACCCTATCGTTATCCTAGTGATTATTTTGCAGATAAACCTCGTAACCCCCACCCCCTAAAAATACAATACTAGGTAAAAACCTAGGATAAGGCTGGTCTGTGTATGGGTGTGCGAAATTATGGTGAATTTGTTTCAGGGATATTCCATTCAGCATGTGACAAATTTGGAATGAGCTGCACTGTTCCGCCGATTCATTTTGAAAGAGCAACGGCCAATGGGGAAACTCATACACTCTGCCGACCAATGGTGTAACTTCATCACTCACTCACTCAGTCAGTCTGAGCCAATAGGGAAACTCATGGGGAATCTCATAATACAGTAGACAGAGAGGTTGTGTGTGGTGGAGAGAGAGGCAGAGAACAATAGATTTTTTGTCACGCCATTGATTGTTTTTTTGTCATGCATGGCTGTTTTCCAAAACACCTTACACTGCAAGCAGTGCACAATATTTATTATAATGTTGGAAACAGTGGATGAAGGGTCTAAGATGCTACTGAGCTATGTGTGTGTGTGTGTGTGTGTGTGTGTGTGTGTGTGCGTGCGTGCGTGTGTGTGTGTGAGGATATTTTTTAGTGATCAAACCAGAGAGTATGAGGAATGATGATACAGCTGCGGAGTCAGAGTACATGAAAGCTATGTGCAAACACACACACACAGAACAACCTGTTGGCTTTGGCACACTCATAACACAGGACTCAGCCCAGTATGTCAGTGACAGTTAAGTACCTCTCCCATTGGGGAGCCTCGTTTAGCCCCTATTTGTATTCACCTGCTGATTGTTGTCTGCTATTAAATCCAAGATAACGTTGGGCACATGCCATGCCATACAGCATATTCAAACATATCATTTACCTGCCTCCCAACATCACGCCTGCTTTCCTCTGCAGGCAGCGAGAGTAGTGTCTCGCACCACTCAGTATAATAAACCTTGCAGTGCTACAGGTCTGCTGTAATTAAATTGATTCCGTTCATTTCCAGGGACTCCTGCACTGGCATAATTGTGGTGCAGTTCCCCAAGTGCCATTTTCTAAATCAAGTGATGGAATATGCCTGGGTTTTCAGAGGGGGAAACGTTCCGATTGTCTGTCCCCCTGATGTTAGATGCTGCACGTCTCCTGTCCCACTGTGCCAGTTGGCCAGTATTGGGTTCCTGTGCCTTCAGGGAAGTGTGTATTTGTCCCACAGCAGTCACCTGCGATGATTACTAAGGTATACTAAGGAGGGGGGGTCCTGTTGTATTATAGGTGGCTAGACATAAGCCAGATCCACCCCCAGAAAGCCTATAAAAACACACAGACCACACGCTGGACAAGCACATCAAAGACCGCTAATATATGCATGTCCGATGCCACACACTGACTCACTCACATGGCTTATTCGGATGTGAAAAGAAAGTTCAGTTGGGGGTTATACGGTGTCCTTTCAAATGCCAAATAGATGGATATTTACACTTTTCCTTCCCTTCTCTTTTTATGTCTTTCTGGAGCACCACAGCCAGCAAGGCACGGCTTGTCACCAATAAAATAGTCCTTCGGGAGGAAACGGAATTCTGCTACCCAAATGTGAATACCCAACTCTCTGAATCCGAAATTAGGAAGCATTATCTGGTTCATGGGGAAAGAAACAGTGACAGGAACCAGATACATTTATTTAGCAGCTGAATAGAGATGAAAGAAGGAAATATTGATGTCTGCATGTCTGGATATATCGGACAGGTGAGATATCGTCAAAAAGACACAGAACATCAGAGTTACCTACCATAATGCAGGAAAACAACACAACACCTGGAGCAGAAGTTTCAGTGCTGCCCTAAGACTTCCGATAAGAACATTTCAAACCCATATCTAGATAGCAAAGGTTATTCGCAAGGAGGTTTTACACTTTCATTGCAATGAAATACAGGAGATTCACTTACTGTATGTCTTTAAGACAGAACTTTCTTTCTTTACTCTGTACTATGTATGTTGAATACTGCGATTCTTGTTGTTTCATCAGCATATGTCTTTGGCAGTAGAAGTGTATTCTGGCCATTTCAATACAACCAGTAGCTGAATTTACGCTGCAGCTGCACATACGACTGCAGACTCCTTCTCTGAAAATGGTCTGCGGTTGTATGCAGAGATGTGTCTTAGGTCTTAACTGCAAGGATCTCATACAAAGAAAAGTTCTAATTCCCACTAGATAGGCTAACAGGTAATTCCTCTTGTAGCTCTTGTAGCTAACAGGTAATAGTAGCTTACGTGCTCAGGAAATAGCATCTACATCCAATCAAGGCCCCTCACGGTTGTGTAAGTCCAACAAAATTACAAAGCATATATAATCATATACACACGTCGACAGATCATATACAACTTACCCAATGCAAACAACTGCAGTTAACCATGTTGTCCACGGCCAGTACAGAACATTGCACACATCCACGTCTGGAGGGTATTAAAAATCACCTCAGAATTACTAATCTTATCTTTGCACAAAACACCTGACACCTTAAAATGCCACACTGTAATCTTGTGTCGCTGTGGTGAACTTGTTAATCACGAGCGTAATGTTCTGATGTTTTGATGTGGTGATCGCAGTGCACCGTAGACTGTGCTGCAGAATTACATCGTACGTTGCCGCTAGCTCTGCTTCTGTCCCTTGAATCTCTTTATCGTACAAGGGCGCTCGCTGTAAGTCATCCTGGTATTATTCCACCCGTAGTAATCAGAGAACTGGCACGGTCGGAGATGTGGCGTGGCATGAATGATTGTACTTTAGATCGATAATACGTTTAAACAACGTATTTTCTTTTGAGGCGAGCCTGTTATATATGTTTGTGGGTTGAAATGACCTGCTTTGCTGAATAGAAGTTCCCTTGGCAGCCTGGCAGGTGCGGTGCTGCACCTCGCTGCATGGCTGTATTGCAGGTGTGCGGAGAGAGCGCTAAGCATGAGCAGCTACCGCTGAATAACGGTCCGCGGAAACAGGAAATGTGTGAATTTGAGCCTGCTACTCTTGACCGGCAGCACTGGCTGGGTCTTGCATCCACCTGCGAGCTGATAGGCAAGTTTTGAAAACCACAAACATGAGCGAAGAAAATAGCGATATTTATTCCGGAGGAATCGCCAGTCAGCCAACCTCTCACTGAGCCGGGATTTCTTCGGTCCAGTACACCGGTCACTTGCTAGCAATGAACAGGCATGGAAATGGGGACAATTTTAGTTTTATTTTAACGTTCAATCTCCAGTCTTCAGAAACCCCGTCCCCAGTGACTTTATTAGAGTAGTTTAACAACAATACAAGTCAGTGACAAATTGAATTACCCATAACTTGGGGGTTGGTTTGGGCTGAGACTGATCATCATATCCCTCAGCTATTAAAGCACTGGTTCTTAACCTGGGTTCGATCGAACCCCAGGGTTTCGGTGAGTCAGTCTCAGGGGTTCGGCGGAGGTCAAGACACACACCCGACTCTTAAGATTCGTGATGACGCGCCCCGCTTGGCCATCAAGAAGGGTTCGGTGAATGCGCATATGAAACTAGTGGGGTTCAGTACCTCCAACAAGGTTAAGAACCACTGTATTAAAGACAGAAACCCACTGCTTCCTTTAAAACTAAGAACACTGTACAGCCACATCTAATTTCTCATAATAATGTTAGTAACTGTAATCTGACGTACTGGTTATTATAAATACATGACAAATGCTTTTCGACAAAACAGCATGGGTTTGTAGCAATTCGTTGATTCACTTAGAGACAAGGCAGTACATTTTTTTGTATCATTCGACACTGACCATGTCCATAAATTTGTGCGACGACTGCGCATTCACACACATCCTAAATTAATGTTTATTCCCAAAACCTGACGAATATTTTGCGACTAGTTCTATTTGCAATTTGTTATGCAGTTTGACAATTATACAAGTTTGGATTCTTAAAAATAGCAGCGCAGCTAAGTCAGAAGGAATGATGTCAGAGCCGTTAAGCGTCCCTTAATTTCACGCGCCTCCATTTTTTTCTGTCCAAACATGATCCCAAAACCTTTGAAGGAATTGCTTATACTGCGAGAATTGCACAAGTTAGAATTGGTGTCGTTGCCTTGTCTGAAAGATGGGGCATTTCGGGTAATTATTAATTTTGAATGAAGCGACGCGCGCTTTCCACGAATTATCATTCGTATAAAATACTCTCAACATTAATGTCATTAACCTACATCATGACCACCGTGCAGATAACATAAAGGTGATATATATTCATTTACAGCTGCATGTTTACTTTAATTTAATAATTTCATTTTGACGACCAACATTTGAGGGCATGATCAGGCTACTATTTAGTTGCGACACAATAATTTGCGTTGCATGTTGTGCAATATCTCAAATAATACAGAGAAGTGTTCTGTGACAAGATGGTAAAATTATTTTAAAATTACGAGACCCTGTCTCTCTCGAGATTGCAACGGCCCCGAAAGAATCTAGCAGTATTAACACGCGTACGAGACAAGAAACGGCAAGAAAAACAAATTAAGTTTTAATACACATTTAATAATTTTAAGGTATTTACTACGCCTTGAGGTAAAAGGCCTAGAGTCTACATGGCACGGTTTCATACAGCTATGTTAACAGCTGAGATTAATGGATCTTGTAAAGGTGAGAAAATTTAGTTTTTTAAATCAAATTCCTAACGAACAGACCTAAGATGGTGCTGTGCTTTAAACGCTACGGCGGAATGGCAGAAGAAGTAGCAAGCCTGACCTGGGCTACTGTGTCAGGCACAATCTGAAGAAACATAACGTTTTAAACATAAAACTGTCAATTATGTCTCACATCGGCATATATAATCTTCCGTTCGGCAATTCCCTTACCAGTAATCGTTTCTTTTTGCACTTCACAGCCGCAGCCGCATTAATACTGTAGATGACGAAGTCCACCTCTGCGATTGAGTCTGAGTAACTTCTGTATTAAGAACCTTCCTGCGCTACAGCGACAAATCTGCTCCGACATGCTGCTGGGAAAATTGTTACAGCACGTCCCCTGCTGGTCACTTTTGGTCACATGCCTTTTGTAGCATGAAAACTCAGATAAACCCCCATCTGCTCCCATATGCAAAGGTGATTGTGTCTCCTCAGGTTATACATCACAATGGTGAGAGCATGAAAACTTTACAGATAAACTTTACTCATCTGCTCCCTATGATATGCCAAAATCAGTTTTGTTTGGAGTTTATTTTCTCCTCAGGAAAACATCACGACATATTTTAATTCTCACTGGCACATTTATGGAAACATCAAGGACGGATAAGCAAATGGGCCAATGGGAGAAGGTGGTCACACACAATGAGCCAATGGGAGGAGGCAGTCACATACAAGGGGCTAATGGGAGAAGGTGATCAGACACAAGGGACCAATAGGAGGAGGTGGTCTTTACAATGGGCCAATGGGAGGAGGTGGTCAAACACAATGGGCCAATGGGAGGAGGTGGTCACACACAATTGAGATCAAGGCATTTGTGGTCCCTTTTCTGCAAGTTTTGAGTGCAGAAGAGTAGAGTTTAACACTTGATGACTGAGAGCTGTCCTTCATGGCAACAGAACCCACAGAAACAATGACTTTTATCACC
This sequence comes from Albula goreensis, assembly GCA_022829145.1. Taxonomy (NCBI): domain Eukaryota; kingdom Metazoa; phylum Chordata; class Actinopteri; order Albuliformes; family Albulidae; genus Albula; species Albula goreensis. The sequence goes on from CM040747.1 coordinate 34,319,590, forward strand.
ATCTTCATCTGGGCACTCGCTTTCTGTATTCAGGGTGAGATTTTTAAAATACTCAAATACTGTTTTTAATTGAATTGTAATAATATTGGTAAATATTTGTAAGATATTTATATATGGGCAAAGGAGTGATATTTGAACATATCTATGAATAGTAGTGTGGTTGATTTTTTTTTCTTCTTCTTCTTCTCTTCAGAATGCACAGGACAGGTGACTGTGACTCAGACTCCTGCTGGTAAATCTGCTCTCATAGGAGACACTGTCACTCTGAGCTGTAGAACCAGCACTGCTGTGTATAAAGACAGTCATGGTGACAGAATGGCCTGGTATCAGCAGAAACCTGGAGAAGCTCCTAAACTCCTGATAAAGTTTGTAAATCAGCGTATCTCTGGGATTCCTGATCGATTCAGTGGCAGTGGATCTGGGACTGACTTCACTCTGACCATCAGTGGAGTCCAGGCTGAAGATGCAGGAGATTACTACTGTCAGAGTTTCCATGGATCAGCAGTAGTGCTGTGTTCACACAGTGATAGAGAGCCGCACAAAAACCTCCCTCAGTCAGACTGCACAGAGACTGCACTGCTGCAGCTGGGACCTACTGCAGGTGCTGAGGGGGGAGGCACTGACCCGGGACACTGAGGGGTTCTGCTCCAGCACACTGGCCTTCTGTTGTTCAATAAACTCTAATACATCTAATTCACATTCATCTAATACACATGCACTCTCTAGCACTTCTAAGCCAGGTAAGTCAACCACTGCTCTTAGCACACCCACAAGAGTAGAAAGAGGTCCACCTGCTGTAAAAAAGAAATTACTTTCTAGTCAAGAACTGCTACAATCCCCGGACTTAAATGACACTGAACACAGCATTGTGTTGCTAATAGAAGAAAAGCTGAAGCACTTGGAAAAACTTAGCAAACTGGACATTCTTGACACACTTCTAAACAACATTGCCAAGCTGAAAAACATGGTCACGATATTTAAAGTTGAATCCGAAGAGCTCAAAAATGTTGTCCCAGATCTACGATCCGAAATCACTAACTTCAAAAAAGAAAACCACCTTTTGAAAGAATCACTTCTGTACCTTCAAACCAGGTCAATGAGAGACAATCTAATATTTAAAGGAATTCAAGAGGCAAACAACAAAAAACCAGAGAAACCGGGATGATTGTAAAATTTTTTACTTTTGCATCCTTTACTCTGCTCTTATTTGTGCTAGACCTTTCAAAATAAGGTACCCACATATATATGAAAATGAAATTATTCCCATAACTCCAATGCTGATAGATATTGTGAAAATTAATCTCAAATACAAAAAGTTAATTGTTACATTCTACCCCGCACCCAGGGCTAGTTGTAACAGTACCTGGGGTTAAATGTAACACGTAGCTGAAAGTGCAGACACTCAGAACATACAATGTACATTATTCAGGAACATACAGTACCTTATAATCCTAAAATGTAGACAGTCTGTGTTGGTGTGCAACATTTTCATAATGAACTTTTTTGGTCCTCCTCTAAATCTGCCGATGTTTGTTTTCAGATCTAACGAAAACTTAATTTGGAACAACAGCAATACCAAATTTCATCACTGAACTGACTCACTTATGCCTATCATTTGCTTACCGAAAGAGGAGACGATCCCTCGTTACAGATCAGTTTCCTTCATTAGTAAGCCCCTCCTCCTGCTCATCAGTAAACACCCTATTGGCTCTGCAGTTGCCTACTCTGAGCAACTCACTGGCCCTTTCTCCTTCAGCACTGGTTCTTAACCTGGGTTCGATCGAACCCCAGGGGTTCGGTGGGTCAGTCTCAGGGGTTCGGCGGAGGTCACCAACAAGGTTAAGAACCACTGTCGTACAGCTTCTGTAATGTTACATAGTATCAGAAAAGAGTTACATGACAAATACCATAACTTATTGCCACACATTGCACAGATCCAACCAAATTTGAGGCTTTTTAGAGAATGTCTGCACCACTCCCATCATGTTTTCTCATCCATCGTTTAACATGCTGAAAAATATAAGAAAATACAAGAAACAGCCTTAATTGTAAAAAGGGTATAATTGTGAAACTTTTGAAAATCCTATTACAACAATCCCCGAACCTGTTATCCATGTTGCATAGCGGTGCATTGTAGCATGAAAACTTGAAATTCATGTTCATGAAATGCATTAAATATAAGCTGAAAGACTGGTGTTTAATCAAATATAAGATTTATAATTCCAGCTAAACCACAAACATCACAAGTCAAAATAGATGTTGTCAAAAAATGCACTTTCTTACCTCAAAAACATACAATATACAGTCACACAAAGTCGTAAGATACCTGCTGATGAAGTCTCATATTTCCTACCTACCACTCTTCCGTTCTCTGTTATTGATGATATGGACACGTAAGGTGATGAATCTCATTTTTTACCAAAACATGGACACGCGGTGAATTCATTTATTTAAAAACAGACGACCGAGGTTTATGTTTGTAATATCGCATGTTTATTCACTGATTGTTTTTGGGGAATAAAATGCTATTTAGTTGTTCCGAACTGTATAAAACTGGATGTGTGGATTTGATAATAACCCAAAAATGAATTTAGATATTTTAGGCATATAGTAAATCCTTACATTGTGTACATTTCATCCCGCATCACACATTTATGTGCTTCGAATAAAAAATCCCTTAGAATAAATAATATATGCGTAAGGATGAAACAGCTTCGCTTAGTTTTCGTATACACAGCAGAGTAAAGGAGGGAAGAAACCACACGTCTCATGTGAACGTCTCAAGTAAAACTGAAAGCAATTTTTAAATCAGCACGCCATTTTGAAGATTGAGAACAACATAAAAGAGCGAATAAAATAAGGTATGTAAAGAATTCAATAAGTATTGTGGAGTGCGACGGAGATGGGAGGAAAATTAAAAGTGAGGGGGATGTCGAAAGAACGACAATATAGAGATATAATCTCAGTCATACGCTAAATTTAGTAACAGCTTTTAACACGGAATATAAAATGGCGATTTAGGTCTGATAGAAGTTAATGACCTGAAAACAAACCCACCATATCGGGACGGAAGAAATGTTCGTTTTGAGATTTGGGCTGAGTTCCAGTACTCAAATTTGTCTCCTCCTTTCCTCCACACATTTTCGGGGTAGGAAAGGAGGGGAGGAGAAAAAGTATTGGAAAGCAGCCTTGGACTTTCCAGGGGTCCGAGTGCGCGTATCTTTGGCTAAATCATGTTCTTGTGTTTATCAGGAAAACGGAATTGCCAACCAACAGTAAGTGTAGACCATATTCCGATAAACTATTGGGAAATTAACTGATTAGAAAACAATAAAACTGAATACATATCGTTACATGTTTCAAAGCAAAAACCGAAACTATTCGGACCTTGGACTTTTCTTTCAATTATTATTTTTTGATGCGTACTTTCCGTTTTGCCTCTTTGCGGAAGTTTGCGAAGCTGCTATTTTATCTGTCGTGGGTTTGACTAAACCAAGCGTTTAGATCTCCTGCATCGGGCAGTTAGCACAGTAGGTGTATTTTACAGCATGTATTTTGAAGGAAGACACGATAGACGAGAGTTTAGGAAAGAATAAAGGGTCGGTTATTTTGGGTAACTGAATGAAATAAAAGGCATAATTCCCTTGCTTTATAATTTTCTGTAGTCCAGCAATAATAAGTATTTGTAATAATCGTTAAACCGTTCAATCGTTCACCGTAGTCCTCCTCAAATCAATATTTATATATATATTTTTTTTTACATTATTTAGGGGGAATAAAACATATTTGCAACTTTTCACCGGGGACACGAGCAGACTGGGACTGAGCTTGGAAACAGCGTGTGTGGGAGCTCTGCGGTGGGTTTCCCGATAACGTTGCATTTTAGGATTAACGAGTGTGTTTAAGTGATTCTTCAGCAACGAACGTTCTCTCGTTACGTGGGTTTCCCAAACTCAATCGTTACACTGGGCCTTAAGAGGAACTTTGCAAAGAGCTTCTTTGACAAGCGCGTCCTCGCTAAAGCATTTGTAGTTCATTAATCGATGCTGTGAGGTTACACGTCACTCGTTTTAACCAATCAACAGTGAAATACAATATTTTGAAGACACATCATACTCTAACTAAATTGATTCAGAGTGTCTATAAGCCTATAGAAATATTACAACGAAAGTTTACATGAATAAAAAATAATTATGAAAAGGCTAAATAATTAAGTAAAACTCCTTTCACCTTGTCTACTCATTGCATTGTTATTCACTCCAGAGCCTGATTGCTCCAATAAATTGGCATGTGGCAATGTGGCGTCTGCCAATCGGTCATGGAGGGGAAAAGGACACGGAAGTCAGCATTCACAAAGGAAGAAATCCTCATCTTGCTTGATGAAATTGAACATAAGAAAGATTTACTGTTTTCCAAGTCCTTATAAGATTATACAGGTGCAGCCATATTTGTCATTAATAAAAAGTAATTACATGATCATTTTCTTATTATTGTAAGTTATTTGGATTAAAGAGCCTAATACAATTATTAATGTGACATTATAATGTTCAAATTAATACACTGTTACTTATTTTATTTTTTTCTTTCCAGAAATATGTGAATTTTTTTACTCAACTTCATATTTTGTGGGCTATGGTTGTAAGCGTGCATCGAAAGAGCATGCGTGTTGTGTGCGCTGAAAGAGCGGACGGCTGCGAGCTGGATCTTAAAGAGGTTCTTTGCTGTGAACGAGTGGTCTGGATCTCTCGTTAGTTAAGAGCGAACAAAAGAGACACTTTAGTTACGAACGTGTTTGGGAAACCCACGTTATTTTAAGAACGATCGTAAGAGTCATTTAAAGAGGTTCTTAGCGTTAAGAGGCTTTCGGGAAACCCACCCCTGAGTATTTGCCATATATGAATATCATAAATTTACGGCGTTATAGCCTACATACGCGACATGAATATTTCAACACCTATTCGCAGGCGATTCTTCATCATAGGGCGGAAACACTGGGATTATTAACCAAAAGTTGAATTCATACATTTAGCCTGCTCTGACAACGAACGGATCAGCATACTGAATATCAGAATAGTTTGGACCGGAATTTTCTGTTACTTGATGTATTATTTGAAAACGTATGAAAACAGCCTGAAAACTGTAAACGAAAGCTTTACTGAACTAAAGTTGTCTGCCAATCAAACAGAACATGATTGTGCTAATGGAAATATCTAATGCTTTGGATCACAGTTCATGGTCATCCTGCACTTCACCTATGCAAAGTTTTGTGTCTCTAGCTCATTGTTTAGGGGAGTTAAGCCTCGTTAAGCAGATTCCTGTACTGTGTTAACCAGATGAAAAAAAGCTTAACGAGTATAAAATATATTATTCAATAAAGACATCTATTGCTTTGGGTCACAGTCAGTACTCATCCTGAACTTTACCTATGCAAAGTTTTGTGACTCTGTCTCATCGTTTCGGGGCGTTAAGCCTCATTAAGTAGATTCTAATAGTGTTAAGCAGATGAAAAATGTGCATAAAACGAGCATAAAATAAATTTTTCAATAAAGACAAATCTAATGCTTTTGGTCACAGTTAGTAGTCATTCTGCACTTCAAGTATGCAAATTTTCGTGTCTCTAGCTCTCGTTTAGGTGCATTAAGCCTCGTTAAGCAGTTTCCTTGTTAAGCGTTTCAGAATGTCCCGGCAATGGCCATACCAAACTGATGCCCCAGATACTGCCTTTAATTAGTCAAAGACACGAAGATGACGTCCTAGTCAAAGATGACGTCCAAGGACCAAGATCGATAAATATATGGTCCAAAAACTATGCAGGCTATAAAAACAATTAGAGACTATAAACAAAATCCACTTGAATTAAGAATAGCTAATACATAACACTGTAATTAGTTATATTGTAATGCCTTGGCAAAAACAGGATAATTTAAATTCCCATGTGGAAATATTGTAGGCTATAAATATTGCGACAACAACAAACTGAATATCTCAGTCCAAAGCATGAAAATAAAACATGCGGAAGAGGACTGAAAAGAGAGTTAAAAAAGGGAATAAACTGTGATAAAACATTGAATGTTGAACATATGCATGTTAATATAGGTGGAATAAGCTGAGCCTCAGAATTCGTTCTACAGACTGATGGAAATATGACTCTAACCGATTGCAAATTTTATCACTCATTTCTCAATTTAAAGCCAAAAATGGCGCGCAACTGCCTTTATACTGTACGTTTGAACAAAGAGATGTACCTCGAAGTGCCAAAGTACCTCTCACTGACCTGTGGCGAAACTTTTTCTCTGAGCAAAGTTTAAAAAAGGTCAGGCCCACGATGTTTACGCTCAATGTAAGTGAAAGTGAAATTGTAAATTAAACGCCACTTTAAAACAGACGTGCCTTTTTCTTCATAACGGATGAAATGTTGAGTGGATTATGAAACGCTGGTACTTCGACTTTGGCGAATTTCAACGTTTTATAGGGATGTTCGAATGGATGAAATATATCTCAGGTGGACAGTTACGCGCTGTGGACACGAGCAGTCTATTTTTACCATGTGTTGAGGAAATAAAACGGCCAAACTGAAAGGTACCGAAAAGATACTGGGAGAGTACGAGGAACGTCCGTTTTTAGTGTAAATTCTAAATTTTTACCCAGTGCTTAATTTTGGATGTAGTCTTGCTTAACGTATTTACGTATCAGGTTAATGTACCATAATTTATGTGATTGATCAACACCAAATGCTCGTTTCTGTCTGGGGAAGTTACAGGTCTAGCCTGTCCACATATGCCAATATATCAAATAAAATGAGCGTGCGTTTGAATCCTGCCCAACAAAAATGTGATGCTTTGTTTATAATTGTTAACATAACGTGTGGTGGGGCGAGGAGCTGTCTGTCACAGAGAGGGGTGAAGGTTGTCAGAGGAGCGAAGTTTAGGCTAGAGGAGAGCAATTTTCACTTTGGTCTTTTATATTTCTGTCTCATAAAAAAAAATATACTTTGCGTCCTTTTATCTGCAGTGTATACTTTGTGTGTGTTGTGTGTGTGTGTGTGTGTGTGTGTGTGTGTGTGTGTGTGTGTGTGTGTGTGTGTGTGTGTGTGTGTGTGTGTGTGTGTGTGTGTTTGTGTTCAATGTTTACTTTCACTTTAACTTAAATAAATAGAGGCAAATGAAATGGCTCAGAAACTGCTGTTCCGAAATAGTTGTGATCGTGACATGTAAGGGTGGGCGGTGCTCCACGTCCATTGCAAATATTTTAATTGCCTAGTACAATTAATAGCTTCATTTTGTGTCAAGTAACTGAAACACATATACAGTACAGTGAGTGCTCGATTGCTGCACTTTGTCAAATAACTGAAAAATATACAGTGCTCCATTGCCAACACTTTTTGTCAAAGAACATTAAGATAATAACAAAAAGAAAACATGTTGCTATGGCTGCGGTGGGTTTCCCGATAACGTTGCATTTTAGGATTAACGAGTGTGTTTAAGTGATTCTTAAGCAACGAACGTTTTCTCGTTACGTGGGTTTCCCAAACACAATCGTTTGACTGGGCCTTAAGAGGAACTTTGCAAAGAGCTTCTTTGAGCTCTTCTTCTTCCTCGCTAAAGCATTTGTAGTTCATAAATCGATGCTGTGGGGTTAACGTCACTTGTTTTAACCAATCAACACTGAAATACAATATTTTGAAGACACAGCGTTATCATCATACTCAACTAAATTGATTCAGAGTGTCTATAAGCCTATAGAAATATTACAACGAAAGTTTACATGAATAAAAAATAATTATGAAAAGGCTAAATAATTAAGTAAAACTCCTTTCACCTTGTCTGCTCATTGCATTGTTATTCACTCCAGAGCCTGATTGCTCCAAAATGGCAATGTGGAAATGTGGAGTCTGACAGTCGGTCAAGTCCTTATAAGATTATACAGTTGCAGCGATATTTGTCATGAACACAAAGTAATCAAAATCAGTGAATTAAACACAAATATTTACCCATGAAATAACCACTGTATTTACAGTGTATATATATATATATATATATATATATATATATATATATATATATATATATATATATATATATATATATATATATTCACTGTAATTTTTAAATTATTTTCCAGAAATATTTGTATTTTTTTTTTTACTCAACTTCATATTTTGTGGGCTGTGGTTGTAAGCGTGCATCGAAATAGCATGCGTATTGTGTGCGCTGCAAGAGCGGACGGCTGCGAGCTGGATCTTAAAGAGGTTCTTTGCTGTGAACGAGTGGTCTGGATCTCTCGTTAGTTAAGAGCGAACTAAAAGAGACGCTTTAGTTACGAAAGTGTTTGTTGTGTAACCCACGTTATTTTCAGAACGATCGTAAGAGTCATTTAAAGAGGTTCTTAGCGTTAAGAAGCTTTCGGGAAACCCACCCCAGATTGATAACCATACTTTGACTGTTGATTATGCCACGGGGAAATGCACTGGAACGGATCATTGTTTCGAAACGTTGGCACAGCTGGTACCTTCAGAACAATTAAGACTGCTTCAAAACACTGCAAGTCATCTGACCCTTGGAAAAAAATTAATACTGTTTCAGAACACGAACACAGCTGACTCTTAGGAACTATGAACACTGTTTCCAAACGCGTTGGCAGCTTACTGTTAGGAATAAGTAACTGTTTCAAAACACTTGTGATGGGGATATCTGCTGGAGACATACGTGTGTAATAACAAGTAGTCTGCAATAAGTCTGCTTTGAAGAACTGGACATGAGTTTCCGGTTATAAACCAACGTAATATGCTTCCACAAAAGTCACTGTAATAAACAACTTTTATGACATAGGAACGACTGTGAAACAGGGTATTTTAGAGTAAGCCACACACATTCATATGAAATGCTCTGGGGTGGGTTTCCCGAAAGCCTCTTAACGCTAAGAACCTCTTTAAATGACTCTTACTATCGTTATGAAAATAACGTGGGTTTCCCAAACACGTTCGTAACTAAAGTGTCTCTTTAGTTCGCTCTTAACTAACGAGAGATCCAGACCACTCGTTCACAGCAAAGAACCTCTTTAAGATCCAGCTCGCAGCCGTCCGCTCTTTCAGCGCACACAACACGCATGCTCTTTCGATGCACGCTTACAACCACAGCCCACAAAATATGAAGTTGATTATAAAAAAATACAAATATTTCTGGAAAAAAAAAAAAAAAAAAGTAACAGTGTATTAATTTTAACATTATAATGTCACATTAATAATTTTATTAGGCTCTTTAATCCAATTAACTTACAATAATAAGAAAATGATCATGTAATTACTTTTTATTAATGACAAATATGGCTGCACCTGTATAATCTTATAAGGACTTGGAAAACAGTAAATCTTTCTTATGTTCAATGTCATCAAGCAAGATGACATTCACCTTTGCGAATGCTGACTTCCGTGTCCTTTTCCCCTCCATGACCGATTGGCAGACGCCACATTGCCACATGCCAATTTATTGGAGCAATCAGGCTCTGGATTGAATAACAAAGCAATGAGCAGACAAGGTGAAAGGAGTTTTACTTAATTATTTAGCCTTTTCATAATTATTTTTTATTCATGTAAACTTTCGTTGTAATATTTCTACAGGCTTATAGACACTCTGAATCAATTTAGTTGAGTATGATGATAATACTGTGTCTTCAAAATATTGTATTTCACTGTTGATTGGTTAAAACGAGTGACGTTAACCCCACAGCATCGATTTATGAACTACAAATGCTTTAGCGAGGACGCGCTTGTCAAAGAAGCTCTTTGCAAAGTTCCTCTTAAGGCCCAGTCTAGCGATTGTGTTTGGGAAACCCACGTAACGAGAGAACGTTCGTTGCTGAAGAATCACTTAAACACACTCGTTAATCCTAAAATGCAACGTTATCGGGAAACCCACCCCTGGTTATTATGCAGCATGAAGCTTGCAGGAAGAAGCTATATTAGTGAAATGAAAGAAGAAGCTGTGTCATTTTAAGAAGGTCGTAAAATATACGCAGATGAGATTATGCAACCACAAGATGTTTTATATCCTGATGTACATCGTAAAATATATCTAATTCTTCAAAGCAGACCTATTCAGTAGCTGCTATTTAATAAAAGCTCTGATACTATAGGGATTACAGTCATTAAACTACACCTAGGGACTCCGAATGGGTCAGTCCAAATGATGAAAGTGAAAGCATCTCATTTCAAGCGCCATTTCGTAGACAGAAGAGAAAAGTAAGAGAGAGAGAAAGAGAGAGAGAGAGACATAAAGTGGAATAGCATATTATTGTAAGTACTGCGAGTGACAGAGAGTGTCGGTGTAAATGTATATTTTTTGTCAGAAGTATAAAGGTTTGCTCAACGTTTTTTCGGCTAGATAATGTAAAAATGGCCAGTAAGTAAGAAACAGTTCCTCTGTTCGGTCTAACTAAAAGTGAAAGTTAGAAATCTGAAACGCCATTTCAAAGAAGAGGACAGATGATAATGAAGTGAGAAGGAATACATTTAACGCCGTAAGTATCTTAAACAGGTGGTTATTCTGCCTTGGGGGTGGTGTATCGGGATAAAATCGCTGGGGGTGCATTGAGACAAACGTAAAAAAAAAAATGTGAAGCGCCCGCTTCAGCTTGTAGAGTCGTTGAACGGAATCACCGTGTACCGATAGCTAATCTTCTCATCGACAATCTTTTCATCTAATACCCGACAGACTATAGCAAAACTATTTTACCTCAGATTGTCCGAGGCGAAATTAGCTTCTCGGAACTGAATTGTGCGTCCAGTTGGTGTACTTATTTATGATGAACGATGCTCACTTAACGGAAGTCAATTTCCTGCATTTATGTGCTTTTCAGGGGAAAAATGAAATAATCGAATGTTAAATAATATAGGCTACATGTCGCAAGAGAATCTTCTACCCTAAATAATCATATCTTCATTTAGAAAAGTTGCAAAATGATGCATGCCAGCAAAACCGGTCATTAACGGGTGCACGTCATGTCATTTAAACATGGCGCTTTGGATTTTGATTCGGAACCGAACGTCCCTATCTTCAACCTTTTACTTTCGTGCAGCATCGTGGCAGTTCTCAAATAGGCTGCAATATGTGATGTTGCGCTTGAGTTGGAAGTGGTTCTGAAGCGATATAATGTAGCCTGTGCTATCGAATACAATCGCTGTCATAATATCAGTAATATCATGGCAAATTCCGTCAAAATCTGTACAATTAATGTGGTTACACATTCCAGAGCAGTGAGGCTGCACTGAAGGCGGGTGATGAGGGGCCTTCCAGAATCTAGATACAAACATTGATTAATTCACTGGACCCATGATTTATTTACAAATATATATTTATTTGTTCGCAACATTAATTCTTCGTTCTGTGATTCAGACTACACAAATCATGGATTTACCGCCGGAAAAGGGTGTTGATATTTATCCAGAACATTTAGGAACAGTTGAGTGTGTTTTTGGTTCTCAGACGAAAATGTCAACAGCTTTCCAACCACGTTACTCGAGATGTTCAAACATTATAGAATCCGAGTTATATGGACATACATGCACAACCCTTTATTGATTTTTTGGTTATTTTTTTTTAAAATAAATGATTCTTTGGTGCCAATACACAAGCTTAATTTCCCTTCAAATTTGGGAAATAGTGTCCATATTACACCTACAAACAAACAGAGGCAATTTTCCATCTTAAACGTCAAAAACCTTTCAACCACAACACTCAGCTTTTTAAACAAAGTTGTGTCCAAGTGATATTGACATGTGGGTACAGCCCTTTGATTTCCCTTCAATTTGGGCTCATGGAAACGAGACGATTTTGAAGTGACAATCCGTTAAATGTCAGAGGGCTCAAGAACAAAAACGAAATGTGGATAATGAAGCTGAAATGTTCATAATATCTATTACAGTGTATTTACAGGTCTGTTAGATCTGGGTCAGAACTGTTTCATGGTGAGCTCTGGCCCAGTCTCCAGAGAGAGGGGGCGCTGTCTCTAAAATGAGTCATTCGGGGGAGCCAGACACCAGTGCTGGAACCTCCAGCCCTGAAAGCAAGAGGTATGAATATGTGGAACAGTCTGTACTTTAATTAATGCAATACAAATGAGTTGGAGCTGCAGTAAGAGGCTGAGGTTAACTGGAAGCTTTGTCTCCTTGTGCTTTTCACAGAGTCCAGGTGGAGAGAGCAGGGTCACCTGTACCCAGCTGTATATCGATGAAGAGTGACAGGTCAATGGATCACCCTATCTACTTAAGAGGGGAATGTACAGCTGATCCAAGGTAAGTAAACAGGGTATAATTTACAGTACTGAGTTAGAGCTGCAATAAGAGGATGAGGTTAACTGGAAGCTCTGTCTCCATGTGCTGTGAGTAAGAGCTGCAGTAAGAGGATGAGGTTAACTGGAAGCTCTGTCTCCATGTTTTGTTCACAGGGTCCAGGTGGAGAGAGCAGGGTCACCTGTACCCAGCTGTATATCGATGAAGAGTGACAGGTCAATGGATCACCCTATCTACTTAAGAGGGGAATGTACAGCTGATCCAAGGTAAGTAAACAGGGTATAATTTACAGTACTGAGTTAGAGCTGCAATAAGAGGATGAGGTTAACTGGAAGCTCTGTCTCCATGTGCTGTGAGGAAGAGCTGCAGTAAGAGGATGAGGTTAACTGGAAGCTCTGTCTCCATGTTTTGTTCACAGGGTCCAGGTGGAGAGAGCAGGGTCACCTGTACCCAGCTGTATAACGATGAAGAGTGACAGGTCAATGGATCATCCTATCTATTTCAGAGGGGAGTGTACAACTGATCCAAGGTAAGTAAACAGGGTATAATTTACAGTACTGAGTTAGAGCTGCAATGATAGGATGAGGTTAACTGGAAGCTCTGTCTCCATGTGCTGTGAGGAAGAGCTGCAGTAAGAGGATGAGGTTAACTGGAAGCTCTGTCTCCATGTGCTGTGAGTAAGAGCTACAGTAAGAGGATGAGGTTAACTGGAAGCTCTGTCTCCATTTTTTGTTCACAGGGTCCAGGTGGAGAGAGCAGGGTCACCTGTACCCAGCTGTATATCGATGAAGAGTGACAGGTCAATGGATCACCCTGTCTACTTAAGAGGGGAATGTACAGCTGATCCAAGGTAAGTAAAAAGGGTATAATTTACAGTACTGAGTTAGAGCTGCAGTAAGAGGATGAGGTTAACTGGAAGCTCTGTCTCCATGTTTTGTTCACAGGGTCCAGGTGGAGAGAGCAGGGTCACCTGTACCCAGCTGTATATCGATGAAGAGTGACAGGTCAATGGATCACCCTATCTACTTAAGAGGGGAATGTACAGCTGATCCAAGGTAAGTAAACAGGGTATAATTTACAGTACTGAGTTAGAGCTGCAATAAGAGGATGAGGTTAACTGGAAGCTCTGTCTCCATGTGCTGTGAGGAAGAGCTGCAGTAAGAGGATGAGGTTAACTGGAAGCTCTGTCTCCATGTTTTGTTCACAGGGTCCAGGTGGAGAGAGCAGGGTCACCTGTACCCAGCTGTATATCGATGAAGAGTGACAGGTCAATGGATCACCCTGTCTACTTAAGAGGGGAATGTACAGCTGATCCAAGGTAAGTAAACAGGGTATAATTTACAGTACTGAGTTAGAGCTGCAATAAGAGGATGAGGTTAACTGGAAGCTCTGTCTCCATGTGCTGTGAGTTAGAGCTGCAATAAGAGGATGAGGTTAACTGGAAGCTCTGTCTCCATGTGCTGTGAGTAAGAGCTACAGTAAGAGGATGAGGTTAACTGGAAGCTCTGTCTCCATTTCTTGTTCACAGGGTCCAGGTGGAGAGAGCAGGGTCACCTGTACCCAGCTGTATATCGATGAAGAGTGACAGGTCAATGGATCACCCTGTCTACTTAAGAGGGGAATGTACAGCTGATCCAAGGTAAGTAAAAAGGGTATAATTTACAGTACTGAGTTAGAGCTGCAATAAGAGGATGAGGTTAACTGGAAGCTCTGTCTCCATGTGCTGTGAGTAAGAGCTGCAGTAAGAGGATGAGGTTAACTGGAAGCTCTGTCTCCATGTTTTGTTCACAGGGTCCAGGTGGAGAGAGCAGGGTCACCTGTACCCAGCTGTATAACGATGAAGAGTGACAGGTCAATGGATCATCCTATCTATTTCAGAGGGGAGTGTACAACTGATCCAAGGTAAGTAAACAGGGTATAATTTACAGTACTGAGTTAGAGCTGCAATGATAGGATGAGGTTAACTGGAAGCTCTGTCTCCATGTGCTGTGAGGAAGAGCTGCAGTAAGAGGATGAGGTTAACTGGAAGCTCTGTCTCCATGTGCTGTGAGTAAGAGCTACAGTAAGAGGATGAGGTTAACTGGAAGCTCTGTCTCCATTTTTTGTTCACAGGGTCCAGGTGGAGAGAGCAGGGTCACCTGTACCCAGCTGTATATCGATGAAGAGTGACAGGTCAATGGATCACCCTGTCTACTTAAGAGGGGAATGTACAGCTGATCCAAGGTAAGTAAAAAGGGTATAATTTACAGTACTGAGTTAGAGCTGCAGTAAGAGGATGAGGTTAACTGGAAGCTCTGTCTCCATGTTTTGTTCACAGGGTCCAGGTGGAGAGAGCAGGGTCACCTGTACCCAGCTGTATAACGATGAAGAGTGACAGGTCAATGGATCATCCTATCTACTTCAGAGGGGAATGTACAGCTGATCCAAGGTAAGTAAAGATTATATTATTTACTGTCACATAGCAAAATCTCCATTCCGGTTCATTTGTTTTACCCTCAGAGACTGCGCATGTGTGTAATCAAGCTGAAATAAGCCAGCATTTGACATAAATTTACAGCGGCAAATCTTTGTTTATGTTTAGGGTACATTGCAAACTTTTTACAAACTTTACCAACTGTGCTTGAGCGGGACTCTGAATACACAACAAAGTATTGGTGATACGTATAAAGGCAGGATAATGGTGATGGATGTACGGTGATGTGTACTCACCTGGGGCCACATTTATAAACCGTGCGTATGCACAAAAAACACTCCAAAATGTGCGTACGCCAATTTTCAGGCACAGTTTGGGATTTATAAAACTTCTGCTTGACGTGAGAATGTGTGTACCGGTACAATATGTTTGGCCCAGTCGTACGCACATTTAGGGCTCATATTTGCTCTAAATAGCACACCCTAGCGACCGAAATAAATTTACACTATAGTTTCCTTTTATCTGATGATTAATTAGGATCACATTATTATTCGTAACCAATGTTGTTTTGACCATAAATGATAAATTACCAGACTAACAGATATGAGCAATCAGTGCATTATTAGTCAATGTATTTTGTTCACATTAATAGACTTAAAGCGTGTGAGGATAGCAAGACAGCCTTGGCAATGAGGATATTGTGAACTGAATGGTGTGACGGAACGTGTTTTTAGGGACTTTTCCGACTTTTTTTTGCCCACGATGATGACTGGCTCATGAGTCGATTTAGCTTAACATGACTGTACTCTTGGAACTCTGAAGCTGAACTGGGGCCGGTGCTGGAGTGTCCTACATGTTGCAACCATTCAGTACCTGCCCATCTGAAAATCCTGTCAACTCTGGGGTTCTTGGCCACGGGGAGTGTCCAGCGGGAAATAGCGGACCGGTCGGATATATCCCAGCCCTCATTCAGTCCATGTTATACCATGGATGTTCCCTGAGTTCGATGTATATCAAATTCCACTATACAGAGGAAACATCAAAAATCAATTTGCAGCGATGACCAGTTTTCCCTATCACCGGTGCAATCGACTGCTCTCACGTTGCAATAAGGGCGCAGTCAGTGGATGAATAGGTGTAAGTAAATCATAAGAATTTCCATTCAGTAAACGTGCGAGTAAATTGCAATGCACAAATATCACCAACATTATGTGGTTGCACGATGGCCAGGGTCATTTCATGATTCGTTCACTCTGATGGAAAAGTAAAGTTGGAAATCAACTCCGATAATCATAGCCAGCCACTCATCGACGGAGCTCAGTGGTGGCACCCTCCATACCGCCGCCCGTTGCCCATACACTTGCAGTTGGGCAAGTAGAAGCCTGTTTGGCTCAAGTTTGATGTCGGACCATCTTTTATTTAATTTGATCTGTGTGCGGCATTCTATACCTGAGAAATTGACAGCCGCGGTAACCTCCTGCCATGCAAGGTGTTTTTGTATTTGTTACCCCGGTGCTGTGGCCACCTGAAATTATATTTTTTCTCATCTCTGTTTAGGACAAAAAAGCTTCGATCTCGCAGCTTCTTTCGCAGTTTCTTTGTTTCCCCTGTTCGCTGCCATTATTGCATTTAAAATGTATTGCTCTGTTCTACACATTATTTATAGATTTTAATTGATTTCAACTTCCGGAGAACCATATATGCTTAAATGTGGGCGCTTCAGGGTGTGGTTGTGGCGCGCGTTCACGTACAGTCTGGGATTTTGTGTTTTAATCACAATAAGTGTAAGTTTGTATGTATGTTATAATTGTGTTCTGTATTTGTTCATGTAATTATTGTATAGATTGCAAAATGTCTTACGTTAATTGATTAATTGTCAATGGTACAATCCATAGAGGAGGAGATTGGTACCTTTTCTCTATTTTAGCCAGTGGTGCTTTGGGCCTCAAGGAGGACAGGAGTGGGGATTGTTACTGGTGCTAGGTGGCAACCTTTTCCTTTCTTGTTTTTGTTGGGCGAATTATTGACACGCTTTTTGTTTTGAATTTATTGAGTTTAATTAGTTTTCTTTATTTATTTTGGTTGTGTTTTATTTTTGGGATTTATTTACGTTGTGTTAGTTTAATTTTGGGTTGTCCTGCCAAATTCATGAAAATAAACTTTTCCACCTTGGGGGAGAGCACTGCGAACCTTGCTGTTAGTTCTCGTTTTTTTGCTGGAGAATCCACTCCCTTCAGTTGGCCCTCCAACATTTACACGACTGTTTGATTGTACCTCACTCTCACTAGACACAGTCTGGTGTAGGTGGCGCAGGGGCACAGCTGGGGGTGTTGAAGGCTGCACTGGGCCTGGCAGAGGGTCCAAGGCTCAAGCCTTAAAAAAGCCTAATTGTATTTAAGACAAACACTCCCTGAATGTGTTCTGAAATTCTACTTTCTCACATATTAAAAGATGGAAAACTTTGTTAGACTGTTGATCATGTGCACCATTATCCCGCAAATGGTTTGATCTGAGATAAGCTGTGCACACATTTTACTTAAGCTAACATAAAATAAAGGTTTACAATTTTGAAACTTTACCAATTTCAGTTGACATAGAAATCGGTTTTTGACTTCAGTCAAAAATGCATATCAAAGCTCAAAAGAGGAATTAAATAAATGATCCAGACAGGGTTAATGCTGGCCATTGTTGCTGAGAAGGGAACAGCAAAATTATCATATAAAGTGCTTGCTTTCCTTGCTTTTCTTATCGAGGCAGGAGTAACTAAACAACTTGGCCATTATATCAAAGAAACAGTAAATTTATAATAAACCTGTAAGTTAATCCATTTAGAATCTCTATCTCCATGTGCTGTGAGTGAGAGCTGCAGTAAGAGGATGAGGTTAACTGGAAGCTCTGTCTCCATGTGCTGTGAGTTAGAGCTGCAGTAAGAGGATGAGGTTAACAGGAATCTCTGTCTCCATGTGCTGTGAGTTAGAGCTGCAGTAAGAGGATGAGGTTAACTGGAAGCTCTGTCTCCATGTGCTGTGAGTTAGAGCTGCAGTAAGAGGATGAGGTTAACTGGACACTCTGTCTCCATGTGCTGCGGGTTAGAGCTGCAGTAAGAGGATGAGGTTAACTGGAAGCTCTGTTTCCATGTGCTGCGAGTTAGAGCTGAAGTAAGAGGATGAGGTTAACTGGAAGCTCTCTCTCCATGCGCTGTGAGTTAGAGCTGCAGTAAGAGGATGAGTTTAACTGGAAGCTCTGTCTCCATGTGCTGTGAGTTAGAGCTGCAGGAAGAGGATGAGGTTAACTGGAAGCTCTGTCTCCATGTGCTGTGAGTTAGAGCTGAAGTAAGAGGATGAGGTTTACTGGAAGCTCTGTCTCCATGTGCTGTGAGTTAGAGCTGCAGTTAGAGGATGAGGTTAACCGGAAGCTCTGTCTCCATGTTCTGTGAGTTAGAGCTGCAGTAAGAGGATGAGGTTAATTGGAAGCTCTGTCTCCATGTGCTGTGAGTTAGAGCTGCAGTGAGAGGATGAGGTTTACTGGAAGCTCTGTCTCCATGTGCTGTGAGTTAGAGCTGCAGTTAGAGGATGAGGTTAACTGGAAGCTCTGTCTCCATGTGCTGTGAGTTAGAGCTGCAGTAAGAGGATGAGGTTAATTGGAAGCTCTGTCTCCATGTGCTGTGAGTTAGAGCTACAGTAAGAGGATGAGGTTAACAAGAATCTCTGTCTCCATGTGCAGTAAGAGGATAAGAGGATGAGGTTAACAAGAATCTCTGTCTCCATGTGCTGTGAGTTAGAGCTGCAGTAAGAGGATGAGGTTAACTGGAAGCTCTGTCTCTATGTGCTGTGAGTTAGAGCTGCAGTAAGAGTATGAGGTTAACTGGAAGCTCTGTCTCCATGTGCTGTGAGTTAGAGCTGCAGTAAGAGGATGAGGTTAACAGGAAGCTCTGTCTCCATGTGCTGTGAGTTAGAGCTGCAGTAAGAGGATGAGGTTAACTGGAAGCTCTGTCTCCATGTGCTGTGAGTTAGAGCTGCAGTAAGAGGATGAGGTTAACAGGAATCTCTGTCTCCATGTGCTGTGAGTTAGAGCTGCAGTAAGAGGATGAGGTTAACTGGAAGCTCTATCCCTCTATGTGCTGTGAGTTAGAGCTGCAGTAAGAGGATGAGGTTAACTGGAAGCTCTGTCCCTCTATGTGCTGTGAGTTAGAGCTGCAGTAAGAGGATGAGGTTAACTGGAAGCTCGGTCTCCATGTGTTGTGAGTTAGAGCTGCAGTAAGAGGATGAGGTTAACTGGAAGCTCTGTCTCCATGTGCTGTGAGGTAGAGCTGCAGTAAGAGGATGAGGTTGACAGGAAGCTCTGTCTCCATGTGCTGTGAGTTAGAGCTGCAGTAAGAGGATGAGGTTAACTGGAAGCTCTGTCTCCATGTGTTGTGAGTTAGAGCTGCAGTAAGAGGATGAGGTTAACTGGAAGATCTGTCTCCATGTCCTGTGAGGTAGAGCTGCAGTAAGAGGATGAGGTTAACAGGAAGCTCTGTCTCCATGTGCTGTGAGTTAGAGCTGCAGTAAGAGGATGAGGTTAACTGGAAGCTTTGTCTCCATGTGCTGTGAGTTAGAGCTGCAGTAAGAGGATGAGGTTAACAGGAATCTCTGTCTCCATGTGCTGTGAGTTAGAGCTGCAGTAAGAGGATGAGGTTAACTGGAAGCTCTGTCTGCCTTGTGCTGTGAGTTTGAGCTGAAGTAAGAGGATGAGGTTAACTGGAAGATCTGTCTCCATGTCCTGTGAGGTAGAGCTGCAGTAAGAGGATGAGGTTAACAGGAAGCTCTGTCTCCATGTGCTGTGAGTTAGAGCTGCAGTAAGAGGATGAGGTTAACTGGAAGCTTTGTCTCCATGTGCTGTGAGTTAGAGCTGCAGTAAGAGGATGAGGTTAACAGGAATCTCTGTCTCCATGTGCTGTGAGTTAGATCTGCAGTAAGAGGATGAGGTTAACTGGAAGCTCTGTCTCCATGTGCTGTGAGTTAGAGCTGCAGTAAGAGGATGAGGTTAATTGGAAGCTCTGTCTCCATGTGCTGTGAGTTAGAGCTACAGTAAGAGGATGAGGTTAACAAGAATCTCTGTCTCCATGTGCTGTGAGTTAGAGCTGCAGTAAGAGGATGAGGTTAACTGGAAGCTCTCTCCCTCTATGTGCTGTGAGTTAGAGCTGCAGTAAGAGTATGAGGTTAACTGGAAGCTCTGTCTCCATGTGCTGTGAGTTAGAGCTGCAGTAAGAGGATGAGGTTAACAGGAAGCTCTGTCTCCATGTGCTGTGAGTTAGAGCTGCAGTAAGAGGATGAGGTTAACTGGAAGCTCTGTCTCCATGTGCTGTGAGTTAGAGCTGCAGTAAGAGGATGAGGTTAACAGGAATCTCTGTCTCCATGTGCTGTGAGTTAGAACTGCAGTAAGATGATGAGGTTAACTGGAAGCTCTGTCCCTCTATGTGCTGTGAGTTAGAGCTGCAGTAAGAGGATGAGGTTAACTGGAAGCTCTGTCTCAATGTGCTGTGAGTTAGAGCTGCAGGAAGAGGATGAGGTTAACTGGAAGCTCAGTCTCCATGTGCTGTGAGTTAGAACTGAAGTAAGAGGATGAAGTTAACTGGAAGCTCTGTCTCCATTTGTTGTGAGTTAGAGCTGCAGTAAGAGGATGAGGTTAACAGGAAGCTCTGTCTCCATGTGCTGTGAGTTGGAGCTGCAGTAAGAGGATGAGGTTAACTGGAAGCTCTGTCTCCATGTGCTGTGAGTTAGAGCTGCAGTAAGAGGATGAGGTTAACCGGAATATCTGTCTCCATGTGCTGTGAGTTTGAGCTGCAGTAAGAGGATGAGGTTAACTGGAAGCTCTGTCCCTCTATGTGCTGTGAGTTAGAGCTGCAGTAAGAGGATGAGGTTAACTGGAAGCTCTGTCTCAATGTGCTGTGAGTTAGAGCTGCAGGAAGAGGATGAGGTTAACTGGAAGCTCTGTCTCCTGTGCTGTGAGTTAGAACTGCAGTAAGAGGATGAGGTTAACTGGAAGCTCAGTCTCCATGTGCTGTGAGTTAGAACTGAAGTAAGAGGATGAAGTTAACTGGTAGCTCTGTCTCCATTTGTTGTGAGTTCGAGTTGCAGTAAGAGGATGAGGTTAACTGGAAGCTCTGTCTCCATGTGCTGTGAGTTAGAGCTGCAGTAAGAGGATTGGAAGCTCTGCCTCCATTTGCTGCAGTAAGAGGATGAGGTTAACTGGAAGCTCTGTCTGCTGTGAGTTAGAGCTTTAGTAAGAGGATGAGGTTAATTGGAAGCTCTGTCTCCATGTGCTGCGGGTCAGAGGCTCAGTCAGAGTCTTTTAAGGTTGGAGATGAAAGTGCTTCCTTAGTTGTAGCCATGTTTCAATTTAGTAAAATAGCAATGTCGATTTTTTAAACTGCACGTTATAAATCTGGACAGACCGTTGTAGAATGTAAACAGCTGTTCTTTACTTTAAATCTTAAAAGGAAAATCACTTCATCCAAACTTTCTCATTTAACAATCAACCGAATTCATTGTTTAGAAGGAATCTGCTGAGTTGGATAGTTGGTGATGTCTTGAACTGTTTGGCAGTTTTCAACACTATTCACCAGATTGTCTGTAAAAACAAATATGCAATGTCTGTTTAGACTTTTTGGGTCCAGCAGGAAGAGCAGGGTCACCTGTACCCAGCTGTCTAAGAGCTGCAGGAAGAGGATGACGTTAAGACTTTCTCAGGATGGTGGAGATTTACCATCATCTCAGGATGGTTGTAGATGGTTGTTTGTGGTTTCATGGAAATGTTTTAGCTGTGACTCAGCCTGCTTGAATCCAGTGGCATCATACCTCACTCCCTCCTTCAGCATGTTAGATCAATTCAAGGGCCAAACATGTTTCAAAAGACTGATTAATAAGAGACTCTATTTTAATGAAACAAAAAGTTTTTTTCACAAAATAACCTAAACGTTCATCAACATTTTGAACTTCAAAAGTTGAAAAAAAAAAATTTAGTCGGCTAATAAAAAGTAGCAATAACAATAATAACAACAACAATATTGTCACTGACCCACATATTGAACTCAAGCAAATAAAAAAAAACCTGATAAAAAATTAATTTTTGCCTACTTGGCTGTCGACCGGCAATCGACGATTGTTCACATCATGAGTAGTTTTTGTGTCCTTTCTCCAAAAACTGAGGGTGTAATTAGAGCCCAGGAGTCTCTGAGCCAAGTTTAGCTAGCCACAATGCTAACTTGGTTTGTGTGAGACATAGTCAAGTACTGCAGAATATGAAGAGAGGTATCTGACAGTTTTCTAGAGTCAGTATGTGGTCTTCATGTGTATCGAGCATATGCTCTACAAGTTAGTAACAACTGCATTTGCCATATACAGCGTAAGCCAGCTATCTGCTGGTACAGATTAAGCCATGGCCTTACGCTGTCTCCAATTTTGTTATATGGCGTGATAAACGGTTGTATTTTCCTGAAGGGAAGTATTTTTAAGTCAGTTGTTTATAGCTGATACCACAAAAATAATTGACCAGTTTTGTCTGTGTCATGTGTCTGTTTCCCCAGACACTGCTGGGATATTTGCTGTAAATATGAGCAACCTTTATCACTCCAGAAGCTCCACTCATAGCTGGAGTTTTGAGATCTTACTCTTTTCTCCTGACTGCCCTGTTTTAATCAACACCTGCATTTTGAGACACTTCCCTATATTATCAGTTTATTTAAAATGTTCAACACCCCATGCTACAATGACTGGAGGTTCACTTTGGAGAGGCAATGTTAGCACAGCCTAAACAGGTAAAAATAGACTGTAAACCAGTAACATTATCTGTCTCATTGCTCTGTAGTGCCCTCTACTGGCAAACTGGGCAGGAAATTGGAGGAGCCACATGCATGGGCAAAAGGTTGACAGCGTGGGGCTGAGAACATCATTTGAAAAAACACCCTCACTCCCTGTTGGATGAGGCATGGGCAGGAAGGAGTTCCTTTAAGAACTCTTAATCATTAAATGGGGTTGTGGCATTATGAGCAAAGCCATCAATGTATTTCATGTCTTACACACACCATAAATATCCACACAAGCACATTAACACCATTGATGATATTATGGTGGCTCGTTTAGTCCAAACAACAGAGAACACAGCCAGTATTCTATGCTCTCTCAACTCTGCTGTTCCCTCAAAAATTCTACATGGTGGTTTCATGCAACTTACTCGTAGAGTTTCATATTAGTGTAATGCCAGTTACCTTTTCTAGTCCTGTGCTATTTATCAGTACACTTGCAGCAGTTGCTAATACAGTGCCACAGAGTAGTAAATGTAAGCATAGTGTTTGCTGTTGCCAATGATGAAACCACAGAAAACACAGGAACACGGTGCCATTTTAGGACCATTTGCTCCTGGTTTGTTAGTGTCACTGCCTCCACCATACACTCCTTAGTTTCCATAAGGCTGGGGAGACCCAGGCTTCTTCAGAGAAGCTTTTTATCAGGAGCTTTGTGCAGAGGGAACAGTTCTCACAGCAGGATATGTACAATGTTGAAGGAACTAAGACTGTACACCACCTTATAATGGCAATGATAAAATTAGCTGATGTGGCTGTTTTGGGATCTGCCCAGAGCATCACCTTTGATGTGTTTACATGAGCAGGTGCCTTCAGTGGACAAAAAGCCAAACCCATTCTGCCACAATTTTCATATGGACAGTTTGTTTGTCAAAAAGGCTCTGTCCATATGTCTCTGTTAGGCATAACATATCAACAACTTCAGCTGCCTTTATCTTAACACAAAGAACAAGCTCTGCCTAAACCACAGGACCAGAATGTCACAGTGTGAAGGTTCTAACATAAGCAATATGATAAGCATTATACACAGAATTGTTCCTTCACAATTATGAAACAGAGCAATTATCAAACACTCGGGATGTCATTTTGATAACCTTTAACATGAGGGACCCAGACTCTGGTGTTAGGGTCTTTTCCCATGCTGTTGGGAGAGGGTGCATCGGTGATGATGTTTCTTAAAAGGTTTAAATTGTGTTATCTAGTGCTTGAAGATACAGTTAAATTAGAGGCATGAGTAATCTAGTCTCATTATGAGGAAGTGAACATTTCTTGAACAATTATCAACTTTTGTTTCACACCCCAAAGGCTATTTCATTGGTTAATTATATGGTTAGGTACATTTTACCCACATGTTCACTGTTTGATGTAAGTATGAGTGACCAAACCTACCCCCAAACACCCCAGCCCCACAAACCCCCACCCCCAACGTAGGTGCACAAGGTTTTTAAAAGACATAGGTCTAGTGATCAAGTTTCTCTGTAACCTTTATTTCACTCTTCTTATGTATTTTCTTTCTTTATTCACTGTTTCTTTCTGTTGGATCTCTGATTCCTCACAAACCTCTTTGCAGGGTCCAGAAATCAGCAGAGTCCAGCTGTCTGGAACACAAGAGTTCAGAGAGGAGAGAGAACATAAAGCAGACGGATCCCACAGACTCCCTGGAGAGAGATGAGCAGAAGAGTAAGACACTGTTTTGTGTAAATAAGTCATGAATATATCAGTATTAGCAACTGCAAACAAGCCACTAAAGAGTGAATGTGTTTGTGCTGTGACTATTCCTGAGTAAACCTGGCCCTGAGAGAGATGTGTAACACACAGGGCCCTTATGTAAGGATATAAATTTTGGAAATAGCTCATTAATGCAGATTTAAAAAGCTGTGGCAGAATCAGTTTAGCAGTTAAATGTCTGAAAGAGAAGCAGATAGAGCAAAGTACTGATTTAAAGCTTTGATCATGCACTGACCAATCAGGATGTTTTCCACATTCCCTTTAAATGAGTGGATGCATCACACATCTTTATTTTTCCATGTTTGTTAGTGCAGGTTTTCTGCCTCTACTTTTCTGTATCTCTTATTCCCTTAGTGTGGTGTCAAATGAGCACCACAGGCAGGTGCAGTTCTTCATAAAGTGGCTGTAGTGCTCATTTAACACCAGAATAATGGATATGTTAAAATAATAGTAAGAGAGCACATGCCAGATAACACAGAAAAATATGACTGTGCCAAACAGACCGTATTTTAGTGTTCTGTTCCAACATCTGAAAAGCACTTTCAGCATTTCAGCATCACAAGAATAATACATCATTCCACCAACAGCCACCAAATGAAACCCAATTTATGATATTATTACTATTAATAAGATAATACAATTGTGTGATCTAAACATATATAAAAAATGTTCTGAAATTTCATCTAAACTGATTGGCCCTCTGCACCAGGTTGTGAAGCTGCCTATACAGTTTAGAGCAGATATACCTGATTATTTATACTGTTATAATGGGTTTATATATATATATATATATATATATATATATAAAAATTTATATAAAAATGTATATACATATATCACTTAATCTCATACATTCACTTAATCTCTTAATCTCATTTCACGTTGGTAACACCTTACGCTCTATAGTTCCCTTTCTCTGGTGTGTCTTCATGAACAAGACAGAATCTATTTCTGTTCACCATTTGTGCAGATTGTTGGAGTGATGTGTAACACACTGTGTGACAAACTTGTGTAAAGTATTGTGTCAAGCGGAAAAGTTTATGACAGATTTTTCAACTGATTATTTTTTTAATATAAGTAAATTGTCTGTCATATTTCCTCTTCTCAGAAAAACTCACAAGAGCCCAACAGACACTGAAATCTGATCTGAAGAAGAAGTTTGAACACATATTTGAAGGTTTGGTACAGCAGGGCCACCCAACCCTCCTCAATGAGATCTATACAGAGCTCTACATCACAGAGGGGGGAGGTGGGGGGGTCAATAATGAACATGAGGTCAGACAGATTGAGGCAGCATCCAAGAGACAAACCACACAGGAGACTGCAATCCTCTGCAATGACATCTTTAAACCTTTACCTGGACAGGAGAAACACATCAGAACTGTGCTTACAAAGGGCATCGCTGGCATTGGGAAAACTGTCTCTGTGCAGAAGTTCATTCTGGACTGGGCAGAAGGAAAAGCCAATCAGGACATTAATTTAATCTTCACTCTTCCTTTCCGAGACCTGAAATTGAAGAAGCAGAGAGAATTCAGTCTGATGCAACTCCTCCAGCACTACTTTCCACAGCTGAAAGAGATTGAAAGTGTTGAACATGATGAAGTCAAAGTTGTGTTCATCTTTGATGGTCTGGATGAGTGTCGACTTCCTCTAGATTTCCAGAACAATAAGATCTGCTGTGATGTAACAGAGTCAGCATCAGTGGACGTGCTGCTGACCAACCTCATTAAGGGAATCTGCTTCCCTCTGCTCTCCTCTGGATCACCTCCCGACCAGCAGCAGCCAATCAGATCCTCCTGAGTGTGTCCACCAGGTGACAGAGGTACGAGGGTTCAATGACCCACAGAAGGAGGAGTACTTCAGGAAGAGAATCAGAGATCAGAACCTGGCCAGCAGAATTATCTCACACATAAAGTCATCCAGGAGTCTCTACATCATGTGTCACATTCCAGTCTTCTGCTGGATTTCTGCTATAGTTCTGGAGACATTGTTGGGTAAAGCAGACAGTGGAGAACTGCCCAGAACTCTGACTGAAATGTACACACACTTCCTGCTCATTCAGACCAATGTGAAGAATCAGAAGTATCATGGCACCAATGAGACAAACCCAAAGAAGACCTCAGCATCAGATGCAGAAATGATCCTGAAACTGGGGAAGCTGGCTTTTCTACAGCTGGAAAAGGGCAATCTGATATTCTATGAAGAGGACCTGAGAGAGAGTGGCATTGATGTCAGTGAAGCTTCAGTGTACTCTGGGGTGTGCACAGAAATCTTTAAAGAGGAGTCTGGGTTGCATCAGGAGAAAGTCTACTGCTTTGTGCATCTGAGCATTCAGGAGTTTCTGGCTGCCTTGTTTGTGCTTCATTCATGTGTAAATGAGAACAGAAATGCACTCAGACCAGAAGAGTCAAGACCTAAAACTGACAGAATGCAGCTGTCTGAGGTACACAGGAGTGCTGTGGATCAGGCCCTACAGAGTAAGAATGGACACCTGGATCTTTTCCTCCGATTCCTTCTGGGCCTCTCACTGGACTCCACTCAGACTCTCTTAGGAGACGTACTGAAGCAGAGAGGAAGCAGATCAGAGAACATTGGAGAAACAGTCCAGTACATTAAGAAGAAGATCATAAAAGTGTCTTCAGCAGAGAGGACCATCAATCTGTTCCACTGTCTGAATGAACTGAATGACAACTCTCTCGTGGAGGAAATCCAGACTTCCCTGAGATCAGGAAGACTTTCTGATAAAAAGCTGGAACCACACCAATGCTCAGCTCTGGCCTTTGTGTTACTGATGTCAGAGGAGGTCCTGGATGAGTTTGACTTGAAGATGTACAACACATCAGCAGCAGGTTATCAGAGACTGGTCCCAGTAGTGAGGAACTGCAGAAAGGCCAAGTGAGTACTGTTACATCATTCACAATGCAGATGATTGACACTAATATTTGCATAAATTGTTTATAATTTTGTGAGAATAAAGTGTATGAACATGGCTCACCTACAGTCCCCTCCAAAAGTATTGGAACAGTGAGGGCAATTCCTTTATATTTGCTGTAGACTGGAAACATTTGGGTTTGACACCAAAATATGAATATGAGACAAGAGATCAACATTTCAGCTTTTATTTCCAGGTATTTACATCTGGATCTGATACTGAACTTACAAGATAGCATTATTTATAAAGGAACACCACATTTTTAGGTGAGAAAAAGTATTGGAACAGATAGACGTAATATAAATTAAAGTGAATAACACTTAATATTTTTTTGCAAATCCTTTGCTTGCATTAATTGCATCAAGCCTGTGACCCATTGACATCACCAAATTTTTTGCATTCTTCTTTTGTGATGCTTTTTCAGGTTTTCACCACAGCCTCTCTCAGTTGTTGTTTGTTTTGGGGGGTTACTCCCTTCAGTCTCCTCTTTAGCAGGTAAAATGCATGCTCTACAGGGTTTAAGTCTGGAGATTGACTTGGCCAGTCTAAAACCTTCCACTTCTTGCCCCTGATGAACTCCTTTGTTGTTTTTGCAGTGTGTTCTGGGTCATTATCTTGCTGCATGATGAAGGATCTCCCAATCAGTTTGGTTGCATCTATCTGTAAATACGCAGACAAAATGTTTCTGTAGACTTCTGAGTTCATTTTGCTGCTGCCATCATGTGTTACATCATCAATGAAGATGAATGAGCCCATCCCAGAAGAAGCGATGCAAGCCCAAGCCATGACACTGCCTCAACTGTGTTTCACAAATGAGCTTGTATGTTTGGGATCATGAGCAGATCCTTTCTTTCTCCAAACTTTTGCCTTTCCATCACTTTGGTAAAGGTTAATCTTTGTCTCATCAGTCCATAAAACTTCAGAGTCCTCAAAATTCTTTCCCAGAATTTTTGAGGCTTGTCTCTGTACTTTTTGGGAAAATCCAGCCTGGCCTTCCTATTCTTTTTGCTAATGAGTGGTTTGCATCTTCTGGTGTAGCCTCTGTACTTTTGTTCATGAATTCTTCTGCGAACAGTAGATACTGATACTGATACCTTCAGTCCTGCCCTCTGGAGGTTGCTGCTGATGTCACCAACAGTTGTTTTAGGGTCTTTCTGTACAGGTCTCACGATGTTTCTGTCGTCAACTGCTGTTGTTTTCCTTGGTCTACCCATTTGACGTCTGTTACTTAGTACACCAGTGGTTTCTTTCTTCTTCAGGACATTCCAAATGGTTGTACTGGCTATGGCCAATGATGTGCAATGGCTCTGACTGATTTTCCATCTTCCCTCAGCTTCACAATTACTTCTTTTTCACCCATAGACAGCTCTCTGGTTTTCAGGTAGGTTATACCTCTAACACAAGAAATCTGTGAAACTGAGCATAGACATTCAGCGCTATTTATTGTTTGAATAATCAATGTAATAAGACACACATGGGCAACAAAACACACCTGTCAGTCACATGTTCCAATACTTTTGCTCCCTTTTTTCAGAACCTGATTTCATTGCTAGGGTTTTGTATCGCAAATTTTAGAAGGTCCCTCTTAAGATCATATAATGTTTCTTGCTTTGCTTTATGCAGACAGAATTAATACATGCTATAATTTGATATCCAGTCGGCTCAAGTCCAAAAAAAGAGGTATGGCTGTAACCATAAATATTCCCAGGCAAATAATTCCAAAAATGACCATCTGTAGTGAAAACTGCTAAATCATAATGACCTGCAGGGTTGAGATGAGATAAAATAACTTACATTTATATTTTAAAAAAGAAGCCCAGTTGAGAATTGAATTCTTTCAATAATTCATGGACCATCCCTTGACTGTTGGTGAGATTCTCCTATAATTTGTCCAAGTACGTTTTCAGATGATCCAGCCGATTGTTACAGACAGGCCATTTCTTTCAGAGATCTAATGTTGTCCCTTTAAGAATGCCAGGAGATCTTATTAGTCCCAAATGAGCCTGTTAAGATGCTGTATATTTTTGTTAAAATATTACAGTTTAAATAGTAGTCATTCATAATGTGAGATTAACTGAGTCCCTTAAAAGCACTTCGGGTGTTTGGATACAATGTTTAACGAGGGTTGACATTGAGAGAGTGGTTTGACTCTGTGACCCGGAGAGTGACAAGTGAGTGAGTTGGATCGACGCTATTTCCAGTGAGGTTTGTGTGAGCAGTTCGGCAGCGTCTGGTAAATCCTGGAAGTGGATCTCCCAAAACTCGTCCACTCCACTCGAATATTGTTTTTCCCACACGGTTTTCTTTTCCTTGTTCATCCTTAACCAACTAAATTGTGCAACAAAGTGACGCTCAGCCCAGGCTGTCGGGATCTTTTAGAAAACGCTGAACAAACCGATTGCTGGGGGCAGCGAACTGTTGCCTTCGCAATTCTAAGACCGGGCTGTCCGTCCCCGGCGACAAGAGCGAGCTGGCTGCGGAATGAGAAGCTCCGGCGTTGGGTACAAGTGGCGGAGGCAACGTCAGTACTCTTTTCTTTCTTATTGTATTTAAACAAGCGGAGTGTATCAGCCGCACGACACTAAACTCAGCAACCTTATAGCGAGCATTGACGAATTTAAAGACAACCAGAGTAAGGTCAGGCATGCAGTATCAGCCCAGGGAGGCCGGGACACTATCAAGCTAGGAATATGTATCCTGTTTTACCACAAATATTTTGGAATCCACATCAATTGTACGCTATATTTTCATCATCATTTCCAATTGGAATGACGGGCTTCTTTCTTTTGATGAGGAAAAGTTTGTTGGAGCTCTCAGTCCAGCAGGCTCCACTCGGACATTGTAGGCGATCACTCCAGTAATAGTGGAGTGTGCGAACTTGACTACTTGGTGGAAGTCTCTCGTCAAATGGATGTTTTAGAACATAACTGGTAGGCTAAAGACTTGGCTACAGTATGAAACAGTGATTTGACTGCATGCAGAATTTCAATATGATTATCAAACCTACTTTACTGCTGTCTCATATCACCGTCTATGGTTGAGTTTACTTTGTAAAGGTACCAGAGTCAGACATGACGGCGCCATTTTGAGTCCCTCTAGATTCACAATTGCAGCTCTGTGGTAACCCCTCATCACTCCATGTGGGACACAGCAAAATATTTTACTCGCAGTTATATTTATCCAAGTTACATAAATTCATGTAATGGAACTTGACACAACTAGGGAAGAGACAATTAAGTCACAACTGAGGTCAACGTAGGCTATGTGTCAGTAGGCTAAATTATGGCAACTACAAGATTATAAAGTGAGACCTGGAGAAAAACTATGTGAACGCAAAGCAAGGTTTTTACTAAAACCAGCCAAGTTGATTGGCAATTAGGCTCAAAGAAGCAGTGGAGCTTGCTTCTCCTACCACAACAAGAGACTCAACAGAGAAGCTTTTCTGCCAGACATTGAGAGGGAGGCTATGTACCAGCTACCAAGCAAACTTATTCTATTGGCGAGGTACTAGCTCAGCTACCCACAAGGTATATGTTGAATATTCTGTTCTGTTTTACACCAAATTGGTGACTTTGACAGATGAAACTTTAATTTGGATGCCATGAGTGGCTTGTGAAGTTGAGCGACACAAACCGCGCACAGCCATAAGCTAGCAGTACCTCTGCAACGCAGCGCTTCATTATTATATCCTCACTATAGTTTTGGCGTGAATGTGTCGCAGCCTGTACTCTGTGGAGGGATGACAGCGCTCTCTAGTGGACTCATTTAGTAACTGCAGCAGAGCTTAGAGAGGAGCCAAAGCATTTAGATACAGCAAAACTGTTCTGAATAAGGGCCCCAATGGATCCAGCTTTGTGTGTTATTTCATTTCTGGTTTTATGCAACCGGTTAATTAATTAATCTTGTAAAACTGAGTATTATTGTTGTAGAGCTTCATTATTTACAGTTACACCAAAGATGAGTAAACAGAACAAAAAATGGGAAAATGATGCACAGCCAAAATATTTACTTGCTTCTGAACCTAATCACAAAAGTTTGATGATTCAGACCTTGTGTAAAATTATATTTCAAATGATATAGGGTTACACAGAGTTTTCTGGCACACGGCATAGGGTTGTATATTTGTGAATTGGGTAATTCAGTGGTACAGTGCCACAGAATGAATTTATGCTAAATATATGACATTGACAGTGAGAGTTTAATCATACTTCAAAATGTGGGTATTTATACGGACTATACTGAAGTATCAAAGGCTTTCCAGGTACTGGGAAAAATCACTCAATTCCAAAGAATTACTGAGCACTTTCCATCCAGCATATTGTGAGAGTTTGAGGATAAGGAGACTGTGATACCTTTGGATGCTGAGCACATTGACCCAGAACCTGGTAAATGCTGGACTGTGATGCCAGTACAGGAGCAGGAGATGCCAGGGCCCATTGAAGGCAGCAACGTCAACACAGAATTTGGAAATACCTAGATTTCATACCAGTTTATCAGTATTGTTTGTATAACTAAATACTAAAAATAAAGACCACAGTAAAATTAAAAATGAGCTTCTCTAGCTGTTGCAACTTTGACAAATGAATAATGCACTGATTCACAAGAGCCAAAGAAAAAAGATGAGCATGTTTTAAGATGCATAAAGTGCAATCAAATCATTTTGTTTACTGAATCAGACTGATAATTGTGATGAATAATTGTAATCACAATATTTAGCAAAATAATGGGATTATAATTTTAACCATAATCATTTAGTTTTGAAGTTCAGGCCAGTAACTTGAACAGAAGCAACTGTGAATGTTCTGAAATGCAGACCTGATTATAAACAAGCTCTGAAACTGACTGATGCCTGAAAACAGGGAAAGCAGACTGTAGTAGACTAGAATATTGATTGCTTTTTCACTTTGTCTTTAATATTTTCAGAGATTGGCAGCTAGGTATTAGAGAATGAATATTTTTGTTTCTTATCTAGGCACCTTAATTATTTTTAGTTAAAAAGCATAAAAAAATGATATTAGTTTACTGCTGACACTGGTGTTCCTACGTTGGTGTTTTTTGGTAAAATTCATAAAACCAATAACTATCAAAAAGTTTGGTCACAGGTCATTGAGAAATGATCACCATCAGAACAGACACACTGCACTGCTGATCAGATGTGAACTAAAAACCCCCTTGCCTTCCTGTGACTACTCCTGTGAACCTTTAGCTGTGTGATAATGTTTGCTTTTTACTCTCGTTGGAAGGAAATACAAACTTCTCACAACTTGTCAGTCTAACTCACTATTCACTCTAAAGGCTGGAATTTGCTTTAATAATGAAATACAGTATTAAAGGATCTGATAACTCCATCCTTAGTCCTGCTGTCCACACTTGGCTCAGGGGCATGAGTAGGGCCATGAGTGAGGCTTAAAGCCCAGAGTTAGCCTGAAAAAGACTGTGGAAAAGGTAGCTGGGCCATTAACCCCAAATTCTGATGGAATTGAATAGAGGAAAAGGGGCTATTTGGGTCAGAAGCACAGCTGTAGAACTGTCAGACTTGAGCAGGACATCTTATTCTCAGGTGTAAAGTGCTGCAGTTGGAGAGTGTAGCACAGACATCTTCCTCAGAGCATTGTAGATCTCACAATCCTCATTATCACTCTTTATCAGTGAGCACTATCAATACTACATTTAAAATGTTAAGTGTTAAATATTAACACATCACCTCTTTCTTTCAGACTCAGCAGCTGTGGTCTTACAGAGGAGTCCTGTAAAATTGTGGCCTCAGCTCTCCAGTCATCAAACTCACCCCTGAGAGAACTGGACCTCAGCTTCAATAACCTGGGATATTCAGGAGTGAAGCTGGTCTGTGCTGGACTGAAGAGTCCAAACTGTAAACTACAGACACTGGACCTCAGCTTCAATAACCTGGGAGATTCAGGAGTGAAGCCGCTCTGTGCTGGACTGAAGAGTCCAAACTGTAAACTACAGACACTGGGGTGAGTAGTGATGTTTACTTTGTGACCTTCAGTAAATAGTGATTATAGCTTCAAACAGGGAAACGTGAAAGAACTCCTTCTCTCAATCAAACTTCTCCTCTCTCCAGCCTTCCTTCCTTTGTCCACATTGGTCCCATCCCTCTCTTCTTACTCCTTTGTCACAGCAAAGTATAGCAGAATCGGGTAATTCAGTGGTACGGTGCCACAGAATGAATTTATGCTGGATATATGACATTGACAGTGAGAGTTTAATCATACTTAAAAATGTGGGTATTTATACAGACTATACTGAAGTATCAAAGGCTTTCCAGGTACTGGGAAAAATCACTCAATTCCAAAGAATTACTGAGCACTTTCCATCCAGCATATTATGAGAGTTTGAGGATAAGGAGACTGTGATACCTTTGGATGCTGAGCACATTGACCCAGAACCTGGTAAATGCTGGACTGTGATGCCAGTACAGGAGCAGGAGACGTCAGGGCCAGATGAAAGTGACAAAGTGAACACAGAATTTGTAAATACAGTGTTCCCTCTCTGTATCGCGGTTCTGCTTTCGCTCCCTCAGTGCAACGCGGTTTTTTATGGACATTGTATGTAATCCCATCTCGCGGAATTTTTGCTCTGTGGCGGATTTTTGCGGGATTTAAAATTTTTTAAATTTCCAATATTTTCATTCTTTTTGTGAAAAAATAATCATTTTCTAGCCTAAAAAGGGAAAAAACAGAAAAACAATTAAAGAGAAGAAATTTTGTAACACATACATACAGGGTATTGCAAAAAAAAAAAAAAAAAAAACCTGTACATAGGGGTAAACGAGATTTGGGTTGGGAAGTCTAAGATACCCCCATGTCGTACGTTCGCAATACTGAACTGGCCTTGTGTGGCGGTATAGAATTTTTTAAAATTCCATGATTTCATGATTTTCGTAATAAAATAAGCATTTTCTAACCTTAAAAAAATGAACAGTAAAAAATATTGTAAAAAATAAACTAAAATGTTTTCTCATTCTTAATTTAAAATGATTTACCTTTCCATGTGTATTTCCATTTACAGAAGATTAGTGCATGTACATTGAATTTTAATTTAGATTTAAAATGTTTTACAATGGATATAATGGACAGGTATTTAATGTATTTAAAATGTACATGTTGTATTTCCATTTATATTTTACATAAAAATGTTTACATATAAGAGTGTGGGAAAAGGTAATACAGTCAAGGGAGGGTTGATAACAGTGTGGGGGAGGTTCGTAAAGGGTTGATAGATACGAAAATAATATAAGAACTATCTCGCCTCTACTTCGCGATTTTTCCCATCTCGCGGGCGGTCTTGGAACGTAACTACCACGATAGGAGAGGGATCACTGTACTTTGGTTTCACGCCAGTTAATCATTATCATTCTTACAACTAGTAACACAACTAAATACTAAAATAAAGACCTCAAAAAAATTGAAAATGAGCTTTTCTAGCTGTTACAACTTTGAGAAATGAATAATGAACTGATTTACAAGAGCCAAAGAAAAAATATGAGCGTGTTATAAGGTGCATAAAGTGCAAAAAAATAATTTTGTTTCCTGAATCAGACGTATCATTGTTATTAAAAATTGGAATCAAAATATTTGGCAAAATAATAGGGATTATAATTTTCACCATAATCATTCATTTCTGAATTTCAGGCCAGTAAGTTGATCAGAAGCAACTGTGAATGTTCTGAAATGCAGACCTGATTATAAACAAGCTCTGAAACTGACTGATGCCTGAAAACAGGGAAAGCAGACTGTAGTAGACTAGAATATTGATTGCTTTTTGGTTCTGTAATTTTGTCTTTAATTTTTTCAGAGATTGGCAGCTAGGTATTAGAGAATGAATATTTTTGTTTCTTATCTAGGCACCTTAATTATTTTTAGTTAAAAAGCATAAAAAAATGATATTAGTTTACTGCTGACACTGGTGTTCCTACGTTGGTGTTTTTTGGTAAAATTCATAAAACCAATAACTATCAAAATGTTTGGTCGCAGGTCATTGAGAAATGATCACCATCAGAACAGACATAATCCACTGCTGATCAGATGTGAACTAAAAACCCCCTTGCCTTCCTGTGACTACTCCTGTGAACCTTTAGCTGTGTGATAATGTTTGCTTTTTACTCTCGTTGGAAGGAAATACAAACTTCTCACAACTTGTCAGTCTAACTCACTATTCACTCTAAAGGCTGGAATTTGCTTTAATAATGAAATACAGTATTAAAGGATCTGATAACTCCATCCTTAGTCCTGCTGTCCACACTTGGCTCAGGGGCATGAGTAGGGCCATGAGTGAGGCTTAAAGCCCAGAGTGAGCCTGAAAAAGACTGTGGAAAAGGTAGCTGGGCCATTAACCCCAAATTCTGATGGAATTGAATAGAGGAAAAGGGGCTATTTGGGTCAGAAGCACAGCTGTAGAACTGTCAGACTTGAGCAGGACATCTTATTCTCAGGTGTGAAGTGCTGCAGTTGGAGAGTGTAGCACAGACATCTTCCTCAGAGCATTGTAGATCTCACAATCCTCATTATCACTCTTTATCAGTGAGCACTAACAATACTACATTTAAAATATGAAGTGTTAAATATTAACACATCACCTCTTTCTTTCAGACTCGGCAGCTGTGGTCTTACAAAGAAGTCCTGTGAAATTGTGGCCTCAGCTCTCCAGTCATCAAACTCACCCCTGAGAGAGCTGGACCTCAGCTACAATAACCTGGGAGATTCAGGAGTGAAGCTGCTCTGTGCTGGACTGAAGAGTCCTAACTGTAAACTACAGACACTGGGGTGAGTAGTGCTGTGTACTTTGTGACCTTTAGTAAATAGTCAGTGATTATGGCTCCATACAGCTCCTTCTCTCAATCAAACTTCTCCTCTCTCCAGCCTTCCTTCCTTTGTCCACATTGGTCCCATCCCTCTCTTCTTCCTCCTCTATCACAGCAAAGTAAAGCAGAATCGGGTAATTCAGTGGTACAGTGCCACAGAATGAATTTATGACAGATATATGACATTGACAGTGAGAGTTTAATCATACTTCAAAATGTGGGTATTTATACAGACTATACTGAAGTATCAAAGGCTTTCCAGGTACTGAGAAAAATCACTCAATTCCAAAGAATTACTGAGCACTTTCCATCCAGCATATTATGAGAGTTTGAGGATAAGGAGACTGTGGTACCTTTGGATGCTGAGCACATTGACCCAGAACATGGTAAATGCTGGACTGTGATGCCAGTACAGGAGCAGGAGACGTCAGGGCCAGATGAAAGTGACAAAGTGAACACAGAATTTGGAAATACTTTGGTTTCACTCATGTTTATCCTTATCATTCATACAACTCATAGGACAGCTAAATACTTAAATAAAGACCACAACAAAATTGAAAATGAGCTTTTCTAGCTGTTGCAACTTTGAGAAATGAATAATGCACTGATTTTCAAGAACCAAAGAAAAAATATGAGAATGTTTTAAGATGCATAAAGTGTAAGAAAATAATTTTGTTTCCTGAATCAGACTGATAATTGTGATTAAAAACTGAAATCACAATATTTAGCAGAATAATTGGGATTAGAATTGTAACCATAATCATTTAGTTTTGAAGTTCAGGCCAGTAACTTGATCAGAAGCACCTGTGAATGTTCTGAAATGCAGACCTGATTATAAACAAGCTCTGAAACTGACTGATGCCTGAAAACAGGGAAAGCAACTGTAAAGTAGACTGTAGTAGCCTAGAATATTGACTGCTTTTTCATTTTGTCTTTAATATTTTCAGAGAATGGCAGTTAAGTATCAGAGAGTAAATATTTTTGTTTCTTATATGAGCACCTTAATTGTGTTCAGTTAAACAACATCAAAAAATGATTTTAGTTTCCTGCTGATGGCTCAGTGATGTGCACTGTTTTGACATTGGTGTTCCTACGTTGGTGTTTTTTGGTAAAATTCATAAAACCAATAACTATCAAAATGTTTGGTCGCAGGTCATTGAGAAATGATCACCATCAGAACAGACATAATCCACTGCTGATCAGATGTGAACTAAAAACCCCCTTGCCTTCCTGTGACTTCTCCTGTGAACCTTTATCTGTGTGATAATTTTTGCTTTTTTACTCTCATTGGAAGGAAATACAAACTTCTCACAACTTGTCAGTCTAACTCACTATTCACTCTAAAGGCTGGAATTTGCTTTAATAATGAAATACACTATAAAAGGATCTGATAACTCCATCCTTAGCCCTGCTGTCCACACTTGGCTCAGGGGCATGAGTAGGGCCATGAGTGAGGCTTAAAGCCCAGAGTTAGCCTGAAAAAGACTGTGGAAAAGGTAGCTGGGCCATTAACCCCAATTCTGACAGAACTGAATAGAGGAAAAGGGGCTATTTGGGTCAGAAGCACAGCTGTAGAACTGTCAGACTTGAGCAGGACATCTTATTCTCAGGTGTAAAGTGCTGCAGTTGGAGAGTGTAGCACAGACATCTTCCTCAGAGCATTGTAGATCTTACAATCCTCATTATCACTGTTTATCAGTGAGCACTAACAATACTACATTTAAAATATTAAGTGTTAAATATTAACACATCACCTCTTTCTTTCAGACTCAGCAGCTGTGGTCTTACAAAGAAGTCCTGTGAAATTGTGGCCTCAGCTCTCCAGTCATCAAAGTTACCCGTGAGAGAGCTGGACCTCAGCAACAATAACCTGGGAGATTCAGGAGTGAAGCTGCTCTGTGCTAGACTGAAGAGTCCAAACTGTAAACTACAGACACTGGGGTGAGTAGTGCTGTTTACTTTGTGACCTTTAGTAAATAGTGAGTGATTATTGCTCCATACAGAGAAACCTTAAACGGCTCCTTCTCTCAATCAAACTTCTCCTCTCTCCAGCCTTCCTTCCTTTGTCCACATTGGTCCCATCCCTCTCTTCTTACTCCTCCATCACAGTAACGTAAAGCAGAATTGGGTAATTCAGTGGTACAGTGCCACAGAATGAATTTATGCTAGATATATGACATTGACAGTGAGAGTTTAATCGTACTTCAAAATGTGGGTATTTATACAGACTATACTGAAGTATCAAAGGCTTTCCAGGTACTGGGAAAAATCACTCAATTCCAAAGAATTACTGAGCACTTTCCATCCAGCATATTATGAGAGTTTGAGGATAAGGAGACTGTGATACCTTTGGATGCTGAGCACATTGACCCAGAACCTGGTAAATGCTGGACTGTGATGCCAGTACAGGAGCAGGAGACGTCAGGGCCAGTTGAAAGTGGCAAAGTGAACACAGAATTTGGAAATACTTTGGTTTCACTCATGTTTATCCTTATCATTCATACAACTCATAGGACAACTAAATTCTTAAATAAAGACCACAAAAAAATTGAAAATGAGCTTTTCTAGCTGTTGCACCTTTGAGAAATGAATAATGAACTGACTTTCAAGGCCCAAAGAAAAAAATATGAGCATGTTTTAAGATGCATAAAGTACAATAAAATAACTTTGTTTCCTGAATTAGACTGATAATTGTGATTACAAATTGAAATCACAATATTTAGCAGAATAATGGGATTAGAATTGTAACCAAAATCATTTAGTTTTGAAGTTCAGGCCAGTAAGTTGATCAGAAGCACATATGAATGTTCTGAAATGCAGACCTGATTATAAACAAGCACTGAAACTGACTGATGCCTGAAACCAGGGAAACCAGACTGTAGTAGCCTAGAATATTGATTGCTTTTTGGTTCTGTTATTTTGTCTTTAATTTTTTCAGAGAATGGCAGGTAAGTATCATAGAGTAAATATATATATATTTTTTTAATCTGAGTACTTCCATTGTGCTTAACATAAAAAAATGATTTTAGTTTCCTGCTGATGGCTCAGTTATGTGCACTGTTTTGACGTTGGTGTTCCTACGCTGGTGTTTTTTGGTAAAATTCATAAAACCAATAAGTATCAAAAAGTTTGGTCACAGGTCATTGAGAAATGATCACCATCAGAACAGACACACTGCACTGCTGATCAGATGTGAACTAAAAACCCCCTTGCCTTCCTGTGACTACTCCTGTGAACCTTTATCTGTGTGATAATGTTTGCTTTTTTACTCTCATTGGAAGGAAATACAAACTTCTCACAACTTGTCAATCTAACTCACTATTCACTCTAAAGGCTGGAATTTGCTTTAATAATGAAATACACTATAAAAGGATCTGATAACTCCATCCTTAGCCCTGCTGTCCACACTTGGCTCAGGGGCATGAGTAGGGCCATGAGTGAGGCTTAAAGCCCAGAGTTAGCCTGAAAAAGACTGTGGAAAAGGTAGCTGGGCCATTAACCCCAATTCTGACAGAACTGAATAGAGGGAAAGGGGCTATTTGGGTCAGAAGCACAGCTGTAGAACTGTCAGACTTGAGCAGGACATCTTATTCTCAGGTGTAAAGTGCTGCAGTTGGAGAGTGTAGCACAGACATCTTCCTCAGAGCATTGTAGATCTTACAAACCTCATTATCACTCTTTATCAGTGAGCACTAACAATACTACATTTAAAATATGAAGTGTTAAATATTAACACATCACCTCTTTCTTTCAGACTCAGAAGCTGTGGTCTTACAGAGGAGTCCTGTCAAATTGTGGCCTCAGCTCTCCAGTCATCAAACTCACCCCTGAGAGAGCTGGACCTCAGCTACAATAACCTGGGAGATTCAGGAGTGAAGCTGCTCTGTGCTGGACTGAAGAGTCCAAACTGTAAACTACAGACACTGGGGTGAGTAGTGCTGTGTACTTTGTGACCTTTCGTAAATAGTTTGTGACTATGGCTCCATACAGAGAAACCTTAAACGGCTCCTTCTCTCAATCAAACTTCTCCTCTCTCCAGCATTCCTTCCTTTGTCCACATTGGTCCCATCCCTCTCTCCTTACTCCTCTATCACAGCAAAGTAAAGCAGAATCAGGTAATTCAGTGGTACAGTGCCACAGAATGAATTTATGACAGATATATGACATTGACAGAGAGAGTTTAATCATACTTCAAAATGTGGGTATTTATACAGACTATACTGAAGTATCAAAGGCTTTCCAGGTACTGGGAAAAATCACTCAATTCCAAAGAATTACTGAGCACTTTCCATCCAGCATATTATGAGAGTTTGAGGATAAGGAGACTGTGATACCTTTGGATGCTGAGCACATTGACCCAGAACCTGGTAAATGCTGGACTGTGATGCCAGTACAGGAGCAGGAGACGATAGGGCCAGTTGGAAGTGGCAAAGTGAACACAGAATTTGGAAATACTTTGGTTTCACTCATGTTTATCCTTATCATTCATACAACTCATAGCACAACTAAATACTTAAATAAAGACCACAACAAAATTGAAAATGAGCTTTTTTAGCTGTTGCAACTTTGAGAAATGAATAATGCACTGATTTTCAAGAACCAAAGAAAAAATATGAGAATGTTTTAAGATGCATAAAGTGTAATAAAATAATTTTGTTTCCTGAATCAGACTGATAATTGTGATTACAAATTGAAATCACAATATTTAGCAGAATAA
This sequence comes from Albula goreensis, assembly GCA_022829145.1. Lineage (NCBI taxonomy): Eukaryota > Metazoa > Chordata > Actinopteri > Albuliformes > Albulidae > Albula > Albula goreensis. The sequence continues at coordinate 34,360,333 of CM040747.1, forward strand.
TGGGATTAGAATTGTAACCATAATCATTTAGTTTTGAAGTTCAGGCCAGTAAGTTGATCAGAAGCACCTGTGAATGTTCTTAAATGCAGACCTGATTATAAACAAGCTCTGAAACTGACTGATGCCTGAAAACAGGGAAAGCAGACTGTAGTAGCCTAAAATATTGATTGCTTTTTCACTTTGTCTTTAATATTTTCAGAGATTGGCAGGTAAGTATCATAGAGTAAATATTTTTGTTTCTTATATGAGCACTTTCATTGTGTTTAACATCAAAAAATGATTTTAGTTTCCTGCTGATGGCTCAGTGATGTGCACTGTTTTGATATTGGTGTTCCTACGTTGGTGTTTTTTGGTAAAATTCACAAAACCAATGACTATCAAAAAGTTTGGTCACAGGTCATTGAGAAATGATCACCATCAGAACAGACATAATCCACTGCTGATCAGATGTGAACTAAAAACCCCCTTGCCTTCCTGTGAATACTCCTGTGAACCTTTAGCTGTGTGATAATTTTTGCTTTTTTACTCTCATTGGAAGGAAATACAAACTTCTCACAACTTGTCAAGCTAACTCACTATTCACTCTAAAGGCTGGAATTTGCTTTAATAATGAAATACAGTGTAAAAGGATCTGATAACTCCATCCTTAGCCCTGCTGTCCACACTTGGCTCAGGGGCATGAGTAGGGCCATGAGTGAGGCTTAAAGCCCAGAGTTAGCCTGAAAAAGACTGTGGAAAAGGTAGCTGGGCCATTAGCCCCAAGTTCTGACAGAACTGAATAGATTAAAAGGGGCTATTTGGGTCAGAAGCACAGCTGTAGAACTGTCAGACTTGAGCAGGACATCTTATTCTCAGGTGTAAAGTGCTGCAGTTGGAGAGTGTAGCACAGACATCTTTCTCAGAGCATTGTAGATCTTACAATCCTCATTATCACTCTTTATCAGTGAGCACCATCAATACAACATTTAAAATATTAAGTGTTAAACAGTAACACATCACCTCTTTCTTTCAGACTCAGCAGCTGTGGTCTTACAGAGGAGTCCTGTGAAATTGTGGCCTCAGCTCTCCAGTCATCAAACTCACCTGTGAGAGAGCTGGACCTCAGCTACAATAACCTGGGAGATTCAGGAGTGAAGCTGCTCTGTGCTGGACTGAAGAGTCCAAACTGTAAACTACAGACACTGGGGTGAGTAGTGCTGTGTACTTTGTGACCTTTAGTAAATAGTCAGTGATTATGGCTCCATACAGCTCCTTCTCTCAATCAAACTTCTCCTCTCCCCAGCCTTCCTTCCTTTGTCCACATTGGTCCCATCCCTCTCTTCTTACTGCTTTATTGCAGCAAAGTAAAGCAGGATAAAACCCCATGAGTCTTAGGGTTGCCAGCTGTGTGGTTCCTGACCAGAATTGTCTTCTGTTGAAGTTGAGTGTGAAAGTGGGATTATGTGTGTGTTCTATCCATAGACTAGTGTTGAGACAGCAACATGCATTTTATGGTTATTTACCCTGCTCCCTTCTTTTATGGTCCCTTGCCATGCACCCAGACACGGCCTGAGAGGGACAAATGGACTCCACCCCCTTGTAAATACCCCTGAATCAGTGACCAAAGAGGCAACAGGCTTTTCAAGCATGGCAAGGAGCAGAGCTTTACTCAGAAACTAAAACAAAACACTTATGACAGCCAAAATGGATGTACATTTGGGGTTACCTGTTAAAAGCAGAATTGGGCGTGGTACGACCCTCTTTGTTGTTGGTAAGCCCTAAGATGCCCCCAAACGTAGAATCCTTTGATAAACATGCCCATCCACAGGGGACCATCACCTGTCTCTCTCCCTCTGGCTCCTTCCCCTTCTGGAGCATGTGTGTGTGTGTGTGTGTGCGCGCGAACATGTTTACTTAAACTGTCCTGGAGTTACTCGTTAGAACACCTGCAGAGCCTGCTGCATGTAGGTAGGAGATAGTTTGTCGGACGTGGCGTGCCCTTTTTCTTGGTGATCGCATCAGCACTGAAGCTCTAATAATTTGCAGAGCTTTACATGGGGAGAGGGAGATTAGACCCTGATTAGATAGCTATTCTATCATTCCCTGATGAGTATCTTTGTGAATTTTCCCATTTTCTGAGCAATCAGTAATTAATTTGAACAACATTCTCCAGGCTCATATTTCAAACATTAGGCAGCACATCATTTCAAGGTGCTTTATTGGCATGACATGGGCTGTGTTGCCAAAGCAAATGGTACAGTTAACACAATAACAGAACAATTAACACAATTAATAACGGGGAAAAGGAACAAACATGAATGCATACAATGAATGACTATTAACTAACATTTATACATTTATTACATTCCTGCACTGGTGACAGGTTGCTACATATAGAGCAGCCAGGGAGGCTGTGTGTCCTTCACCCGGTAAGATTGGTAATTGTCTCTCCACACGGAATGTTTCAAAATGTGGATGTGTTCTTTTAAATTTTTCAAAGAAGTATTTGTGAATATTTGTGTAATTTTTGCTGTATAGGAGGAAGTGTAGCTCTGTGTCAACCTCACCTGTCTCACAGTGATCACATATCCTCTCCTCTTTGGGGCGCCAGGTTTGCTTGTGTCTGCCTGTTTCAATGGCCAGTCTGTGATCACTTAGTCTGTATTTGGTTTGGATCTGTCTCTGCTTCATATCTGTAGGTATATCTAACCCTACTGGCACTTGAACTTGTACCCTTCCCTAGCACTTTAATAATCTTGTTCCCAAAGAAATGCACTTTGTGTTGTAAGTCGCTCTGGATAAGAGCGTCTGCCAAATGCCTATAATGTAATGTAATATCTCTGACAGTGGGGAAATATTCTGCCAGTTTGTTATTTCTGCTTAACATATAGTGGATATTAATTTGTTTTGTGGTTTTGTCATTTTCTTCCAATGTTCCAAATAATAATCTTTTATTTGATTTATTCATTGGCTGATTTAGATTGAAGCAGCGCTGGTCTGAAACATGTCATAGTTCGTGTTGTTAGTTATTTGGTTTGTTAGTTTCATGGCCAGCTGACTGAGAGGACTTCTATTGGGGCTTAGCTCTTGGGATAGGAAGGCCTTATTTTGGATGGAATTTTGTTTGCTTCTTTTCAGATGAATCCAGAATTTTAATGCTCTTTTCTGAATGTTAATTATCAAAGGGTAACGGCTTAATTCTGCCCTGCATGCATTGTTTTGTGTGTTTCAGTGGACCTGGAGTATATTTTTGTAAAATTCAGCATGCAGGGTTTCCACTGGGTTTTTGTCCCATTGTGAGTAGTCTGGATGGCTAAGTGGACCCCATACCTCACAGCACAATACAGCACAATTGGCTGTCAGATGCTGTCAATTATTTTTAATCAGATTTTAATGAGTAATTTATTATTGTAAAATTTTCTTTTTATGGTATAGAATGCTCTTTTGGATTTGTCTTTTAGTGCAGGGGTCCCCAACCACCAGGCTGTGGGTCATTTAGTACCGGGCCGCAAAAAAAAGAATAAAAAGTTTTAATTTAATTAAATTAGTCCGTAAGGTATTTTATTTTGAAAAAATGACCACTGCAGTCCGTGCTATTTACATTCGTCCGAAGAACAGTGCGGCTGCGTTCCAATCCGAAAAAATGCTTGCTTCTTCTTGCTCACTTCCCTTCAATCAAGGGGGGAATCCCCAAAAAGTCCCGTATGTAAGATGGCTGCCACCGTGAGGGCGACTCCAATCCAGATTTGTTGAGGGAAGGGCGAATTTTCATTTGCTCAAGCCCTCGGTTTCACTACCTCCAACGGAGCCAACAAAAATCATCCCTCCAAGCATTGATATTGCCCAGAATGCACGGCGATGCTTGCTCGCTTGCCCACGTGTTAAACTTTATTTGAATATTATGCTCTTGCTACCAAATAGCAAGCAAATTTAAAAAAGTTTACCAAGTTCAAAGACCTCTGTTGCCGATTAATTATACAAACCATTCGCTAAAACGCTATTTTGTTGGTGGTGGTCGGTATTTAAATCTTACACATTCAAAGGAAATGCCCAACATTCAGTAGCCGCTTATCAAGTTCTTTGGTTGTCCAAAAAAATATACGTTTTGCCCATGAAGTTTTAACCATAAGCAGGTGGAGGCATAGCTGCCGTAGCCATGCATTTTGTTAAGAATAACCTACATTTTCTGAATCTTTAAATGTAACAGTTATGCTACCTTTAGCTTCAATCATTCACACAGAATGAAATAGACTCTTCTGTTGAGCACGAATTATTTTTAAATCGCCATTTAAACATACCGGTATAATTGCCTATGTATTTCGCAGCATAATTTCGGGTTAATTCTTCTGATATTGATATTTATTTTTTGTTCATCATTTTACCTGTCTCTACACATATGTACTTTTAAACCCTGTTACACCTCACACTTATTTATCATTACTTGGTTACTGTTGCAGTTAGTTACTGATCTGTTTTACCATATTTTATCGTTACCGATTTTATTAATTATCTTTACTTGTCTATGGGAATCACCTCGGGATTCACCCTGCTCAAAAGGTGCTACACAATAATTATAGTAACTATTGTTATGATTGTGATAATTATTCAATATGATTATTAAATTGTGCATACAAATAAGTGGTTTCACATTGGAAAAGCTTGGCAACTTTATTGAAAATAACATCACATCTGTTAATAGTCAATAAAAACATCGATTTAAAATGATTTTATGCTCATGGAAAATATAAGGATTTTGGCATGGGGAATATGCTAGATATGTAGGCATATCTAGCTAACATGCATCTTCACTGACTAACTATATTAATGGTTAAGTTGCATAACGTAGCCTAGAGAGAACTCTCTCCGTCTTTAGCTTGGTTTTGCGGTGGAGAATTTAACTGGAACAGGTACTGCAACCTGCAAGGGAAATATCGCGGCAATCCAGTTCTTGCGAAGGAACGCAAAGTGAGGAAGAACCGCGAGGGTCATTCCAATTCGAAAAGCCACAACCCCTCCCCTCCACTGCTCTTCCTCGCTCGGGAAGGGCTCCCTCGCCTGATACGTCACTGGAGGGCTCACTCGATTGGAGGCAAGGAGTGAAGGGAGGATTTTGTTTCGGATTGGAACGCAGCCTGCATTCGCATTCTACACGAAGATGTGGTCCTGAAAAGCCTCGCATAAAGCAAAATTACGTAATTCAAGTCTAATATCCCCATTTAAATTAATGGAAATGCTTGAGATGCGTTCTGCGGTCCTGTAACGTCGACTAACTTACTCATAAAATTCATAAAAAAATAGCAAGAACTAGTGGGAATCTATGAGAGAGAGAGTGGATATCGTATTGGTAAAGGGGATTTCCGGTAATGCTAATGGTACAGTATATAATTACATTTCTGCAAAATACACGATGTACACTACTTTAAACACCATGTGTAATTTCCTTTGCCAATTCAAATATTATTAAATGAATCGTATTTTGAATCGTGTTTCAAGGGGCGTTAAAGAAACACGAGCCATTATGCGCATAAACCATCCAACCCCATTGATTTTCAGCACAAGGTATGTGTAATTTGTGGTATGTTCCAATACTGTGTTGCAGAAGGTGAAACTGTATCTGCTTTTCTGAGACCTGGCCTTTTTCTAGAATAATATTGTTTTGGTCTTTTTTAAGTTTAAAGCCAGGGGGAAGCGCTGCTTTAAACTTAAAAAAAAAAATCATCACAGCAGCCCTCCGTGAGATTACAGCAACCCAGCCTGTGGAGAACATGCCGGGAACATGCGTCTCATATCCACATGCTTCCGGTTGGAGTCGGAAATGTGTGGAAATGTAGTTCCATTGTCCCTACACCCCCTTTGGTCTCAGGTTTTGGCTTAAGCCAGTATTCCTTTAGAGCGCAAAAGTCATTCAACATTCCACAGGTCCTCAAGTTCATTTGACAGGTAAGGACTGACTACTAAGGTACACTCATATCTACCTACAAACACAATCAATAGTAAGAGTAAGAGCAGGGATAGTAAGAGAGGGAACAATGGGTTTTTCCTAGTTCTATAACTTTCATTGCCCATTGCGTGTTTCTGGGGTTACAGAATTAGCTGACTGTAACTGAGGATGTCAGGCTGGGGCGGTGCTATAAACATCACTGGTGTTTCCTGTGGAGTGTGTGGAAATGTAGTTCCATTGTCCCTACACCCCCCTTTGGTCTCAGGATGCGGCTTAAGCCAGTATTCCTTTAGAGCACAAAAGTCATTCAACATTCCACAGGTCCTCAAGTTCATTTGACAGGTAAGGACTGACTACTAAGGTACACTCATATCTACCTACAAACACAATCAATAGTAAGAGTAAGAGCAGGGATAGTAAGAGAGGGAACAATGGGTTCTTCCTAGTTTTATAACTTTCATTGCCCATTGCGTGTTTCTGGGGTTACAGAATTGGCTTACTGTAACTGAGGATGTCAGGCTGGGGCGGTGCTATAAACATCACTGGTGTTTCCTGTGGAGTGAGTGGAAATGTAGTTCCATTGTCTCTACACCCCCCTTTGGTCTCAGGATGTGCACTCATATCTCCTGACAAACTCAATCAATAAAACATAATGTAACATAAGAAAACAGCAGCACCTGGAAGGTTTATGCTTAAAGTGGTCAGGAGTGTTAGTGAGGTAGAGTATGAATTGTCAGTGATCCAGTCATGAGAAGTCTGAGGGGGGTGCCCTGTGGATCAGATGAACTTTTGACTACAGTTTGAGGTCTGGTCTGGCCCAGACTGGACTGGACTGTTTAGTCCCTTCAGACAGGAGCTGCTGTGGAAGGGTGATTCCTGGCTGTTACCCCCAGGTACCCTTGTGCTGTTCTTACAGAGAATGTTTATCCTGGTGACTGAATCAAGAAATGGAAATGAAGTCCATTCACAGTCCATCCTAGTTTGTGTGATATCCTAACCAGGAGATATATGTTAACAGTCTTACATTAGTGGTACTTCCTGAAGTCCAGCTAATTACTGACTTACATGACACTGGGTCAGTGAGCAGCTACTCACAATGAGGAGGTGTTGTGAAAAATGTAACAATGGGGCAGCACTCTAGGGATGTGCCCAATGCACCTGCAAAGATCATCCTGTAGCTGTGGTTGCCTGATTGGGCTGGGTTTAACAGTCTACAGTAACTGACTAAATTACCATTAATATGTCTGATTAAATGGCTTAATCAACTAATGGTTAGAGAGAAATAGTTGCTGTTGTTACAGGCAAACCAAGCAGAGTAAAAACTACACATGCAGCCCCCTTTGGTAAGGTGGAGTTGAACAAAGAGAGAAGAGAGTGATGGAGGAGGAGAGGTACTCTGTTTGCAGGTTTCCTTTTCCTGATGAGCATATGGGAACTTATGTTCCTTTCTAAGCAGTGCAGCTACTGTCAAACTATTCTGAGCTTCCTTCCCCATCTGTGTCTGTACCTGTGGGTCTACCTGAATTATCTTCTCTCCAATTTTTCCTGTCATTGGAACAAGAAAAAGTACCACAGAAACATTTTGGGCAACAGGTTTTCTTAATGTGTTTTTGGGGCTCTAAGGTTCTGAGGGAGTGACTTGGCACTTGCTCTGGACCTTCTGGTCAATCTCGGTTTTTTTTTTGTTTGTGGCACGCTGTGTGTGTGTGTGTGTGTGTGTGTGTGTGTGTGTGTGTGTGTGTGTGTGTGTGTGTGTGTGTGTGTGTGTGTGTGTGTGTGTGTGTGTGTGTGTGTGTGTGTGTGACTCCAGCTGGCACAGGGACACTGAGTCATTATTCTGTCACATTCCAAACCTAGCACAGAGGGATGTGTGTGTTCTCTCCACAGGCTGGGTTGGTGTATATTTAAAGTGTGTGTTCTCTCCACAGGCTGGGTTGGTGTATATTTATAGTGTGTGTGCGTTCTCTCCACAGGCTGGGTTGGTGTATATTTATAGTGTGTGTGTGTGTTCTCTCCACAGGCTGGGTTGCTGTAATCTCACAGAGGGCTGCTGTAATGATCTGGCCTCAGTCCTGCGTTCTCCCCTCTCAGAGCTGAGAGATCTGGAGCTCAGAGACAACGAGCTGCAGGATTCAGGAGTGAGAGCGCTCTCTGCTGGACTGGAGGACCCACTCTGTAAACTGCAGAGACTGGGGTGAGTAACAAACACAAACCCCCTCTTTCATGAAGGGCTCAAATGTGACAAAATATCTCACTACTATTAATAATGATTCAGGCTAAAGCTTTCTGTTCACTTTGCACAGTCAATCTGTGATGTTAAAATGTGTGTTTTTCCAATAGAAATTTCAGTGTTTATAAGGGAATAAAATACTGAATTGTTACGTTTGAAAATTATTCATTCAGTATTACAATATTAATTACATACCTTCAATTGTAGATAACAAAGAAGTAAATTCAGTCAGTCCCACTCATATTTTAAATAAATGATAATAAGATGTATACAACAAATTCCACAGCCCTGTTACTTTACATTCAGATTCTGTAAGGTGTGTTTGTCCAGAGCTGGTCTCC